>OZ030006.1:128655857-129070857 GCA_964023405.1 Apodemus agrarius
TTTGTTTTGGTAGAACGGCCCAGTTTCATTATTCTCAACAATCCTAAGTTGAGACATCAAACACAGGCAGCAGCTCACGGCCAGTGAGTGGACACGGAGCGACGGCAGGAAGGAAAAGTGGGCCTCTGAATAGGAAGAGAATCTGATGTGTAGACGAACATTTAGCTCCAAAAACAAGACAGAAACAAAAAACCCAAACAAACAACAATAAAACCCAGATCACCTTTCCTTAAAAAAAGGAAGAGAAAAAACAAAAGCCAAAGCAAAGACAATATGAGTTCTGATTTTCCTTCTCAAAGACTGCAACTTGGTAAAATCTACCTAAATACCTATGAGACCTAAGGATTTGTGGATTATCTGGAGGGAACGTAAGTCCTCATAAAAATGAGAACAGAATTATATAGTCAAGACACATTCTGGATCAAAAACACATTTGGAAAGAATGTGACCCTGTTCACACATCTCCAAAGACCCGCCCTGGACACGATCCATTTAAGTCTCTGGCACAATGCACCTCTTGTTTATCACCATGTGGGAGAAGCTCAGAAAGAGCAGACACTAAGAGAATTAAAAAAAAAAAATCCTTCCAAAAATAAAGCCAGCAAATGCTAAGCAGAGGGAAAAACTGTAGCGCTTCCTCTCCGTGTGTGAGACACAGGCTATTTCAACAGCTGATTCCACCCTCAAAGTATACAGCGCACATAAAATAAACACGGGTCACGAAAATTAACAAATCATCATAACTGTCTCATACATCCTGGGCTGGCTGCGGAAAAACAAGATCATTCTGGATTTATATCTGTAAGTATGGGATTTCCTGGACAGCTAGTATCCACAAACAATCAAACACAGGAGGAACACCGGGAGAAAGGCAGCGTTATTTCAAATTTGAGCTGAGAGTCGTGATTTGTAAAAAGCTGAACAGGAACTGAAGTTGAAACCTGATGCAAGCAAATTCTTCTGCAAGGCACTGATGGACACTGGGCTGTTGCTCTTGGCCCCCAGGCTGTTTTCTCAGGTCCCTGGGTTTTTGAATGTGATGAGGATCTCACTAGCATAGAAACTTGAGGAGTGACAACCAACTTAATCTCTCGATTTACATAAAATAATAATAATAATTTTTTTAAAAAAAATCTAATGATACTTCACTCAGGAGTTAGAGCTTTTATGAGACCTGTTGCCAATATGAGTGTCTTGGAATGATCTCATCTCTCATCCTGGCTAAATTCCAGCACACAATTTCATTAACCCAGGTACCACAGGTGATAAAACTCATTTTTCCCTAAAGAGACAGCTAAAAAGTACCAGTTATACATTTATGAAGTACCAGCAATCAAAATTATGGATTTTCTAAAAGGTTTTTAACTACTTTTATTGAAAGGAAAATCGCTGTCTCAGACTTTTGCGACACTATTGCTAATAATAAATTTTACCATTTAGACATGGCCATAATATGGTAGACAGTGTCGATAAAAGTTCGGGACAGAGACGAGCCTTGTCTTCTAAGGAAGGCTGGAAGTGAACACATGAGACACCTAAGGTAACGAATGCTTCTTAGGGTCGTGCATCTGTGGCCCTCACAGCTGCGGCACCCCTGCAGGTAGAGCGGAATTACCTTTCCAGGTCAACATTCAAAAATACTGCCAAGTGTTTCAAGGAACGCAAGATTTAAATTTCATCCCTTGGTAACAGTGCATCCAAACATCGCCTGCTTCTTTTTCCGAGGGGCCTGTTTGTCTAAACTTTTCTATACAATATTCTCCGCATCACTAGAGGGCACTGTGGTCTCTGGGCCACTTTGACCTCTTTAAGTACTAGGGAAGGTCTTGAACTCTTCTTAGGCGAAGTCAAAAAGATTAAAGAAGCTGTTTTGTTTGTTTGTTTTTTTAAGGGAAAAAGCATTTCCCCCTTCTTGGGAACACCCAGCTTTTATTCCTTTAAAAACAACTCTAGAAAACACAAGGTAAGTAGAGAAGTCACGTTTGTAAAACTACAAAGCTCATTTTGCAATTTGCAAAGGCTTCTCCCCTCGGGTCTGATGGGGAAAAATTCGTACCTATGATTTTGAAAGACTGCAGTGGTGAGGCTGCCCTCACCCAAATTAAGGGCAGCTATCCCCACGGCTGCTGGCTACGGGTGCTCCTGAGTGAACTGGGGGTAATTCCCCTGCAGAACCTTCAGGCGGGCCAGCCCCAGAGCCACAAATGGGTCTGAAACAATTTATGATATCCGGCCTCCCTAGACATGTATTAGCATATACCTGGTCCCTTTAGCATGGCTTTTGTTTTTGCAAAACCACAAACACAGTTGCTGGAATTTCGTGTGGAAGTGCTTAAGGGGCTGGAAGTTAACACCTTTGTGAGGCGTGCAGCCTCTCCAGGGCTGCGGAACAAAGGCCTCTTTGTCGGGGTTTCTTGAAATGTTTTCTTAACATGTTCCAAGTAGTTTTAGGCAGGGAACTAAGGTAAACAAGATGTTACCATGATAAAAACACTTGTGAAAACAGTACAGAACACACTTAGTTTCTTTCACATGAAATTCCCTCCTAAGTTTTGAAAAGTAAAATTCACTGAAAAAAAAAAAATCCCACCAACCCAAAACCTGTTTAAAGCAATTTACCAAAGAACCCTCTTGTGCTGCCTGCAGCCCCCAACCTTCCGGAAAGGGTCAAAGTTCCATCTCTGGCCATTCTCTTCCATGCTAAGCTCATGTCTCCCATTAGGAATCCGCAGAAAGTTGTCTTTTGGCTTTCGTAAACCACATACATTTGACTAACGCGTAAAGGCATGTTTGGTTTGTTTGCCTATGTCTGCATGAAACTTTTCTACATGAAAAATAACCAGAAAGGGGAAAAAAATCTTTTCAAATGGAATACTATGCATGGATACAAAGTGATCAAATCCCATAGAAGTCTAATTAGGAGGCTGGGATGTTACTGGGGTCGCGCAGGGCACGGGCCCAGCATGCACCAGGCCATGGGCTCCACCTCCAAAGCAAGGCGGGGTGTGAAGGAGTGGGTGATTAATGGAGAACAAGATTCTGTGTCCAAGCACTTTGGAAACTGCAGCCTGGTCTGACCACACACTCAAGTTAGGAAGTGGGAAGTGTGGGCCTGACCGAGAACTTCCCGGTCCACTCCCTACCTCTCTCCAAAGCCTAATGGGAGCTGTTTGTTCTGTTTGTTTGGCTTTCGGTTTTGTCTTTGTCTTTAAGGGGAACAATCCTAACTCCATGTCCTAGTGGTGAAGACTAATACTGACTGATCTGGAGACAGACAGAGTGGAATGGAAAGCCGGTAGTAACAGCCCCTCCTCTCAGAAAGCCGCTACTTGGAACAATGGCCACTACGATGCCATCGGAGCAAGCTGACATCAGTAAACCCCCAAAATGCCAGTCACATGACAACTCTGGGTGGGGTGATTTAAGAAATTATCACCCAGAACTAAGTTCAACTTGTGTGGGGGGAAGAAACAGACTATGGGCAGGGTCTCTGCAGGTCCGAGAGAAAGACAACAGCATACGTTTCGAGCAGTGTGTATCGCTGACATTAAAGGTCCTGTGGTCACCCTCGCCTTAGGAACAAACCCTGTAGAGAAGGTCTCATGTAAAGTCTCTGGTTTTCATTTTCCATCAACTCTAATACTTCATCAAGAAGAGAAAAAACACTCTTCTACCTCTACCCAAGTGACTTCTCTCCCCGGTGAAGGCGATTGTCTAACTGGAGTTGTATCCTGAAGTTGTACCCTGTGACAATTACCTGGAGTCACATACTGGTGGAAAACAAGAACTAGGCATAATGTTCCTTTCAGACACCAAACCTGTAATATAGGCTGGAGAACCCCAGAGCCAGGAGTGTAGAACCTGTGGGTGTTGGGGAAAATCACAGGCCCTTTCATGCATGCGTATTCCCCTAGCTACGGAGCCAACAATAGAGGGGGCACAAAGCAGTGTTCAGCTGGCGATATGGGACAGAGCCAAAGATGTGACCCTAGATCAGAGGGCATTTGCTGGTTGGTGTAAGGGGCAGAGACCTGCTTCTTCCTCACGTGGACTCTGCCTGTTTTAGAGTGATGGGGGACAGGACTCAGGCCTGCAAAGTCTAATGTACTGGCTCTCCATACCACCCTCAGGACTAGACTGTAGGCAGCTTCTTACATCATTCCAGAGAACAGTCATCAATGCCTTCTCTAAATACAAGGCTGGGAATGTCTGGATATTTAAAACGATTGCTCCTAAAATATACTTACGTAGATGAGAAGTGCCGGTGTTTGTAAGTGTTAAGTAAAGGCACGTCCCATAGTTTGCCTCTGGAGTTTAACAGTTCTAAGAGATCATCATTAATACACCGCGGTACACTACACACGCCGAAAGGCACTGAGACCCAACAAATCTACACAGACGACCACCCGTCAAAGTAGCTCCATTCCTGATCTGCCTTTAAAACAAGTAGAAAGCAATTCACTCCTTTAAAAAACTTCTCCCAGATGGCACAGGGCGACAGCGCAGACTCTGGGACCAGGGCTCATAGCAGCTGGGTGACCTTGGGTAAATCACGCAAACTCTCTGCTCCCTACTGCCTTAACTGAGTCTTCAAAATGCTACTATGTTGTTTTCCCAGGTAGTTGTGAAGATTAAATTAATATGTATTCATATATATTATTACAAATCTGAAACTGTGCCCATTGCATATTTAAGGCTGTTCAATTATACGCCATTAAAAAAAGTGGCTAGTGTCAATTTGCTTACACCATGAGTGAGAAGGGGGAGGGGCTTACGGACAAGCAGAGTTGAGGAGATTCTTCCAGAACCTTCCACCAGTAACGTGGGGAGAAATGCTAATACTATTATTCTCTCATACCTGTTAGAATTCAGGGAAACCACGTGGCTCTCATTGGAACTGCAACAGCTTACCTAGAGCGGATAGATTTCTCTTCGGGGCCGAGCAGAGATGTGCTACTCTAAGTCTCCAAGATGACTTACTTGGTTGCCACTTCATTGGGCAAGATCCTGAACCTAAAGATAAGCCTGAATCTCTAAGTATTAAAACTCTTGATGCAAAAGGAAGGGGAAATGAGATCCTAAATGGGGCTTCTGCCATGGCAGTGTTCTCTCATCCCCATTTCCAGACGCACCATGTGTGTGAGTCCCTTTGCTCTGGAAGAAGAGATGGAACGGAGTTTGGCTCAAAACTAGCAGAGGGCTTAACCTGGACTGATGGAGGTTTCTACTCAAGGGTAAGAAGAAAGGAGAAACACCTGCGCAGAGGGAGGGATAATGCCATGTCATGCAAGCCTGTTTTTTTTTTTTTTTCCAATTCCAATTAGAAAAGCTCCAAGAATGAAAGCAACAGAGAACATCAGAGCTAATGGGAACCCCCAAATGGCAGCACTCCCAAGCCACTTGGATCCTGACACGCCTGGCCCTGGCGATGCTGCCGGAGCGCGGGTCTGTACCAGCTCATTTTCACCCGCTGCCTCTATTCTCTTCCTTATATCAACTCAAGTCAGGTTTGTACAACTTGCAAACAAAGTCTTCTGAAAAATGCTGGCGCATAAGCAAACAGTAGGAAATAAGCAAGCTATATGGCAAGCTGATAGCGGGCACTCCAGTTCCGCTGAGCAAACAGGAACCGGGAGCATGTCATGCCATGTGCGAAACCACAAGAAAGGCTGGAGAGAGGGAGGGCTTCCAGCTCAGAGGCAGGCTCCTAACATCCTGAGTGCTCAACGGGCTTCTTGTTTGTAGGAGGTAAATCTAGGCTTCAATTCAAAAGATCTCTGCTTCTTTTTTTTCCCTCTCTGACCTTAGAAGTGGTTTGAATTATTCGCTCTTTCTATATCCCGAGGCCTCGCCATAGCTTAACTGACAGCTCAAAGCACGTGAACCTATGACGAGAAGATGATTAGGATAGAAATACTCTGCCTGTTAATGAAAGTTTCTAAATGGGTCAAAGTGGGGAACTGGCAGTGCCTTTTCTGTCCCTAGAGCTGATGAGACACGGCACAGGAGTGATGACAGCAATTTTATAAGTCGAGATTTTATAAACATAAATCATGTTGACCGATGCTTGTCAGCCATTCTTCGAAGAGTGAAATCAGTAATGTATTTACTTAGCACCGGTATAGCCGGGGAAATCAGAATTTCTGTGCATCCTGCGAAGCTCTTTTCCTCTCATTGGATAAATACAATTAGCAAGGGATAGGGTGGTAACAAAACAGATTCCATGAGGGAGCCACGCAGAAGACAAAGCCAGCGCCCACTTATCTAAGTGCTAACGATGCAGTTGGCAAGGGCTGCTGCTGCTCTCGATGTTGACACGTACTAGCTTTTTGGGACATGGCTTAAGTGTGCACTGACCACAGAATTATCGTGAAGTGAAGGATACAATATGAGAAGTTATATAGTAAGTCCAAACCCTCCTATAGCATTGCTATTATAATAAAATATTCACATAAACCTACCTGTAGGCAATACTACAAGCATCTCCAGGGCTGGCTACATTACACTGTTTGTGTCTGGTCCATAGAGATAGACATAAAGGATGCTCTCACCCTAGACAAACCAACGTGGGGCCTGATGTATAGAAGCTATACGTGATGCATGCTAAACAGAAGATGGTACTTTTGTGGTAGCCTAAATGAGAATGGCCCCCTTAGGTTCATAAAATCAATGTTTAGTCCCCAGTTACTGGAATTTTTTGAGAAATATTGGAAGGAGGAGATGTGTCATTTGGGGTGGGCTCTGGGGTTTCAAAAGCCTGCAGATCAGCATGGAAGGGTCTCAGCTACTGCTCTAGCACCATGTCTGTTTGCTGTCTGCCATTATGATCATACATTAACCCTCTACAACTATGAGCCAACTATTACAGGCTTTCTTTTAAGAGTTGCCTTAGTCATGGTGTCTCTTCACTGTAATAGAACACTTAGACAACTGTATTTTCAGTACACTGGTCAGAACTCAGCATATTATTTATAAGTGATGCCAAGAACACAGGGTAAGTTGGTCAGATTTTTAACTGACTTTGACAGCACGGGAGAGGAAAGGGAACTCAGAGTTGTGAGGCAGAGAGATCCACTTCAACTGGAGAAGCAGAGCACCCTGCTTTGGCAGAGACTAGCAGCGCCACAGCTTGGGACAAGACCACCAGAGTTCACATCGTATGTCTACCCACTTCTTCCTGCAAGGAGAATGATCTATACAGAAGCCACCCAATACAGAGAGGTAAGAAACCAAAATGGCGGCACTGTCTCAGGATCCCAGGTCAAAGGAGGAGCCCAGTCACAAAACTACAAAGGACCAGTCACTGATACCCAATTACCTAAGGTTAGATTGGGATATGCGCAAAACCAGAGAGAGCTAAAGAATTAAAGGTTCACAGTGGGCTTCTCTCTACGTCAGGGTTAGTCTCAAAAACTGACTGGTATTGGTGCCTTCCCTTTAAGTCTCTTCTCGTGGCAGGGCAACCCTCCAGGGATGATCTAAGTTCCTGTGACGGTGACTCAGAAGCCACCCTTTGAAGGGCTATGTGACAGTCTCCAACAGGAGGACAACCTGGTGGGTGAATGGGGACAGCAGGAGGGACAGCTGTGTGACAGAGAAGACAGGGTAGATGATCCTTACTTTAGAAAGGCCGGGAAGTCGTCACAAACTGCTTCACAGCCTGGCCACTTGCAGACGCCGTGTCCATAGAGAGGATGGCTGTGGGGGTGCTCCTCGTGGGACAAGCTGCAAGAAAACACACAAGGAGAGAAAATGAGCAAAATCCAGTCCGGAGAGTCCACGTGGCCCAGGAGGGTGTGTGACAAACCTCACACCGTCATTCACCAAGAAATCTAATTAATCCTGATGATTTCTTTCTTTTCTTTTAAGCTGGGAGATTATGTTCCAAACACATTTAAGTATAATTACCTGATGTTAGAAACATACCTCTATGTGTGAAAAATGTTTGATAGGGTGTGGTTTGATGCAAAGCTCTCTACTCAGACAACAAAGGATGCTTCAAAATGGCCATACTGAGTGTACATATACGACTGGAAGGTCTGTGTGAATCTGTGGCTCTCATATTTTCCACACAGGACAGACAGTTCATGTTTCTTCCTCTCCTCTCTAACAAAATGGCTTTCACAAAATTGAATTGTCTTGTTCTTTTTTTGTTTTTTAATTAATTTTGTCCAGGAAAAACTATTAAAATAAAAAAATACAATATTAAAAAATATTTTTGGGGGGCAAATATGTCCATAACAATGGTTAACTTTGAATTAGCTTGTGGAGAAAGGAAGTTTGCGTTTCTCAAGTTACTGACGGTAAAGTAAACATTGAGGGTGAACGTGGGCAGGAAGGGGTTAATGCTCCGGTGGGGTTCCAATCGATAAGTAATGATCTGGCCACTAGGATCAAGTCAGAGGATGCTTTGATCTGAGCCATGTGGTGCGCAGGGGAGAGGCTAGCCACAGTCTCAAATGTTTTCTCTATCCACATTTCCCTCGGACAAATTATTTTTACAGCCACTTCCATAACTTAGATTTCATCAAATAGAAATGTGGAGAGAACAAGAGTTCTGGCTTGTACTCAGGCATACTCCCTTCGCTTACTCTGCTGCCTCTCCTTGGTTTGAACAGATATTTATGTCTGCACGCAAGTGTGTGTGCGCGCGCGCGCACACACACGTACAGCACACGCACGCACGCAGCTGTCTTGTACTTTATCCTGCTAGTGAGCTGCCTTTTCATCGACTTTTGACAGTAGGTACATGTTTAGACTGTAGGTACAAACTGATGCTCCTGGCCCCTCCCTTTCAATATAACCAATCCACAGCACAGTCCAAACCTTTAAATTGCAGAGATTCAGAGTGAACATGCCAGAGAGTAACACCTCCCAAAGGCGATGAGGTCCCCCTGTTTTAAAAATTAAAACTGGAAATCTAACAACTTGGAAATCTAACAACTTGAAAATACCAATAAGGTACTTTGGCTCTCAGAAAGAAAATAAAACATGGGAACCAAAAGAAAAAAAATTAAAAACAGTAATATGTAATGGTAGCAGAAATGTCCGCCTTGCAAGAAAAGGAAATAAAGCAGAGAATAAGGCTATCAATAGGGAAATCTGTAAAGCCAGTGGCAGAGGGGCGTTCACTATGCACAGAGGGTAAAATTCCACTGGACCCACCAAAGGTTTGGGTTTGTGCATGAGCAGTTACAACTCACTATTAATCATAGAATTGAAAGACTACTTCACCAGCACCAAAATCCTCATGCAATCTGAGAGTAAAGGCGGCATGATTTATTAAAGATGCTTTTCTGAATGCTTTCAGAAGAATCTCCACCCCTCCAATTATTTTCTCTAGCTATTTGATGAGAGACTAATTGGAAGTATCCTGCTAGTTTTATTAGAACATAAATGCATGTGTGTATAAATGTATATATACATTTGGAAAACACTGAGAATAAATATCCTAAAATACATACAAGTGTATAACTTCAGACAAACTAACAAGCATGAGAAACTATGATCTTAAGCCGGGCGGTGGTGGCACATGCCTGTAATCCCAGCACTCTGGGAGGCAGAGGCAGGTGGATTTCTGAGTTCAAGGCCAGCCTGGTCTACAGAATGAGTTCCAGGACAGACAGGGCTACACAGAGAAATCCTGTCTTGAAAAAAAAACAATTAGAGAAACTATGATCTTTACATTTCATGCCATTTTGCTTTGTAAACATTTAAAACTTTTATTTTTAACGTGTATGTTTTATTTGCACGGGTACATGTGTGCCATGTGGGTGTCTGCACCTGCAGGTCAGAAGAGGATGACAAGATGCCATGACACTGGAGTTAGCTTATGAGGCCACCACGTGGGTGCTGGGAAGTGACCTTCGTTCCTCTGCAAGAGCAGCATGTCCTCTTAGCCACTGGGCCATCTCTCCAGTCCTAGTGTCATTTTGTAAAACAAAACAAGTCAACAGCTAGTCTCCAAAACTTTCACCTATGGATAGGGAATATGGGGCCATCTTCTGCATCTAACTTTAACCATTTCTGTAATTTGGACACTCGGACTCCCAACGTATATCTTACGTTTATAAGTAATGTCAGAGACAAATTTTATTAGGCTAAACATCTTGGCATACATTGATCTCTTCCGAAAGATGCATTCAGAGAAACTCAGAGTCAACAAATCCATGATCCAAGATTGCCTTCACTAGGAAAACAGCATCAGCTCTGCCTGCCGAGTGCCTGAACCCGCTAACCTGCACCATCCTGCACTATCTGTGTGTGTGTGTGTGTGTGTGTGTGGAAGCCGGGAGCCTTGGCCATTGAGAACATAAAATTCTTATTAGCAGCCAGGAACTGAAAAATGGCACTCCATCTAGTCAAGAATTCTCAAATTATCAACGCAACATGCACAGCTCACCACAATGCTTGCTGCCCGCCTGTTTTTTTGTTTTGTTTTCTGGCTTTTTTTTTTTTTTTTTTTTTTTTAGTGAACTCATGAATAAAAAACTGTTTCCCTACAAGGTGTTTATTTCTACTTCAACTTGGAATCAGCTAGACGATGAAGAGAAGACTAAGGTCCTGAGACCCAGAGCCTAAACAAACAACAGCCCCGTGCACAGAAGCACATACTTATTTGTTAATTTAACTGAAACCACCTTTCCTTATTCTGAAAAGATCACATGCTCTTGTTGTCACAGGGCTGAGTTGGCTGGCACAGTACCCGCTCACCCCACCCTGCCCTAGACATCACTGGTCACATTTTTGTGGTCACCGCTCCGAATCTGACCGGCTTCCCCTGTGTACTGTGTAACTGAATACATTTGACTATTCCACTGACTGAAGAAAATACTTAGGTTTAGATGGAAGAGGAGGCTGGCAGTGGTACCCCAGTGGGACCTCTGGAAAGACTCTTCAGAGACCAACAATTCAACACTGGGAGATGCTTTGGGAGCCAGGGAAGGCTTCTTACACCTTTTAGGAGGTTTTTATTTTGGATTGTAGGAACCTGCTGACAGGCAGTTGTTAAGGGTTGCATACACTCCGGCATACAGGAGGAGGAACAGCAGGCCCCACTCAAGACTAGATTAACAGCCACTGGCTCTGCCGTCCCAGGAAAGCTGCACAGCCACCACAAGCCACAGCTGAGGCTGGCCTCTGGCTCGCCAAGTCACTCTGTACACAGCCACCAGGTAGCCCAGTCACACCGCCGGATGGGAACTTCAATGCTTCATCAAGACAGTAGAAGGAAGGCTGGCTCTGCACTGCTTTCTGGCTTCTGACAAAAGGGCTAAGAAAGAAAACACAAACTCATCCGCTTCAGTTCATTTCAAATTCCAGGAAAAAAATGGGCTGAAAGACAACGGTCACATGAGCATCTAATAGAGGCAACCGAGACTCAGCATGACAGAAACTGGTCACGGGTATCCGTGAGGCTAGAGTGGACCTTTAAACATCTGTGAGAAAGGCTCACCAGGCTGGCTTCTAAGATGCTCAACCATATTTACCCAAGATGAAACTGCGAAAAGTTTGGATCAGTTGGTTTTTTCTTTCCTTTCTTCACTTCCTTTCCCACCCCCCTCCCTCTCTTTCTTTGCCCAGGTAGCTGTGAACCCCACATAGCCAAGAACAACCATGAATTCCCGATCCTCCGGTCACCGACTGCCAAATTCTGGGATTACAAGTGTACACTGGACTATGCCAGGCCTGGGGTCAAATAGTCAATAACATTTTAGTTTGTTTAACTCTGTCTCTTGGGTTGAATATTCCTATAGGCAGCGGTCACTCATGCTCACATACTGAGCGCCTCATACCGTGCTCAGCAAATGCTGTGGAGATTTATCAAGGGGAAGACGGCGAACAAACACCTCATCTGATTTCATTTTTGTTGGGTGATACACTCAGCACTATTTGTTTTCTATTCTTTTAGGTAAAGCCCAGCATCATGCAAACCCCCAGGAGATAATATCACTGAAGACAATTTGTATTACTAAATTTTATTCAGACTATGTGTGACACAGAGAGACACGTTCCAGAAAAGCCAATTGATTTACATTTTTTTTTCTGATAATCCTTGCTACGTAAAAACTAAATATAAATTTACCACGAGAACAGTGGTAGCATTGCAGACGTGAAGGAGTCAACGTGCCAGGGAAAGTATAATTACATACAGATATGAGCTAACTCCTGACACTACATGGTACTTATCAATGCGTTTACATTTGCTCTGGTGTGATGCCTCCGTTTCCAATGACATTTGCTATGCTATTTCCGTTCGATTTATTTCTCCGACATTGACATACACCAGCCACAGTCTTTACTTCCACACTGGCGGTGGAAAAGATTTTCTTTTCAGTCAGTGCTGGAGCTTGAACCCTGGGCCTTCTGAATGCTGGGTGAGCGTGCTACCCCTGAGCTCCATCCTCAGGCCTCTTGGGTTAGTTTGGATGAGTGAGTTTACTTTACACTGCCCCATTCACTGCCTAGCTAAAACTGGAAACTGAAATTATTCCTGTCACCTGCCAGGAGGACTACTTCTTAAGATTATAGTGTGTAGACTCCAGTGACACTCAAGCTGTGGGGGTCCCTGTGGTGACCAAAGGAAGAGGAATTTTTTGTTTGTTTTGTTGTTTGTTTGTTTGTTTTTTCGAGACAGGGTTTTTCTGTGTAGTTCTGGCTGTCCTGGAACTCACTCTGTAAACCAGGCTGGCCTCAAACTCGGAAATCTGCCTGCCTCTGCCTCCCAAGTGCTGGGATTACAGGCGTGCGCCACCACGCCCGGCAAGGAAGAGGAATTCTTACCTAAGGAGACAGACTACAGACCTCACCAACCAAACGTGTCCTGCCAACCTACACAGCATCTTTGCTATATAAATCAATTCCTCCATGCACAAAGGCTACAACAAAATATTTAACGCAAGCGGTACATGCACGCACATGAGCTCATGCTTGTCCTATTCCCAAATTTGCCTGACAGGTCTTTTAAAACTTGATTCATTTGTAGCAAGAGCCAACAACAGTGTCTACTGGTGTACGCCCCTCTCCCTAACCACTCATCACACCAACATTATAAAGCGTACTTTTAGTTTGCTGGCGCGTTCTTGGTAAGTTAAGTCATGGAGAGCTATGCTGATCTTTTTGTAATTGCTGAAGACCATGATTTTGTTGTTGCTGCTCCACAGAATCGCTCTTCGTATATCGGAGCTTTTACCCACAGAGAATTATATAACTCAATGATTTGGCATATATTTGGAGTTACAGAACCATTACCACAGACTCATTAGAAAATAATTGTATCGTCTCTATAGAAATTCTGTCCCTAGCAACAGGCACTCCCTCCCTCCTCCCTGCCTGCAGCCCCCCACCCCCTATTGATCAGTTATCTGCTCCAGGCCCCAGACATTTGCCTGTACTGTACATTTCATATAAACACCATCAGACAATGTGAGCGTCACTGGTGTGTGGCTCCTTTTCACTTAGCATGTTTTGGAGGCTAACATGTCCAAACTGCAGCTTTGTCTGGCTCAGTACTGTTCCGCTATATATTTATGCAGCAGATTTTTAAGGCCAACAAGTACTTAGTGGATACTCTGGGCTGTTTCACTTATTGGCACTGCTATAGAAAAGTCCATTCATGTAGTTATTTAGATATAGTTAAGATTTTTTCATTTAAAGCTTTTTCTCAGAATTTTTATGTATGAATACTGTATATCATTTGTACACCCTCCCTCCTCCTATGCACTCCTAACTCTCTCAAATTCATGACCTGTCCTTCTCTAATTATCATTTACTTTTGCACATACGAATGTCTCCTGAGTCCGCTCAGTATGGCCCCTATGAACACGTGTTCAGGGTTGACCACTTGGGACTCATCCCTAGAGAACACGGATTCTCCCTCTCTCTGCAGCCTTTGATAGTTAGTCTGTGGCTCTTCATCTCAAGGTGGGTGGGGCCTTGTGAAATCCCCGTCATCCACGTGGGCATGTCAGCTGGACTGTGTCTGGTTTCGGGAAGTGTGTTATTGAGATCTCATGGGTACACCTTCCCTGTCCAGTCAGGAAGACACTGTCCCACCACAGGCATCCTGGTCCTCAGGCTTAGACTCCTACTGTACCCTCCTCACATTTTTATTTTTTTTATTTAAAGTAATTTCTTTTTGTATTCGTATCATGGTTTCTCTTCCCCCATCTCTTCCCCACTCATCCAGCTCATTGCCACCCTCCCTCCCTCCAGCCTCTCTCTTTGAAAATAAACAGGCAAATGAAAACAAAAGCAAATCAACTAGCCAAAAGATACATTTAGAAATAAAACTGTTGGGCTGTACAGTAACATTAACTTTATTTACTTACTTTTTTCTATCTGTCTGTCTGTCTGTCTGTCTGTCCGTCCGTCCGTCCGTCCAGCAGAATTTGAATTACCATTCTTCTTTCTGATTCTCCCAAGTCCTGGATTCTCTGCTGGCCCTGCTGATCTGGTTACATGGTAACTTGTACCAGTCCCAGCACTAAGTTACATCCCACAGGGCTGCTGCAACCACCTTCTCCCCAACACTTGCTACTGTAGGTCTCCTTTATTCCCCAGCTCCCATGGAAGGACAGCTTAGCCCCCTCCCTCCCCCTCCCAGGTCACACCTGCTAAGTAAGTAGCAGGGCTGAATGTAGTCTCCAGGCTGACTGGCCATTTGCACATCTTCCTTAGAGAAGTGCTGAGAGAAATTTCTTCCTTAGAGAAATACTCAAATCCTTTGCCTATTTTTAACTGCATTGTTTTACTGTTGCTTTTTTTTTTTTTTCTCCTTCTTCTGGATACAAATGTCTCAACAGCTGTAACTGCAAATATTTATGCTCAGTTTGGACTGTCTCCTACTTTCTTGATGGTGTACTATGAAAAAGCACACAAATTTTTAATTTCAATAAAGTCCAATTTATGCATTTTTATGTTGTTTCCTTTCACTTTTGACATAATATTCTTGACACTGTTGCCTAACTGAAGGCGAAGATGTTGGTTTCTGTTTTTTTTCCTGAGTTTTGTAGATTTCCCTCTCTGAGCTCTGTGATCCACCCTCCAACAACTTTTACATATGACCGCATGGCAAGGGTTCGGTTCTATCCTTCTGAATGTCACCTAGCACAATCTGAGGAAAAGATGACTGCATTCTCATCATTGGAGTTGTCCAGGCCTTTGCTGATGGTCAACTGAACACAAGTGTGAGGTGGTTTTGAACGCCACTGGCTTCCGACTCCTTTCCTGTGTAGTGTCTTATTCATTCCATTTTCTGTTCACAAAAGATCTATAAAACCTCATAAAACAACCCCTGGAATGAAATCCAGTGGTAAGATAACTTTGGGTTTTGATGAGTGGGAACAGGAATAATACATTTTTAATTAAAATAAAGCCTTAGCAGCCGGACATCTTGGAGAATTGAAGGTCTACAGGAAAACTTTTCCTAGACATTGATCTTTCATGGGCTGACAAATCCTTCCAGAATGTGCTGTGGATGTCTTTGACATGGAAGTAGACTTATAATGGTGTGTGTGTGTGTGTGTGTGTGCGTGCGTGCTATTTCTACCTAGGGAGTCAGGAGCTCAGCCAGTGAAATCTCCATTTGTTGATGTCTCTGTGCTAATTAATGGCTTCTCTATTCTCCCTCTCTACTTCCTCATTAAAAAGACAGAAGGAACCCACCACACAGGAGGCCCTCCAAACTCCACCAAACTTCTGCCACGGACGCCAGCTAAATTATGCTCACGTGGCACATCTTGTACCCAATCAGCCAACACTAGTTCATTCTAAGAGTGGATACCACCGTGTGAGCTATGCTTTCTACTGAGCTGCCATGTTCTCTACAGTGCTGCCCTGGGACAGGAACAGGCTGCTACCCTCTCATCCATCTCCTGCCTGCTACAAATACTCAGGAACAATCCCCCTTCCAACCTCCCGTCTGACTCTCCTCTATCTCCAAGAGGCTACTTGCTTTGTTCCCGCCACTTCAAACTTGCATTGAGTGAGTGAGCACACCACCCATGTTTATGGAACTTTGGCTCTGATACGCATCCAGTGTCTTGAAGATGGCGACCCCTTTGTCCACGAGTACGCCATGGCTCCTGACTGCTCAAGGCTCTCCCTGTCTGTTATTTTCCCAGTTCCTTGGCCACTTTTCCATGTTCCCAACCGTCTTCTGGTTCACATGGTAACAGTGTAATCACAGATTCCCGCCATCTCATGTGAGCCTCACGTGACTTTGGACGGGAAGGTTCTGCACATTCCCAGCCCAAACACTAAGTGAGACGCTTCTGGTGTTCAGAAATCTGCTCCCTTGATACACATTTCCAGGGCTGTCTGTTATAAAAGGGCCCTTACATTAACACTAACCCATGCTCATAATGACAAATGTTAATGGAAACCATGACTGTTTGAAGCTTTTCCACCTATTCATGCCATTCTTCAAGGTTAACTTACTAAAACAAAACTCGAAGGAAGAAAGGAAGGAAGGAAGGAAGGAAGGAAGGAAGGAAGGAAGGAAGGAAGGAAAAGTTTCCTGTTTGTTTCCTTCCTCTCTCCCACGTTTTACAGTCCTTAGTCACTGCTCTGCCACCGTGTTAGGCATTTAATGGGACTCTAAGCACCATTTTAGAAGCTTCTTAGGTGGAAATATGAGAGGAAGTTTTTGATTTGAGAGCTTTCTAAGGAGGACATTATATAAGAAGACACCATCAGACTTCAGTTTTAAGGTTATGTTTTCTAAAAACAAGTATAAAAAGTTTGTGAGACATACCATACATCAACTTGAACCAAACACATTCAACCGAAGAGTGGCACCAACCAGGAGGAGATGGCCAGGGACCTTGATTACACACCTGCTAGACTCACAACGCAAAACAGGATTCAAACACATAAAGCTGTCCAACTTTACATCCAATGCTTATTCTCAGAATGTTTCGGTTTTCATGTGTATATTTATCCTTATGTGCGGTATATGCACACTCGTGTATGTGAGTGAGCACAGGAGCCTGTCTGCACGGCGGGCAGAGAAGTCCTTTGGGTGGATATAATACTCTCACCTTTATTATCTTGAGACTAAACACAACTAGGCTGGAGTCTAAAGAGCCCCAAAGGTCCTCTTGTGTCTGCACCCCACTGTGCCAGGGCTGCAGACGAGTACGTTGTCACGTCTAGCTTCTTACACGGGCTTACTGGGGGTTTGATCTCAGGCCCTCACCCTTGTACGGCAAGCGCCTTCCTCGCGCTGGAGTGTTTTTAGACTGTGCTCTATTCACCTCACAACTGACTGGAGGTCCGACCGCAGCAGGTCAGCTCCAGTTTCTCAAGTTCTATTCTGTAGCAGAGAAAGGTCTTGGACCTACCTACAGAAGAGCAAATGTGATGTGGGAGCCAGAAGTCCAACGACTCCAGCACGGAGGAGTGCTCCACCCAGCTCTGTATAAGCCTCCTTTCTCCTTTAGTGTCCCAGAGACACCGCCACAGGCCAACAAGCTTCTTATTCCACACCCAGGATTTACAAATAAGGATGAGGGCACGCTGACCAGCCTTGGCTGTCCCGCTCACCCCAGGCTACTTGTTTGTCACTAGCCAGTTCATTCTTCTGAGGCTCTGCCACAGAGTGAAGGGGGGAGGGGAGGGCGTCTTCCTGCAGCTCACCAACCCAGTTAGCAAGAGTAAAGGCAGACACACCGGAACAAACACACAGGCTTCTCTTTCATGGAGAACTCCTCAACTCTCCTTCCCAGAAAGCCCATCTACTCAATGGTCTGCTCCTTCCCAAATAGTGCTATTTATAGAATTGCACATTCCCTGGTGATATGATTTTCACCAGGACGACTTGCAACTGAAATGACTGTAGATTAATCTACTGAGTGCCGGATCTGGGCTTTTAATCAATGGTAGAGATGATTATTCATATCTGTTCTCAGTATTGGACCATAAGATGAGGTCAGGTGACTCCCCTAACTAACGTGACTTCTGAAATACAAGTGGTTAACTGCCATGTCCAGGCTGCTTTTGATGGCTGCTTTGATTGTGCGATCTCATGACAAATGCAGGTTCACTTCTCCTGCAGTGGTCTCAGGGTCTGGCCTGCTCCTGGTGGGCTGGATGGGTCTGAATAACATACAAATACTCCCTCTTCCTCCTAATGCCCTTCTGCTTATCTAAATCACAGGATACTGAACTCAGTGTATTAGCATCATAACTGCTCAGTCTTAACACTGTATGAACTCAAACAAAACATTAACTAAGAAGCAGTTAATGGGGATAGCTCAGGAGTTATGATCATGGGTTGCTCTTCTAGAAGACCTTGGTTTGACCCAGTTGGTACCCACAACTGTTTGTAGCTTCAGTCCTAGGGGATTCAATGTACTTGACAAACATAACTCAGCAGTTATGGCTCAACATGTTCTCTCCTGGTCCAAGTTAGTGTTTGGTAAACAGAAAGAGAGAAGGACCTGTCATTGGCCTTTCCTGTTACATGTTTGTATGCATTTCAAAAGCAACGGGAGCCTTGTATGGACCCACAGCCTTCTTCTGGCCTCCTGTGCCCATGTGGTACAACAGACATGAGGCACCCATATACATCAAAATAAAGGCTAATTTAAAAAAAAAGCAATAACAGGTACTTAATACATGCCCAAAACTGACCAGAGGAGGAGAATGTCCTCATGACAGTTGACCGGCTTAGAATACTGTGTGTGTGGCTCAGGACATTCAACACTTTCACTCCAATACTATCCTAAGAACAGCCCTTCTCAAACATGATCCAAGACACAAATCACTGGGAAAGGGTTTTGTGTAGATTTGATGCAAAATTCTAGAAGAGCCCAGGAGTCTACATAT
This sequence comes from Apodemus agrarius, assembly GCA_964023405.1. Taxonomy (NCBI): domain Eukaryota; kingdom Metazoa; phylum Chordata; class Mammalia; order Rodentia; family Muridae; genus Apodemus; species Apodemus agrarius. The sequence goes on from OZ030006.1 coordinate 128,674,689, forward strand.
CTAGGAGGTTCCTGGAGTCATAAGGCGTGGCTGGAGCATTCAGACATTTAAATTTAAATGCCAGGAATCTTAAGACACCTCTTGTTTGTGGCTAATCTCAGAAGGGCTGGGTTTAAAGATGGCACCCAGACCTATTTTCTATAGAATGTGGTTTGCAATGCCAGGCTGAGATACAGAAACAGGTAACGTGGTGGCACTCCTTGGCCTTACTGTTCAATGGCTTCAGGCTCCTAAAAGGCTCGCCACCCCCCTGTAACATACACGGCTCCCGTTGGTTATGAAATACATACAAACACGTAACAGGAAAGGCCAATGACAGGTCCTTCTCTCTTTCTGTTTACCAAACACTAACTTGGACCAGGAGAGACATGTTGAGCCATAGCTGCTAAGTTAGTTATGTTTGCCAAGTATCACACTGGTTAAGCATATGACAGCATACATAGCAACACCGCAAAACTCTACATCTGCTTTGGCTATCTTCTACCCTTGCACCTTGAGGTAAAAGAATCTGTATAGGAGATACTCAGGAGGACAGTGGGAGCAAAGTGTGGATTTTTCTCAGAAACTAGGTGTGCCGTGCAAGCTGGATTTAGAAGCACTAAGTACAGTATACACGAAGGCAAGGTCCTTTCCTCCACAAAAGGAAGAAATCCTATTGAAATATCTACATGTAGTGAACACTCCTTACTCAAAGGGGTACTCGTGAGGTCAGATGGAGCAGGCATGAGCTGAAGACCCACAGACACAGTGTATGCGTATTAGATAACGTCACAAGTGCCATTTCAGAGGATGAGATACGTTCAATTTAAAAATTTTTAATGACTTGCTTTAAAAAGAACACCACAAATAATCCTATGAGTAAATATGCCAAACCCCACAACAGAGAGGCACCTGTTAATATGACCGTAGAGTCACAAGCTAAAGCCTCCAGGAGAACCGTGTGGTAGCTATATGCCTATCTTTCTACGCTGACACCATCATGACAGCAAAACTCTGAAGACACACTGCATGTTTGATTTCTACTGAGGAAGAACCTTCTAGTCATCCTACAAGGACTGGGGAAGATCCACTCCAAAGACTGCTGTATGCAGCGCTCTTGAGCAGAGCTGGTTACCTCAGAGGTGGGGACAGCTCATGCGTGGGCTAGCTATGTGGCTGGCAGTTCAGCACTGGAGGGCTGAGCACCACACCTGGCAGTATGTTTGGAAGTTAAGCTGCTTCACCCACTGTTCATATCACCAGTGTGACCTGAAACACACGCCCCCCCCCCTTCTAAGCTACACTGACTGACAGGAACTTGGTATCTGTATTCCACTCACAAGGAGTGTGGCGAACAGCAGGACAATGGGATGGGGTGGGGGTGGGGAGGACCCTACAACTCTAGGCTGGCCAGGGTCTTCAGACCTCAGGGAAGCACACGGGCAGGTAGTGACAGAGGCAGAACACCTGTGTTTGCAATGTGCTGAGTGAGGAAATAAACAGAGGTAAAGGGTAAGAGGCTGCCAAGATCCAGCCATTGTTCTGGACACCAGCAAGGCCTGTTCGGAGTTGGTGACTGGGGCGTTCTACCATTGGCTGTATTAACACCAGTGTCTCATTAAGAAAGCAGAAAGCTTTCCAAGGAGCACTGTGAGCAACTGTGTCAACACAGACACAGGGGCCACTAATCCAAAAGTTATTAACACCACCAGGAAGGGATCTCCTGCTCTGTGTGCGCACTGGTGAGTCACAGGGTCACCGTGGAACCTTGGCCATCTGTCAGAGGAGCCAATGTGTAACACCCAGAACCCCAAAGAGCGGTTCAGCTGACGATTCCAACACCACTGCTTCGAGTGTCAGTCAAGGCGAGACTTCCAGGAATTACCTTCACTCTCTCGAGGTGGAAGAATCATGCATGGGTGGCCAGATGAGGAGACGGGAGAGACGGGAGAGGAAGGAGCACAGCCATTCGCTCAAAACCATCACGCTTGTGCGTTTCCTCAGAAACACACACTATTTTACATCCATGGTTCCTTTCCCCGGCAGATGCTAATTCATAAATGTTCACTGGGTAAGCGGCGCAGCCCAGCGCGCCCAAACCAAGGTACATGATTTCCAAGTGTCTAACAGACCACGGGAACATCTAAATCATGTGTGGATCTAGTGTCTAAATGTGTGCAGGCACACACACATCTTACTCTCTCATCCTCTGACATGTTAGCATGGGTAGTATAATACAATATATACATGTATGCCTGATTCACAAATCATTGAATAGGAGGAAAATGTTGGTTTTTTTATTTCTTTATTTTTAGTTGATGGTGAAGAGTCACAGCAGCGTGGGCTGCGAAGGAGCAGTAGGCACTCTTACTCTGAAATGGTTATGTCCACAGTTACACTGACTGTCCCTCTGAACAGGGGGAGGACATTCGCAAGGAGCCTCACACACCCATAATGGACGGCGCAGCATACAGGTACCAAGAAGTTCTCAGAGAACAGATGATAAAGACGTCAATTTTTTAGATCCTCACCTTCACCTACTGAGTCAAACATCCCTGCAGCTCGGCCAGCCCTCCAGGTGTTTCTGGTGCGAGTTTCTTTAAGCTTAAAATCGACACTGTGCAGAGACCTAACTGTTCTGCTTGTTAGGAACCTCTGCAGGTAATGCCTCATGCCACCCAGACGAACGCGCAACGAGTGGGCCACAGGGTGGGAGTCCTGAAGGGCTCTTACCGGGTTTGTGCACACAGACATCTCATCGGTCCACTTTCTTGCTCGTATCACACCCCGTCCCTGCGGTGGATTTAGCACCCACCAAGCGCCAGGCTGGCTGTGACAGGTGACAAGGATGTTGACATTAGAAGAGACAGCTGAACTTGTCCCCACTGGGGGTGCAGCGCATTGAGAGCCTCACAGGGGGCACTCACGGGAAGGGCTAACTGTACTATGCCTTCCTGCAAGCAGCCATTTTTATTTTTAGCAGATCATATACAGTGCTAGATTCCGCTGCATGCTTTGTCACAAGTGTCTGTCTCCACGTTTGTCTCTGCCTGAACTAAGATCCTAAAGGGGAAGGGCTGCATCCCTGCCATCTTTTAATACCCAGACACTCTAAGTGGGACCAAACGCACGTGTTTTCAATCTGTTGATAAGTCTACTCAACAGTAGCGACAACAGTGAGTGTTGATGGAGGCCTACTGTGTGCAGGCAACTGGAACATTGATACGTTCTTGGGTTGCCATGGTTTCATCGATTGGACAGACCCAGTGAGTAGGCACTCTTACTCTGAAATGGTTATGTCCAGTTCCCCAGCAGGGGAGACGGGACTGAGTCTCGTAAGCCGCACCACACCAACTCCAGAGATGGAGGAATTAACTTGGTCTACACAGCTTTGCCATGGTGAGAGTGTCCCTGACATCTCCCACCCAAAGACCCTGACCTAGATAAGACAGAGAGTGGCCTGTCAGGGCAGGCTCCACTTTTGCCTCTACCTCAGGACCTTTGTGCTGTGCCCTGAAGCTGGAGAGCTAGTCCTTGACCTGTTCAAAGACCATTCTCCAGCTCTGCATTGCCCATTTATCCAGCGAGTGACCTTAAGTCCACACGGTGACACTCAGCTCCTCCCTGGCCCACTTAACTGTCTTTTCATCGAGGCCTTGGGCTGGCTCCATTTCTCTTCCACTGCAGTGTGTCTCCCCGAGGAATCACTCTGAAGCTGCACAGCTCTAACTCTCGGAGCCTGAGAGCCCGATATGTGGCTGCCACTGGGAAAGTCTGGTTGAACAGATACATTTGTTACTCCTGTCCCCTGACTTGTGTCCCACTTAGAAATACGTTTTGGGGTGTTTTTTTTTGGGGGGGGGGTTGTTGTTGAACTCTGAACAACTTCCCATTTGTCTGTTAGGTTTCTTTTTCTTTTTTTTTTTTCTGGTCTGTACCATCCTCTAATTTATTCAAAAGCCACTGGATTCTCCCAGCTCTTGGTGTCAATTTTTTTTCTAATTAAAGTAAACTGCCATTTATCTCTCACGCTGATCTTTAACACGAGATGTCCCGTTCTTGTCATAGCTATGACTCAGATGGAGAAATGCGAGTTGAATAGAGGGGCTCGTGTGCACCAGAACATTCCCATCGATGGTTCAGACACAAAGGACAGATGTAACCACACACACACACACACACACACACACACACACACACACACACACAGACAGTGACCTTGAATCGTACTGAGGACCTCAGCCCACCTCTCCGAAGGCACACACTGCACCCTTGACTTCCCTACACGTTAGGGAGCTCTTTTCCTTCCACCAGCCGCCTCAGGTCCTCAACCCTTTCACAGTTCACAGGCAACGTGGAAAACACAAACTGCGTGAGAGAGTCCCTCAAAGATAGCCTTCAGGGTAGTTTTTAAAAAGGAAAGGGAGGAAAGAAAGCAAGAGAGGCCAGTCTGCCTGGAGACGGCTTCCCTCGAGGACTATAAAAGGCCTGCAAGCTGAAGGTCATCAGAGTCTGTTTGTTTAGGGAAGTCTTGCAGGTAGAACACATCATGGCCCACAGTTGCTATGGGGTCTGTTTACCAAACAAGAACACAAATAGTTACACAAAAGCAGAACATGATGTGGGGCCAGTGTCTAAATGGAGCCTGTGGTGTCTGCTGGTAAAATGGCCCAAGTGCCTTTAAAAAAAGTCCCTCCCTCCTTTCACCTCAGTCATGGAGGGTCCCCCACTCTCTCCAGGGGCACATTTTACTCTCACCATTCTAGTAATATCTCTCTCTCTCTCTCTCTCTCTCTCTCTCTCTCTCTCTCTCTCTCACACACACACACACACACACACACACACACACACACCACTTTCCTTTCTTTCTTTTTTTAATTTTAAGACTTGGAAACCAAAATTATTTAGCTCAACAGTTCAAATTAGACAATGAAAGCATTTACTATTTGTAAGGAAGAAAAAACACAGAGAACACGAAAATCATTTCAGTGTCTAGAAGAATTTTAGTACACACATGTAGAGCTTAATTCTGAGTTACACCGGAATGAGAGCCTAGAAAGGTCTCCGTGTGTGATGTTAGCTGACTCCCTATTCACCATGGGAGTTTTGTGCACTAGAATGGTGCCTGCTCTCTTAACCGTGTGCTCCTGAAACTGAATAACAGGTAAACAAGGGTGTGTGTGTGTGTGTGTGTGTGTGTGTGCGCGCGCGCGCGCGCGCGTGATAGGAGAACACATGAGAGTGAGTGCAATGTGGCAGTGTGTGTGTGTGTGTGTGTGTGTGTGTGTGTGTGTGAGAGAGAGAGAGAGAGAGAGAGAGAGAGAGAGAGAGAGAGAGAGACTGACTCTGCTTGCTGGTCTACAATTAAATAAGCCAGATGAGGGAGGCGGCAGGAACAGAGCCCGACTCTTCACACTACATTGACCACGGTCCCCACCCGGCACAGCCCTGATGCCTCTCTGTGAATGGGACAGATTGCCATATGGATGAAGACACGGAACAAGCTGTACAACTCTTGGTGACATGTGCCCTGGGGATTGTCCCATATTAACGCCACCTGGGCTGTGGCAATTGTGCTCTGTCTGTGCCGTGGCACTGAGCAGCCCATAAGGATGTTATTTCTGCTACACACAAAAAGGAAAATTGCAGTTAGGAGGATTCTCTGGCTAGCGGATGTGTTGCTCAATTCCCGAAGTAGTTTCCCAAAGGAGCGGTTATCTTCTGTATTCACACGGGCAGAAGTGACAGGCGGGAACACATATTAACAATTTCCCTTTGTGAGCTCTCGCTATTGTTTTAATGAGGAGACTACACTCTATAATATACTTGGGCCCTGACTGATCACAAAAGGGGGAAGAAGAAAGAACTTGAGGCGATGCTGTACATATGTAACTCGCTTGTGTGAGTCGCCCGGGTGAGCCAGCCTTAGAGGGGCTTCTCCCCTACAAAGGCCCACAAAGCCAGGCTTGGGGGTGGAGGGGGGGAGGAAGACAGATGCAAAACACAAGCACTGCACAGAGCGACTGGGGAGCAGCACAGAGGAGCGGTTTTTACGGATCTTGAGATGACAGCAACGTGACGTCCCAGCACTGGCCCAGTTATTGACTTAGGAACATGGGAACTTGCCGTTTAAATGAGAAAAGATCGACACTGGGACCTAGCCAAGTCATGTGCCTGCCTAGGTGGACACTCTAGGCTTCCCTTTCTCCTCTCGATGGCTGATGCCCACTGAAAAGCACTCATCATCTCATCCAGATGGTAAAGGTGTAATAAGGTTCAGCATCAGCAATCCTAAGTAGAGAGTAAAAACCCAGTGCCACAGGAGGGTCAGGAAGGGTCCCTGAAGCCTGGCCCTTGCTCCTTTCTGGTGGGTACTCTCTACCCCCTCAGTGACTTCTCAGCATCAGAATACATGGAAATATGTTTGGGGGTGGAGGAGACATCGACCCCAGAGCAGCAGAGTGCCCCGTATGGATTAGGTGGTGAACTCCTGTTGGCAATGGTCCTGCACTGGCAAAAAATCTCCACAAGATCAGAGATTACAAGGCCTCAGATATTATTCGGAGTAGAAAACCTGGCAGATTCGACACAGTTAGGGATTTCTACCATCCAACATAAAAGGTGGGGAGGCGATTAAAATCAGCTAAATTTAAGAGAAACTTATAAAATGAACATAACTCCTCACGCCAATGATGTCATTTTATTGGAAAGCATTTGTCAGTTAAGCACAATAAACAGGGTAAGATTTATAGAGTCTAATGATGCTATGTTATGGTAAAAGGCCCTTTATTGAGGCAGCATACAACAGCTGGTAGAGAATGATCATTGGGGTTTTTCCCCCCCTTCTTTTAATCACTTCACAAAGTGAACAGTCAAGAAAAAAATTCTACAAACCTTTCCCTTATGGCATTCCAAAGTTCTCGAGTTTTCCTGCTCTGCGCCCTCCCTGCATGTGTAGGTGACGGGAGGTGATGGGGTACCATGCCATACTTCCCTGAAAGGATTTTCTCTCCTCCTTCTAAAGGAGACCCTCGAAGGATCGCTTAGGAGCAATGAAAGCCCTCATGCACACTGCGGCGTGCTTGCTGGCCAGTAAGTGGCTGAGCCCAAGGCGGCTCCTATCTGACACACAGAGGCGAGAACATTTCTGTCCCGGGTGGGTTACTTCCTCACTGGTGATGAGGATGGGAGCTCACTTTCCAGTGAGATGACTGCCACCCACGGTCAGTGCCTACCCAGCTCTCCATGACCACCTGTCCCCCTGCTCTCTACCCTTCTCGATGTCAGAGTGCTCCTCACACCGTGGGGCACCGTTCACTTTCTGGCCTCTTCACTCCCTTCTTTGAAAGCTGACGAGCAAGGGAGGCAGACACTGGATAACATGGAAGTTCTTGGAAGTCTTTCTAATTCTAGCAGTATAGGCAGAGAGGTGGGGAAACAGACTACAGCCATTGTGGGTTATAGCCTCCAAGTCTTGACCTCTGAATTTGACCAAATGTCCAACTTTGAGTCATTCTGGTGAGCTCTCCCCTGGGAACTAAGTACTCGAGGGTCAGGAAGACCAAGGGACTAGTCTAGTTCACTGGGTGGTACTAGCTACTGATCTAACCTCTGTAAGTTTAAGTTTTAACATCTGTTGAGGTCTGGATGCAACATCTGTGCAAAGGAAACAAACAATTACTGCAGAGGATTAAAAAGGAAAAAAATCAGGATCAAGACCTCTGCTTAATCCAGTGGGCACCGAGTTTCACATACATTTACAGATATATTTGGTATCATCAACATCGATCGCCTGGCATGTTCTGCCTTCCCAAAGAACAGAAAGACAGAAACCCCAAAAGGGGTTAAAACACTTGCCTCTGACTACAGAGCCAAAACATGGGCCTCAACTCAAGGACAGGAAGTGGACAAAACTGGGCCTTCTACAGCCGTGTTCACCTAAGAGCAACAAGCCATTACGCCTGTGGACATGTTTAGGACGTTAAACAACTAATGAGAATAAATGTGACTTTCCGCCAGGCGGTGGTGGCGCACGCCTTTAATCCCAGCACCTGGGAGGCAGAGGCAGGCGGATTTCTGAGTTCAAGGCCAACCTGGTCTACAGAGTGAGTTCCAGGACAGCCAGGGCTACACAGAAAAATCCTGTCTCGAAAAACCAAAAAAAAAAAAAAAAAAAAAAAAAAAAAAAAGTGACTTTCCCTATCAGCTCATGGCCTGGTGAAGCTATTTTTTTTATACTTGAATGGGCTTCTGAGACCAAGGTCTGGGGAACCTATGACATTGTCCATTCAAGTTTATTAGGTCCCAGACTCCTAAGTGTCTCAAGTCAAGACACAAAACAACTCCAGGTGAGCACGGTGAAGAGCTGGGGTATCTGTGTGACAATGCCAGTTCACACACACCTTAAACTGACCAAAGGAAGCCAAGTCCAACAAGGAGGGGCCCGGAAAGCTCAACACTCAACACAACCCGCTGCTCTCCTGAGTCCCTATCCCCCGGAAACAAGCAAACCGCTGCAGGATCAGAGAAACAGCCCAATGGTTCGTCACACAGCGTCCCCTGCTTAAGAAATACCCGCCTTTGCTTTGGACAGTATCTTTGCTTTCCGTGGGCCACAGGATTTAGGTTTCCAATGCTTGTGCTTGCAATTTTGAGAAATATGAAAATACACAAATGAGCACATCTCTATCCTAGCAAACTATTTACAGAATTAAGCGGGGGGGGGGGGGGTTGGGGGGAGGGGGGCCTGAATTTGGCTGCTGGGTCTCCCAGTGTGCACGTGGTACTCCATTTAAGTGTCTAACATGGCAGCTCGTAGGCGCAACCAGTGCAAGGCTGGCGTTGGAGAGTGCGGCGTCTTTCAGAAACGCTTTGATGGAAACAATGATGAGGCTAGGGAGTGAGCTTTCTCAGTGCTTTCAATAAAAAGAAATATAAAACGTGATTTACAAGAAACAAACAAAAAAAATTTCAGTGTGAAAGTATTATTCACAAAAGTGGAAACTTGAATTTACTGCTGAAATTTCAGATTCACTGGACCCCGAAATGTCACTGTGAGAATATGCAAAGTTAAAGGTTCCTGAGCCCAGAACAGTTCTGAAAACAAACTTCTAGAATGTTAGTAATTCAGCCAAGGGCACCAACATTTCTTTATCAACCAAAATTTGTTTGTTACTTTTTTTTTTCCTTGAAAGGGTAAGCAAATCAAAACACCCGGGAAGTCCATATTTCCAAGGTCCCTGATGTTCACAGTATCAGAGACCACAAACACAAATGTTTCAGGGATACACACAAATATTCAGCACTGTGTCTACAAGGCCACAAACCAAAAGGAGAAACTGAGAATCAGCCAGGGCCGTGCACAGCACAGGAGCTGAGCAGAAGCGGTCAGGGTTTACTTGAGGGCGGCTGCCAACAGTGAAGCCTCTGCCAGTAAATGGGCATGGAAACACAGAAAGCAATACCACGCCTGGACCGAGGGCAGGTTAGACCTCACAGCAAAGGGCTCCAGTCTGGGTCACCTGTGTCTGAGAGCTCGGTGGCCTCAGAGCCAGCAGAGGCCATGCGGCCACCATGTTTACAGAGCTGAGAGGACACTCTCTAACCCAAGGCTTTAAGGAAGTCTCGCAACAAATGTTGAGCAGAGCTGTGACTCGGAGAAATACTAGTTATAAAACATTTGCTGGTGGCTGAAGTCAAAAAGCTGAGGATGGTGGGGCTCGGGGTGGGACACAGCAGCCCTACTCTGGACTGCAGAAAGAGGGCAGCTGACACAGAAGAGAGACCCCATGAGACCTTCAGCCAGGACACACAAGATTTATAAGGCAGGGCAGAAAGCGAGGGGGAAGCCTGTAAAGGGGACAGGTTTGCTTGCGTCCGTCTGTATGTAGTTCCTGCAGGGGATTTATGTTTTTATCCTCCTGCACTATTTCAGACCATAAGTAATTTATATCTTAGGAATCTCACCTCCCTTCATCAAAGATAAAATGACTTGGGAACTATTTATATTTATAGAAAAATAAATAGGGAATGAATTTTCCTTTAAATGTTGCAATCTGCACACATTCATAGATGTTTGACTGGACTGTGATTAAATTAAAATATTCTCTTAGGGACACTGGTTTTAAATCTCACTTAAGTACTCCTATACCGAATGGAAAGAAAATTTAAAGTCAGATTTGAATATGGATCTTGGCTATGGCACAAATCAGGCACAGACCTATATAGTGCTGCCCTGTAATTTCTGGAACTAGGCTTCTTCATCTATAAAATGGGGCCACGGTCCCCACCACCTTCCCAGTGGTCTCACCAATAAAAGGAGTCATCACTGCACACGCACAGGAGTCTAGCGGCAGCCAGCAGCAAGAAGAGACTGATTTAATGTGCCCTCCCTTCCCTGGTGCACCATAAGATAATGTGATATTTAGAATTTTAATTCAAGCAATTACTTAAGTAGTAATTGCTATTTGTATTTACATAGCTGCTTTGATCCAAGAAGCTCAAAGGGCTTACTAAACTTAGCATTTTAATAAACGTTTCATTTGCATTCTGTTGATTCTGTTTACCCACACCAAAACTTGAAATTTCCTGAAGGGAGACGGTCCACAAGTAAAGTGAACAAGGTAATGCCGTCACGCGTGCGGGTAGCCCACACCTCACTTCTGTCTAACTACTAAGAGGTTCTGACTCCGTGGCAGCAAAACATGAGCAAGGAGGCTTGGGCACACCTGCTCGTCTCTCCTTCGGGCACGCTCAGCTTGATCTCACCGCGCTCCTCCGAGGCGCTGACGACAGGGGTGTTTATTGCACCAATGGCTTTCTAAGTAATCAGCACAATAAACAGTATTAAATTGTCAGGAGGGACTCAAAGCGGGAAGCGGGGCACCCGCACTGAATTCTAACGATGCTGACCGTCCAGGACAGGATCAGGATCGTAACAAGCCTTGATCTGAGCGCTGGCATCTGCCTCCCAGATCACATGGGCCGCTCCTCCTCGCAGGCTGCTGCATACTGAGGGACATCTCCACCCAGTGCTTCGGGGAAGTGGGTTTCTATTGGCAATCTTTACCAAAGTGCGTCTCTTCCCTTCTCTACACTCAAGGGTTTACCCTGAATGATTTAATTATAATTTTCCTTGTGTAAGACAAATTAAAGAGGGGAGTAGGAGCCTCGTGCCAAGCACATTATCTATCTCCTTAACAGATTGCAGCTCACCAAAGCCCAGAGCTACTGCTGTGGCGGCTGCTCCCAGAAGCTGTAAAAAAAAAAATACACGGGGCAAGAGTGGGAAGACGGAGGCTTCGGAACGGCATGGGGGTGTGTGAGACAGGTAAGAGCCCTGCACCTGCCACAGCTTTACGAACAACGACAGCGACAGAATCTCTCCTGTTCTCTCCCCAACTGGTTTTCACACAAGACACTCTCAGATCTTTTCAGGAAAAAAAAAATCTCCCTGAAAGCTGCTAACTCAGGCTAGAGTTCGCCAGGCTGGGCCGCCCAGAGGCAGGGCCTCTTACTCCTTCCCTTACTGAGGGTGGAGGGAAAAAAGAGCATCCCCTGGCCAGTGAGGGGGGCAGGGAGGGGGGGGGACTCGAGGGGACCAGTATTTCACAAATGCCCTTGAGAGTGATGGATAAAGGGTTTTTGTGACAGCAAGGAGAACTCCTGGGGTGTCGCCCTGACAGCTCAGTGTGTGAGAAAATACTTCAGTAAGTGACAACCTCCGCCCCCCCCACTCCTTCCCTTTTGCTTCCCCTTTCTACTCTGTAAAGTGGCCGACACCCAAGGGATTTTAAAATACACCATCATGAGGGGCTGAGCGCTGGTGGTAGACCACTTGCCTAGCATATCCCCAGCACTGCCAATAGACAGACAGACAGACAGATATTGGGATAAGGTGAAAACATACTAATACTCATTTTTAAGTACCTGTATCTGTATAAAACCAGCTAAAAGACTATTGATTGTCGGATGATCAATTCCACAAGCTGAAAGCTACTTAGCCAGCTCTAACCAAAGGTGTTATCATCAGTTCAGACTCTGCTGAGAGGAGGTGAGGGCTTTACCCCTGTGCCAAAGCATCTGCTCAACATGAACAAGGCCCTGCCTTCACTCCAAACCAAAACCAAGTGCCTTCGCTGGGAGTTCCCTCTGAACCCAGCCACCGCTGGTGACACACCACGTAACACAACAGGGGGCAACGGCGAGAGTTAAGCCACATCATCTAATTTCCTAGCTGCCTCCTCTCTGCATGTGCAACCAAAACTCAGCCTGTTCGCACATCCAGATTCGGGCTGGTGGAAATCTCAATTCTCTTCTGATCCACAGTCTAATTTTAGCACGAGATTAAATGCAACATTTGTGCAGACAAATAAGGACCATAAAAAAAAAAAAAATCAAACAAACTTAGTCTCTGGGAATCGGACTGTGCCTTAGATCCACTCGCTCTCAAACGTGTCCTACGACATGAAAAGGGCTATTCTTCCCCTGGTGGCTTCCTTGCCGTTCCATCACCAGACTGCAGATATGTAACCTTTCAGGATGAAACTGAGCACGGCGCATCTAAACAGGGAGAGTTTTCTGTGTCACAGAAAATCTGTGCAGTCTCCACAGCAGCCGGCAAGATTGCAACAAATACCTTAAGTGCATCCGTCGGCATTTTTCAGTGGAGGGCCTCCTGTTCCGCCTGCGGATAACGATGTAACTCAATCACTCTGCAGTAAATGGACAGCATCAACCTGGGGACGAGGAAAGCTGGGACCACAAAGGGCAGCGGTCTAGACTCTGTTCTTTAAAGCCATCTAAGGTTTGCTACTTGGAAACTTAAAAAAAAAAAAAAAAAAAAAGTAATAAAGACATTCTAATAGATTCCCAAGCAAGACGGAAGGCTGGCTCCCGGGTCCACGTTATCCTTCCCCACTGGAGAGCTGTAAACACAGGAAGCGGGGTCTGGCCCGGACCGCAAACCAATCCTTCCTGTTCGCCGTCCCAGTCTTCCATTCCCGCCAGTCCACTGGCTTTATTTACAGCATCTCTTAGTCCTTCCCGTGTCTACCAAGGAGATCTCCCAGGGCGCTTACAGTTATCAGTTACAGCATGTGCTGCCCTCATCTCTGGGCATCTGATGGCATGTGTGCGCGGAAACATCCTGAGGCAGGAACCACGTCACAGCGCGCACCTGTGCAGACCTAATGGCACAAGACTACACATCTGGGCTATGTGTGCCACGTGCAAGTGCATGTGGGTCAGTCACCTACTGCTCCCACAGACTTGACGGGATGGTCAAAACAGCCCAATATTAAACCGAGCGCAAGAAAAAACGCACGGCAGCCAAGGCGTGAGGTGGTACATGACGTAGGAGGCTGCTGCCAGACTAACATGGTGGAACCCTTTTGTGTGGGGAGGGGATACGGGTAGGAGTGACATCCTGAACTGAGGATGACACAGCACGGTAAGCATGTCTACTGCTCACACCATCGCCACCAAGGGCCGTGCCCTATAAGTAACTGTGTGTGCTTATGCTTTTTTACCCGATTGACAACACAATGCGTTCATGACATGGCTACACACACGGGGGTGAGGCCTCCATCTATGCCGCTGCACTGATACGCTGTAAGCGACGGGAACCTTCACTTCTGGTATGTTATCCAGCCAGCCCTGTACAGGTGGCCCCACCCCCAAACACCGCTGCACACTTCTACAGAATCGCACGCTGTATCTCAGACCGCATTTTTCAAATATTAAACTTCCCATTCGGACGTGCAAACAAAATACAGAATTTGCCTTTGCCTGATAGAAAGAGATTTCGCTGTGAGAAATTCTTGGGAAGCCTCCTTGCCCTCTGTGTCTACAAGCTCTACATATGAGATATATAGGAAAGAATTCCAAAAATAGTAAACAGGAAAAAAAAAGAAGTGGTTCATTTGAGGAGCCTGATATATTCCATTTCTGAAGTAGACACTAGCAATACTGTTTCTGGGTGCAAGGGAACGAACAAATGGCTTCATTTCCTAGGACTTTAAGCTAACACGACGCAACGCGACGCAGTCCAAGATTCAGCTGTCATTCATCAGAAGCGCAGGGCACCGACGATAAAAAGCCTTAACTTATACACAAGAACATACCAGCTGGACAGCACCACTGCAGGGGCCATCAGGAGAAAGTGGGCTGGGGGCCGGATCACCGTCATTTACATCTTTCCTTAGTGTTTATGCTGAAAAGGCACCTTGTTTCCTTTTTTTTTTGGCTTTTCAAGACAGGGTTTCTCTGTGTAGTCCTAGCTGTCCTGGAACTCTGTAGACCAGGCCAGCCTCCAACTCAGAAATCTGCCTGCCTCTGCCTCCCAAATGCTGGGACTAAAGGCGTGCGCCACCAACTGCCCGGCAGGCCCCATGCTTCCTTAAGGGAGGGACACATGATGAATGACATGGGTTTTCCCACTTTCGAGGAGGAGCAGTGTAAACTGAATTAAAGTGCTGTGTCCTCAAACCAAGACATGACACTGTGCACAGCATGGACCACGGTCACCTTAGAAGACGCCCAGCACCCGGCCACTCGGTTCGCATGGAGTAAGCTCCCAGCAGAGCACACGGCCGGCCCGGAAGCCCTGAGAGCCAACCCTTTCAAGGAGGCACCGCCAGACTCCTGCCAGGGCTCCGAGGCTGAGTGCGGATCTAAGAAAGTGGTCACTGCACGTGGGAAAGGCGAAAACAATCAGCTGCTCCTCACCCAAACCCTAAAAGATACGTTCTGAAGCAATTATGTGCGCATCCAGGGCCCATGCACACAACTAGGTGTCCTAGAACTGGGCAAGGCCGCCGGCCGGCCCGTTCCGGGTGGAAGGCAGGCAGGGCTGGGCATGCGCCTACCTTTCCCGTTTGGGAGTGTGGACCGAGAGCTGTCCATTGGTAGAGGCGTGCGGGTTCATGATTAGGGAGGACTTGGAAGGCGCCGAGGACGAGACGCAGGCGCTGGTCAGGTCCAGGCTGCTGTGGTTGCTGCCCGCGGTCTCCTCCGCCGTGTGGGCGCTTGTCACTTCTTTCCAGAGCTGCTGCAGTTCCGTTGGAATCATGCCTGAGACAAACAAATTGGATAATCAAATCAATTAACAGCTAATTCCGTCCTCTTCAAACAGTAATTAAATCAAAGAGTGAGTAAACAAAGCCTAGTGTGAGGGGGGCTTTTGGGGTGCTCACAACTTTCTTTCCCTCCCCTCCCAGCGAAGACAAATACAGCAGGGGTAAGAGCATCCTCCCACCGAGCGGCCATCCAAGTCCCCTCCTCACGCGGAACAGACACCTTGGAAAGGATGCGGGGCGCGGCTATGCCGCACCAGCAGGGCTCCTGCCATCCGAGGGCTGCGTCAGAGGGGAGCACAGACACACTAGCTTATTTCTAGGCACAAAGGAGGCCTCACAACAAATTCGCTCAACCACAGTCTCCCGACACCAGGGACCACAAAATGAGTGATTCTTGTGCTTAAGTCTTAAATGATGACAAATAGCTTTGTTATTAAATATAGTTTTTATTAATCACTTTTAGACATAAATTATGAATTCATACCGACTCCCTGAAATGCTTTTCAACTTTTAGCAGTCAAATTGATTATACTATGATTATTTCATTAACACACCTATCTTCCTCATTAATTTTGGTTTCTAGTACCACACGCTTAATTGATGGATGTGTCTCCTGAAGACTGTGTAACTTTTTATACAAGTAACACTATTATTACTGTCACTTCTGGGATCAATGCTAATGAGCCATTGCAGGATAAAAATGGAAAGGAAAATAAGCTGAGAGTCATAAAGTTCTCTTGTTTGTTTGAATGGGGTCAAAATGGACAGGGTTTTTTTTTGTTTTGTTTTTGTTTTTTTAAATTAATTATTGACCCTTATTGTCTTTAAGATGCAATATAATCAGTACACAACCTCAGCACCGTGGACCTTTGCATCTTTATCCTAGCAGTAATTCAATGTGTAGTTTAGGGCACACGAGCCCAGGAGAGATAGGTACTGAACGGCACCTAAGAACTGCAGAGGAGACAGTTTCCTCTTAAGGAGGAAAAGCAACCACAGGCCCTGTATATATCACAAGGCAACTCCACCTCAGAATGGAACGTCTGGCCTGCAGTTCTCCGTCTCCACCAACTGGAACACAGCCCTCCTAGAAAGCCAGCCATCTCCTGGTCAGATAGCAACAGCCGAGGCAGGCATGTTTCTTACCAAACCGAAACATACGGGATGGAGAAGAGAAGGCTGGTGCGCGTTATATTCATTTGAAACACATAATAAAAAAAATGCCAAGGTCTAAATTTAATTTATTTTTGTCATTTAGAATACAATGGCTAGATAATCATCTCAACGTGATCAGCCAAACATCTTTACTTTGCTAAACTGTTAAAGATTTTAATTATGCTAGCATTGGAGAGCACTGGCCTAATGAGGCGACGGACTCCAGAGAATCCAAGTGGTTAAGAACTGTGAAATGAGTCTGATAGGATTTTTTTATATTCACCGTGGATCGTTTGCATATCAAAGAGGAGTAAATTATTGCACAGCAGACCAATAACCTTCCCCGCCTTTCTAAGAGGAGCAGTAACAAAACAGTTGGTCTCTCCAAGCGGTGCTCCAGGAAAATGTTCAAATGCTCAAGTATTTGCAATTAATATATATTATAAAGGAAGCTAAAAATAATACATTGAGTGGTCAGAGATGCTTCAAACGCATCCTCGACAGCTGAGTGGATTTCCTTCTCCCTTCATAAAAATCAAATGCCAATTATATTTTGATGGATTTTGTCCCAAATGAGCATTTAGTTATTAGGCATATTCAATTAATCCTTGTCCCCTGAAATCAAACCTTGAGGCAAATTAAACAAAGGGAAAGGTCACGACACAATCCTGGGTCTGGTTGTGCTGCATCTGAGCTATTATTTTCAAACACCTTTCAAAGTGACGGGCAGGATGTGCCTATAGCTAGCAGGTCTGCCACTGTGATCCGCACACTGACAATTACCCTCAGACCACGGTTTACTCAATTGAAACAATGGGGTCGGGGGGACAGGCTGGTCTGTGAGCGAGGGCGTATTGATATGAAAGGCATATAAGCCAACACCTATTTTTATTTTCTAGTGAGTAAACACAGGGAGAGAAATAGCCACCGCTTTTTCAACTCAGACTAATTGATTTCTGGGTCAAATGCAAAGGAAATAAACATGGATCTGCCGACAGCTGCTCTCACACCTTTTCTCCTTCTGAGAAAAGCAAGCTCCTGACACTGTACCAAAGGGACAGCAGCACTTCCCTGGCAAATTAAGACCAAGAAAATGCGTTCACCACTTGTTACACCTGTGCAGTGAGTGCACTGATGGGATTCTGATCTTCGTTTATTCCAATAGCTTGGCAAATCAGGTTCACCATACACAGCCTCGGTAGAAAGAGGGACTCGATGAGTGACAATAGGTACGTTGGGGCCAGATGTCAAGTGTGATCATCAGGCTTGGAGGCATTCTCAGTAGATGGCAGAGGTGGTCGATTCAGCTCCTCCTTGTTAACCTGCTCTTGACAAGGATTACTGGATCACCCCAGGATGCCCACACCTCATGGCAGAGTCCAGACAGACAGCAGCGAGCTGCTTACCCATCACTACATAGATGCTCCACTTTCAGAAACCATATGTTTCTTCTTCCAGAATGGGGGATCAAGTAGGACAAACCCATTAATTGGTATATAACCAAGTATGTAGAGCTTACACTTTAAAAAAGTAAAGGATTATAACAAAAATAGGACAGTTCTGTATCAAACTACAGGTGTAAAGGACAATCAAATGATAAATGACACTGGGTAAGAACAGATAGGCTTATGGCAAACAGAGACTCTAGAGCAGTGGTTCTCAACCTGTGGGTTGGGACTCCTGCAGGGGGTCAAACAACCGTTTTTTACAGGGGTAGCCTAAGACAGTCTCCACGTCAGCAATTTATGTTATGGCTCATAAGACGATCAAAATTACAGTTATGAAATAGCAACAAAATAATTTTACGGCTGGGGCTCACCACAACATGAGGATCTGCATTAAGGGGTTATAGTATTGACAACAACTACTCTGGAATAATCTGAAAACATTCAACTATAAAATCTCCGGGGGGGGGGTGTCAGGGGTAGGCCTTTAAAATACCACTCACTATGCTTACTTATCCTTTTGGGTTGACACACAGGTTTAAAGTAACGTAGCACGGCCGTGAGTGAGCTGCAGAAGAATCCTGATGGTTTTATTACGGAATCAGCATCACCAGCACTTTCACACACCTAACCCTTGGACCTCAGTCCATTTCTTTTTTTTTCCCTTCTTCTTTTCTCCCTCCTCCCCTCCCCCCCCCCCAGGAAACCTACCCCTTCATTATAAAAGAAAATGCAGACACAGGTTTAAAAAATGTACGTTGTGGGGACAGTTGACAGATTACTGGTCGTGGAACTCAATTTTACAACCCCAGGTATCACTGGCTCCAAGACAAACAGTTGATCAACCTCTTTTTGTCCTTGTACATCCGTACCCAGGTGACCATGTTCAAGCAAGCAGAAAGTTGATTTAAACCTCATAATGACATCAGTTTTAAGCCATCATCTCTCGGATAAAAAAAGAATTGTGTTGTAGCTCAACGTGACTGAATGCTCTCTAGCCTCTTTGCAGAGGAGACTGGGGGGACCAAAGGGAACTCCTGCTTCTCAAAGGACAGCACTGACTGCGGTCCGCTTCACACCCAGCGTCTAACGCCAGCGATGCCGGCATCTGCATCCTGCCATCTTGGGTGCGCAGGCAGACACCCCTTAGTCTTTTACATATGCTTCTTCCTAATGGGGCAGGCGCTAATCGTTAGAGCAGACTGCTAAGCACATCAATCAGTGCCACGGCTAGTGAACTGCCTGCGGGGTCTCCGACGTGTTGCTGTGGAGATCACGCTGCATGCATCACCATGTTCACGGCTTTCACATTACACAAGCGCTTGTCTTGCCGCTGCCGATTTGCCCTCTTCCGGACAGCTTAACTGATGTACTGTAACAATGAACCTCGGTGAGCAAACTTAATAGCGCAGGAGCGATGGGAAAAGATGAGAGCGAGCCAGCGAGCCAGGCTTGGAGAGTCTGGTGGGTGTGTCAGAACAGCCACGTTCCCAACAATAAACCGTAGGGTGTAATTAATGCAGGCTATAACATTATGGAAGCACAGAAATGCATTAGCTGACGTGTCCGTCCTCGGCCCAGTGCTCGGTTCCCACTCCTGCCCATTGCACGGCAATGGGAGTGATGTCTCTCAGACACTGAACAGCTCAGCAGACAATGCAAGGGCAGGTGGGAGGGCAGGAGGAAGTGAAAGGAGCCCGGAGTCACAGTCCGAGCATTAAAAGCCAAGAAAACAACAACAAAACCCATAAGGGACAGATGTTGGGTGTGGCTGACTCAGGAGACAAAACCCAAACAGACACGCCCCACTGGCTCCACGCAACACCAAAAAAAAAAAAAAAAAAAAAAAAAACCAAACCAAAACAAAACAAACAAAACAAAAACTTCAAGACACACGACTACCTCTTCAGCAGCACAAAAGAGATCCATTATTCTCAGCCTGCTCCAGGGGGGAACTGAACCCAAAACTTAGGAAGCTGTGGCTACCATCCACCCAGTGGCAACCACACAGACCTGCTACAGCAGGGTACAGGGCTGCTCAGACCCCTCAGAGAGAGGTATGGCATGAACGGGAGGGCGTGGTACGCATCTACAATCTCAGCTGTTGTTCAGGGAACTGAGACGGGAGCTGGAGGCCAGCCTTGGGTTACAGAGTGAGAGGGTCTGGCTGGAAAGAAAGAGAGAGGGGCAAAGAGGAAGAAAGGGAGAAAGAAATGAAAGGAAAAGAGAGGACAGGATGGAGTGGTATTTGAAAGAACCCGGAAGTTTAAATGTAAAGAAGCCCTACATGACATAGGGCCCTTAAAAACACATGAACACGTAAACCACTGCTGTGTAGTGCTGTCGATGGAATAACAAGAAAACCGCCTGTGCACGCCCGGCACAGGCATCAGTCTTTCTCCTTTCCTTTCTCTCAATGTGTACGTGGTGGTCTGAGAATATGCACTGCACGGGCATGGACAGGAAGGTCTTTAAACAGTCATGGCACACCTACATCCTCCCTCCCGCTTTCCTTTGTTGGCCTTGAGTAAATCAGAGCTGGTTACACAAGGCCTCCTAAGAACACCTACAGATTCCCTGGGATGGCGGCAGCTTTTCAAGGTATCTACTATCAATACTTCGCAGGACTGCTCTCCAGGAGAACTCAGGTTGGATTCCCAGCACTCCTGAGGCAGCTCACAACCATTCTTAACTACAGTTCCAGAGAACCGGATGCCCTCTTCTGGCCTCCATGGGTACTGCATGCGAAAGAGTGCATAGGCATACATGTATGCAAAATACCCATACCCACAAATAATAAACAAACAACAACAACCAACCACACCAAAATTCCTTGATACTTTTCAAAGAATCAAAGATTTAAAAAAAAAAAAAAAAGAATAACTGGAAAGAAATGAATGGCTAATGAGCTCAAAATCAGCAGGAAAAAAAAAAGGTAAAATGAAACAAACAGAAACTTAAAATATCCCACTGATTTTTAGAAGTCAGATGTCTAACAGCCATGGTGGAAATAAAATTGATAGTGTGTCTGAATTTTAAAATAGAGTATTTAGAACACTGAAGAAATGGCTCACCAGTTAAGGGCACTGACTGCTGTTCCAGAGGGTTCAATTCCTAGCACCCACATTGCAGATTACAACTATCTGTAACTCCAGACCCAAGGGATCTGGCACCTTCTTCTGGCCTCTACAGGTATCAGGAACACACATGTAGGCAAAACACCCATACAAATGAAAACACGGTGATAAATTCTTTAAATGGTGTTTCTATAAAATATTGCTAATATTTAAATGAGCTGAGCGTCACGGCACACACTCAAACTTTGCAACTTGGGAGGCGAAGGCTGGAGGATTTTAAGTTCCAGATTAGCCTGAGCTATGTCAGAGACCCTATCAGGGAGGGGGAGGGAGAAAGAGAAGGGGTGTGTTGCAGAGACAGAGAAGGAGGGAAGAAGAAGAGAACTTCTCATGCTGTAAAACATGCTTTAATATGATTACATAGTATGTTTCGAGAATATTCGGAACTGAAATGCCAAAGGACGGCAATGAAATGTTCAGCGAGTGTGTGCAACATTGGGTTTCCTTTTCCCCAGCACTGCAGCAGAGCCTCTGTGAGCATTCAGATCCCCGACTCTTCACCCACAGGCTCTGCAAGGGCCCATCTGCTTTGCTGTGGGTTGGCTAATGTTTCTCTGTGCATGTTTCAGGCTGGTAAATCCCTGCATCCCGAGCAGGCAGAGATCAAGAGACACCCCATCCCCTCCGCCAGCCCCCGTGCAATCCCCTGCGATGGACGCTTACCTTGAGCGAGGGGTTGGAGGGGAAGGGCGGGCTGCCCGGGCTGAATTGTTAGAAGGCCTTGGCGCTGGAGAGACAGGAGGTGCTGCTGCTGCAGCTGCTGCATCTGGAGAAGCTGTTGCTGGAAAGCCAACTGCTGGGTAGCCACCTGCTGCTGCTGCAAGAAACAGTGAGGGGCAGGAATGAGCCTGCTGAAAGGTCAAAATGCTGTGTGTGTCGTAACACCCACCCCAATCTTCCAAAATCTGAGGACTGCCACCTCAGCTTGGTGGAGGGCTCGGTGTCAAGGTTTAAAAGAGACAACATCACCATGTCTGAAGGAAAGGGTGTGTAGGTGTCTGCTTTAATAACTCTTCTGCTGCCCCCTCAGCAAAAAGGATTCCTTTGACAAGCCTGCTTTCCTGACAACAGGAAAAGCCTGAGTTCTGTCATCAAGACATAAACTTTTGAGACTTTGAAAGCTGTAGTTACTCACACTAGGAGACCGCATCCTTCTAGTCTGGAGGGATTTGAACCCTGGACCTTTGAGGTGTAACAGAACAAGGAGCCCCTCTCCCTGCCTGCACTAGCAAGGGCCTTTAACAACCGCTCGCCACTTCTGACACAAATAAATGAGAAAAAATCAGACCTTTGAAGAAGAAAAACTTCATCTAATATTGTTAATTAGCCATGACAAACGATGAAATAACATTGTAAATCTTTCATAGAAACAGCCACTAGATTTTAATTACGCACATTCATAATTTAGCAAACAACATCACACTCTACCATGAGTGTTTAGCACGAGCAGGCGCTCCGAGCTTTAGAGCCTCGAGTTGGGCTTGAGTTTCCACCTCTGGTTGTCCCTCGTCCCCGCCCGCTTTGTTCTTGGAAAGGAGGGGCTTTATGATATGATAAATATCTCTGTTGACCGCACAATGACAGGAGGAAAACTTTTGTTGTGTAAAACATCAATACATCATTCCTGTGTTTAGCAGGCTTTGCCCCAGCCAAAAAAAATTAATGTAGATTTCCTCAGTAATTATCTGAGTGATAGAAAGATAATACGGTGCAGGAATACAATAAATAGAAGGAAATTATCTAATATCCTTAATCTGCTAGGAATCATATCAAGGTGGAGGTCTTGGCTACATTATGGCTAACAATTAGAATGAAAAAATTAACCCTTTCCTAACTGGACTCCCCCCCACAACCAAAAAAAAAAAAAATCTTTGAGGAACACACAAGAGCTCTTAATTCTGAATATTATTCCAAAGGTCAGTGATGTCTTGGCAAGATGATGACCCAGTGTTTTTGAGAGCCTGCCTGCTCTGCTTAATAACAATACTTTACAAACAACTGCATTCACTTAACCTAACACATGACCTTGATCTGATATGGCCATAAAATGGCGTGTGTACCAAGACCTTCTGAAGCAAAGTTCAAAGGAAGAGAAAAATGGTGGTTTCCTTTTGGCCTCTGTGTAGTTTATTTTACAGGAGAAAAAGGAAAAAAAAAAAAAGCCATCATCCTCATATTAGCAACCAATTTCAGACTTACTACCCTGCCACTGAGAAAGTTAATTGAGTTTCACTCGGAAAAAAAAAAAAAACACAACAAATTCTATACCACTGACAACAAAAATTTAAATAAATTTAAATGAAAAGCCAGTACTTTCATTTTAAGAACAGCATGCAGAAAAAGATCCAATTGTTCTCACCCCTTCCCAAGCCACCACATTAATGTGAAACCCAGTGATAGTCATATTTGTGTCAAAAGGATTTTTTCACTTCTTCAACAGATATTAACTCATGACATTAAAGAAGAGGGACATGGACACCGTCAAAGACTGGGGAATTAGCAACTATTGAGGTCAAACCTAAAGGGGGGATGGAGGCTGGGGAGGGTGCTTCCTGTCTTACTGTAAGTGAGTGTTTAAAACTGTGTATTTATATAAAATGACTGATGCCGCTTTCTGTTGTCTGTGTCCATCCCTAGGAAAGTGCCCGTGAAAGCTGTCCACATTTGAAAAGCCAGGATATAAAAGTATACAAGGCCCATTGTCCAAAGAAGAATTTAAAAGCAACACTGGTTGCCAAACTGTGCTCCCCACCCAGTTACCAAACACAGGATACAGCCCGTTTGTTTACCTCTCGCAGTTGAATGCATACAAAAAAGGTCTCTGCACAGTCCCCGACAGGTCAGCAGTCAGCGTTAAAATGCTCAAATGCTCTGATAAACCTTTCATTTCGGGTCCCCTCCCTAGAGCTGCAGTCAAAGGTCTGTTTTCCTTTCTTTGGCTACTCCCTACTGCCTAACATAAACTGTCATAACTGCCCAGGACAAACGGCCCTTTTGAAACAATCAGCTCTGCCACCTCATCACACAGGATGGCAACCCCCCCACCCCCCCACCCCCGAAACACACACACACCCGGCTTGATTTTAAAGTGAATTCTGCCATCTACTTTCCCAACCGCCCTGAGTCCAGGATCCAGGAGCTGTCCCTTCCACAGTGCACAGGGTAAACCTCTGACCCCATCAGCGAACACCTAACTCCGAAGGAGTATCTTGGGTCTGGTTCAGTGTGACACTGAACTTCCCAAGGAGAGGTATCATATACAACTTTAAGAAAAACTAAACGCTCTGGCTATAGGGCCACACATAACCAAAAAATGCAGGGGGTGGGAGGCGGGGGACACAGGAGAGGAGGTCCCTGACTGTAGGAAACGATGAGCGGGTAATGACAGCTCATTCGGTAAAGGAATGAGACACTCGCTCCATCTGCAGATGTCTATGTTCAAACCTTGTCAAAATTATCACCACCAGGCCATACCACACAGCTGCTAACACGTGACTCTCTTTCTCACTACAGCACAGAAGGACCATGATGATTTGGGGACAGGAGCCCTTGACATCTCAGAGAAGCAGGCTCTCCCAGCTACTAGTGTAATAGTCCAGGACACGGTGGACACACAGTGAAACCCAAGGACACTACTCTGACTCCACTTGCCTGCCTTCCTCTAGGTATGTTAAGGTCACATATCTCCTGGGTCACCAAGAACCATGGGCCACAGCCAGCCCAGGATCCTTAAGATGGGAAGAAAAAAAAAAAAAGAAAGAAAACACCACTACAATGCTTCCCTCTTTGCCCATGGACACAACATGCTCAGTTGGCCAGCACCCTCTGCTCAGGCTCAGAGGTCAGTATTATCTTTGTCTCCCCTTCCCGACAACAGCACTCTGGGAACTCTTCTGCTGGGGAACTTCCCCCGCTCCACGTCTTTCTGGAGCCCTCTGAGCTTGCCTGAACTTTCATGTCTTCCCAGCACGCGGATGTGCTTTCCAAACTCTGTCTACAAGACCAAATAAGAGGTTAATCATCAGTGGCGATGGGAGGAAGACCGCGGCCCCTGGTAACTGATAAGAGTGGCCGCCTGGCAGCCCTTTCTACTGTGTCTTCAAATGGAGAGTTAAAGATCTTTAAAAAACTAAATTTTGATGCCTTTGAAAAGAAAGAAGCACAAAATAACAACAGGGGGTTATTGCCTGCAAGCCACGGGGGAGAAACTCCGTAATTCTTCTTCTCCCTTTTGAAGGCTGTAAGAAATCTGATTCAAAAAAGCAACAGCAGACGGGGAAACCTCTTGAGGCTGTAACCATTTCCTGTGATCATGCATAATGTGCTTCAAAAGTGGGTTTTTACCAATTCTGTTGATCAATTGCACCTCCTTCCTAGCCCTTCTTTTTTCTGCTGTGTTTACATCTGATGTGACTCAGTGACAAGCACTGTCTGAGACTGTGAAACAGGCCTGTCATGTTGATTTATGGGCGCATCAAACCCCAACTTGTCCAAACTGAAGCTCGCAGTTCATTAATTAGAGAGTTGTGACTTTGAAGTCAGCTTTCAGACTGTGGTTTTTAACATTTGGCTTAATTTATATGCTCTTGAATGTGGATCTCTAAGGGAAAAAACTGAAATTCCCTCCTTGTCTTTGAACTTCTTTTGACCGCACAATAATCATTTCTTTGTGCAGAGTGATGCCTGCAATCCCAGAGTCATTAAGGCGCATTGAACTGCCACTGATGAGTAAGCCCGGCTGAATTAGAAAAACAGCCAGGAAAACAAAGCTGAGAGCCTTCTGCGGGGTGATATCTCACAATTACATGCCTTCCCTCCCCGTGCCATTTCCATTTTAATTACTGTTAGTCCTTTAGATTTACATTTTAGACACTTTTTAATCTGCTCCCTTTTTTATTAGAGCAGCGCCCGGTAGCGAGCCACCGTCCTTAAGGTTGTGTCAGCATTTTCATTAATATGCCTCCTCCCCTTTACCCCAAAACTGCCCCTGCTCCGCCGGGGGTTTACAAGCAGCCTGCTAAACAGGACTCCCGGGTGGGGAAACTTGGCAGCGTGTAGAAAGCATGTAAAGGGAGGAGCCGGCATGGGGAGAGAAACCTGGGTGACTCCCATGTGTAAAACCAGCATCCATCCTCCTGTGAGGGGCAGGGAAGTGGAGGCTGTCACCTGGCAAGACTCCCTCCACAGAGCAAAAGTGGCTGCGCAGGGCTGCCAGAGCAGCGGAGAAAAGAGGG
Organism: Apodemus agrarius; assembly: GCA_964023405.1. Lineage (NCBI taxonomy): Eukaryota > Metazoa > Chordata > Mammalia > Rodentia > Muridae > Apodemus > Apodemus agrarius. The sequence goes on from OZ030006.1 coordinate 128,700,716, forward strand.
CAGGATGCTATCCACGAAGCACATAGTTTGTTATTGCAAAGGACGGACACTTAAGCCAAAGCTTTGGACCACTGTGTAAATGTAGAGAGCTGGGAGGGTATCCTAATACCTAGACTCAGTGGTACCCAAGGGCTCTCGGAAGTGACAGCACCCTCAGACTCGTGGCCACATACAGAAGGTGAGGTGGGAACCCCTGGGAAGGTCCCATGGAGTATGGGTCTCCAAGGGTCACCTGCATGGGCAGAGCTGCCAAATGCAATAAATTATAAACATTACAAAGAACTGGGACATAGAAGTAAATACAGTGTGTGTGGGGGGGTGTGGGGGTGTGGGGAGAGGTGTTGCTGCTGTTGTTTAGTTTTGGTTTGCTAAGTACAGAGGAGTCCCCTAACTTTAACCCAAGCACATGCATTAATGTGCTCAACATGCAAGAGGCTAAATGAAGATATCGGTGTTTAATCATGTTCTCAATGCCTTGTTTGCTTGTCTAACTTCACAAGACGGTCGCTGGCCAGAGAAGGCCATTGCCACCTTCCCAAACACCTGGGTTCATAAGGCAAGCAAGCAAGCAAGCAAACAAACAAACCAATAATTAAATGACGAAAAACATGACGTGTGCATGCTTTTCCAACTTCGCCCCTCCCCAGCCCAGCTTGTACGCTGGTCCTCAGCTCTATCGAAGGGGCCCAGCACCCTGCTCAGGATGCTGCCCCCCACTGCAGCAAAGGCGCACTGACTGAGAAATCTTAGCACCAACAGGACAATAACTCTCGGTCTGAAAGCCGAGAACCGATAGAGTCAGCTGAGTTGGGCAATTATTTAAAAGATGAATGACAGTTTAATAGCCACTAGATAGTCCCCCGAGATCTGTGGTTTGAAAGTAAAATCTGCATCACCCGTACCTCTTTCGGCTGTTTTCCAGCATGTTGCTGTTGGAGAAGCTGAAGCTGCAACTGTTCCTGCTGTTTTTTATAAAATTCTTGAAGCTGCTGCTACAAGAGAGAGAGGAGGGGACGGTAAGTGACGGAAGACCACGGCCCGTTGTCCCTCTCCGCGCTACGCACAGACTGGGATATGAAAAATAGCATCCTTTTATCTGGAATGGCCTGACCTTTTACTTTGAAACCCGACAATAAATTCCGCGCACACTGACTATTCTTGGCATTAAGGTCTGAGAAGTAATCTCAAAAATGAACCGATGAAAAACATACCATTTTCTACACAAATTAATTAAAATAAAGCAAGGGATGACCTTTGATTGTACAACAAAGCCGAGATGCCCTTGCAGGGTCTGGTCAGTCTCTAGCTCAGGCTTTCTGAATTATGGGAGGTGGGGCAGGGAGGGTCCCGCCCTTGGATGCTTCAGCAGCACTGGGAACATCCTCTCTGTCCTGGCCTCATCGTTACAAGGTAGTAACTTCCCCTGTAGCATCTCTATATTGGGTTTAGGTTGCTTCTTCAGTCTTATGTCCCTGAGACACAAGGACAGCCACAAGTGTGAGCGCCAGCACTGTGTGGAGAAAGTAAACTCTGCCTTGAAATGAATGAATTCCGAAAGGCTTCTTTCTGTGCCTAAGGGGGGAAAATCTTTAAAGGGAAAGTGTTGGGGGGTTGAACTAGGGACTTCAAGAGCTATCCACATAAACTTGGCTTCCAATGTGCACCTCATGCTGCTCTGGTTCATGCCATTTAGAAGCCTCTTGGCTTACCAAATAAAAAGACTGAAAAGCCCTCTAAGCCTGAAAGATCTTTTTTCCACTACGTCCTATCACAGCCCTAATCTCCGTCCATGGGGTAGTCTCCAGATGGGAGCCCTGGACGTGGGGCATCATTCCCGTGCTTCGGGGGCGCAGACACCATGCTCATCAGGAACCAGGTGGGGTTCTTGTCCTGCCATGTTCGTTCTTCACCGGGGAAAGCAACTGGATAGGTGGCGGGGAACTGGGAAGTGGGCTGCGGGGGTCTGGGTGGGCAGGAGGGAGACCATTACCTGTTGAAGCATGAGGGCCTGCTGCTGCTGGAGGAGAACCTGGAGCTGCTGGGGGCTCAGCACTTGCTGCTGGAGGATCTGCTGCATTTGTTGAGGAGTGATAACCTGAGGTGTCATCATAGCCACTGACACGGGAACCTAGAACGTTAATGAAGTGTCAGTGGGAAGCGAAGAAGCCACATACCCACAGCCTCACAGGCTCAGCCCTCTTCGAGAACTGACTCATTTCCCACGGATGGATGGCCAAGAGACACAAGCACAGAGCCTAGGCAAACCCTCGTGCAATCATCAGTATCAATTTTAGTGATGGTGTTGCCGGGTATCCAACCGAGGGAGGGCATCGTAGATGCTGGGCAAGTCAAGAAATGTCAAAGAAAACCCTTGCAGCCAGGATGGGTCCTTCTGGCCAACCCTATGAGCAGAGTAGGAAGCACACCTTAACGAATGTCACCAGGATAAGGGACAGGTCTATCCTTGTTCTCATTAACATCAGATCTCTAGTCAAAATGAGCTGATAGGAAGTCAACCTACAGCCAGGCAGTGGTGGCGCACACCTTTAATCCCAGCACTTGGGAGGCAGAGGCAGGCGGATTTCTGTGTTCGAGGCCAGCCTGGTCTACAGAGTGAGTTCTAGGACAGCCAGGGCTACACAGAGGAACCCTGTCTTGAAAAACCAAAAAATAAAATATTTTTAAAAAGTTATGCCACACTTCATTTTTTTGTTAAAGGAGGAACTTAAGGAGGAACAGGTAGCTCTTAAGGTGGAACAGGAACAAGTAGCCACAGCTAGCATGACCCACTTCACTGTGTACAGTGATCGTCAGGACCATCCAGGATGCTTCGTTTTGCTGGGGGAAGAACCTTGGATACACCTTCTGAACTTAAACCATGGACCCTTCTGGGATGCCTCTTACCCTTCCTTATTCACCGAGCATACAGATGTCTCAATTCTTTCCTATTACGTGTGATACCAGTAAAAGCCGCTTTCCATGACATTTCAGTGACAAACAGCTACAGTGATGAACTTGATAGCATTTCGTATTTGCAACTGTTAACACGTTTCTGCACGGGCATCGTTGCAAGGAACCTGCACACTGTATCTGAAAGGATGATGTCTTGTTCAGATAAAACTCTGACATTAAAATGACAGGCTGTCTTGGCCAAGGTTACACAAATTGTATTCAAGCGGATACCTAATGACAACGCTACGGATTCTGCAAGCTTCCTAGAATGTAATTTAGCTATTCAAAATAATCACCGCGCTTGTGTTTAATTTTCAGACTACATGAGAACCATTTTGTCAGTCCCTGTACTCCAAAAGATACTTCAGAAAAAAAAATCATCCCCCACCATTAAAAAGATAAAGAAAAAAAAAAGAAGAAGAAAATCGCATACAATAAAAGGAAGCCAAGAGCCCAGTGTCTCCTAAGAGTAATATTTAGGCTTCTTACTTTTCTTTGGTTTTTAAACAAATATACCAGCAAGAAGCCAGAAGCTGTAAAGGATATATGTTGTTATAAAGGGTCTGCTGTCGTCTTGTGTATTACAATAAAAGGTAATAACATGTTTTGTACTTTGCCTGTGCGCCATTTTTTTTTTAAATCCTGCAGACAATAGCTGATCAAAAGATAAAAGATTAAAAAAAAATCTTTTGGGGGAACAGTAAGCAAAAGAGAGAAACGGAGTGTTAATTTTATGTAACGTAATGTCTTAATATGCAGTTTATCTTGACTTTTTCACATGGCTTGGCCTGTCATTTGCATAGCGAGCTCTCATTCCTAATTTCACACTCATTATGCACTGATGTCCCGATTTCTCAGCATCACTAATTTTGATGAACTAGAAACGGTTCCTGAAGGTCAGACTCACACACAGTGAGCCTTCTCCCCTGTTGTGGTGGTGTGCTGTGTGATGCAGACAGTCTGGGGGAGGTTCCTGTGCAAGTTTCACATGTTTAGAAAGCACGAGCTAGAACACTTCGAAAATGTCATTAACCCAACTCGAGGAGGTCATCCGTGAATTCTTCCTATTGCAGTGGTCTTTTAAGTGTAGATGTAGTTACACTGTAATTTAAAACAGATGGGCATGTCTGAATATTTTTATATGCAAAAAGGGACAGATGTATATGAATGGATAAATTATCCTTTTAAAAAGATAATTCGCAGCATGAAATATCACCAATGATTGGAACACTGAACTTGCGCACAGAATAGGGCAAACGCCAAGAAGACATTATGAAAATATCTAACCATCTACGCATTAATTCCAATTAGTCGACTTTGTCTTCATCCAGAAGAAACTTTCAGAATTTTTAACTGTGCACTGGGTGCCAACTGCTATCTTCTGAGCTCCTGAAGCCAACAGATCACAATAGAAGTTTACTGTTCCTTGAGAGTCTCCTAGCCATTCAGGAGGCTCGCTGAGGCAAACAAAGGAGCCATGTTTAGGATTTCTTTTTCTCTCTGCCTTTCTTGGATGACGTACAACACAAATACTCGTGAGCCAAGCAGCTAATGGCAATGGACAGGAAAACGGACAGGAACAGGGTGGTGTAAAATCCGAACCGGTGCTGAGCCCAGACCTAACAGAACCATGGCAGAGAAACAGTACAGAAACAGTCACCTCATCATCATTTTCAAAAGAGATCTGAAACCCCTGTGTTAGAAAGTGGCACAGGTAAGTTGGGAGGAGGGGGCTGGTGCACACACTACAGGGGCTACATAGACACATGAATATCAAATCTCTTCCAACTAGATAGAGTGTATTTATTCTACAGTATATACATTACCCTTTAATAAAGGTGATTTAAACTATTGTACTTTAATGTGTTCTTTTGATTTTTTTTATCATATATTTTAAAAGCCTTTTATTTTTAAGCATGGTAAAAATAGTATGCCTTTTTAAATGAGAACCGCCATGGCCCCTTGACTGTCAATAAAAAAGGGTGACCAGGGAAGGGCTGACAGGTGGGGGTAATTTTTAAATCCTCTCAGAGAGTCAATGGTTTCCAGCTCCTTTTCCCACAGTGACTTCTTCATTGTTGGCAGTCGAGCTGCAGAACAGTAGAATGAACTTGACTCTCCCCTGCTTGTTCCCTTTGGACACTTTGATGGAGGGTCTGATGAGTAATAAAACGCTCCAAGCAGCAGGCGCAGCCCAGCCAGGGACAGGCCCGAGAAGCCTGAGTAACCCTTCCTCCGAGTGGAGCGCTTTCTGAGTAATCAGAAGTGGGCCATTATATCTTGATGGCTTCAACTTGGCGTTTACCATCTAAACCCACAATTTCACACCAGTTAGGTCCCAAGCCACCAAAGTGGGCAAGGGAGCTTCATTGGCAAATACAGAAGAACAGATTTTGGTTGCCTCCCCCCATCCCCTTCAAGTTTCTACTCCAACATATATTATGCCAAGAGGCTGTAGCAAGACTTTAGAAAAGTACCCGAATGGAACAGAAACAAGAGGGGAAAAAATGGAGCACAGTTTAAGGTTTTAACTACTGGAGAATTACGGCCTATATACACACTCCCTATTTCCCAGTGTCCAGCTCTCTCAGGTACCCAGTACCTACTCATACTAGGAATCAAAGGGCATGCAGTACCAGCGAGGGGCCATTACAGCCCACACTTTATTACCCATTACTACTGAGGTCATTAACAGCAAGAGTGATTGTCGAAGCCCTCACCTATTGATCACTGTAACTGCTATCATTTAATCCTGTGTTGAATGTCTGGAAAGCGGCTAAAGGCACACGAGAGAGAGTAGTTTAGCATTGAGAAATACGGCCAAAGCTTAGAAATTACACTTTGATTCATAAAATCTAGCCAGTGGTTTAAATCAATAGTATTTAAAACAGTCATGTGAGGTTTTAACTACAGCTGTCTGATATTTATAGGGCCCTCAGTGAAAGTGTTCCACAAAAACTAAACTTTGCCCCCCCCCTTCCCCCACTCCCTGACACCTACCTTACCCTCCTGGAGTAAAGTCATTTCTGATGCTTCATGTAGCTACCAGGGCTTGTGCCTTTTCTGAGAGTTGAAGCTAATACTTGATTTTACCTCAGAAGACAATTTAAATACAAGGCAAAGAAAAAAAAAAAGATGCCTGTACCGTGTTAACCGTTTGAGTGTGCAGAAACGAGTCTGCTGCGGGAGCTGTCTGAACTCACAATGAATCACAGGATTCAGTTTATGAAGACCTAGCATGATTCTGTCTAGCTGTCGAATAAAACTTCTGGTGGACATTTAAAGCACTGGGAAATTGAACTTAAAATACACATGTGCAGCCACAGTTAACACTATTTGAGCTTCCAGGGGATAGCATGAATTAAAGAAGGAACAAAAAAGAAAAGTAAAAGCAGTGCAGAATATAATGTGACTGATTGCAATGGGGTGTGGCCCATCCCAGGTGCACACAAACCCGCCTGAATGGCAGAAATACAGCTGTGCTCGGCCATCTGAGGGCGGCTAGTATGGGCCTGCTGCTGCTTAATACCAGCGACGAGGGAAGCGTCTTGAGCACCAGTCACTACTGGTAAAGGCTCAAGCGCTGCTGGCATTGATCTCCTCCTCCTCCAGACGGACTCTCCAGCGTTGGAACGCTGGCAGATTCTTAAACAATGCCCCCCTGCTTTCTGTTTTCTCTTACAAGTGGGGGAAGGTGGGCGATGGTGAAGAGGGGTGTTGAAATTTCAAAAGCAAACAAACAAACAATTAAAAAAAAAACACCTCACAGAAACAATACTTGGTTCTAATCTAGGAGACAATTGAAGGAATTGGGTGGGAGGCAAGATGACACAATATAAATACTGAAAATAACATGTTATCATTTCTTTCTCTCCCTTTCCTTTACACTGAAGTTAACTCCAAGTAAACACTGCCCAGCATAAACACACACAGACTTTGTACGTTCACAGCCTCTCCTAATTACTGTGTGTACAAATCAGATAACAGAGATGGGGAAAATGAAACACTGTTTTCATTAACTGTCTACCACAGTAATTCCATTAAATTATTTTCAAAGAATTATTTGGGGAACTGTTTTCCAGCCTCTGATCATGAGCCACATGGATGCCCCAGAAAGTCACTCGCTTCCCATCCTTCGAGCAGTGTTTGGGTGGCAACCGATGCGGTTAGGCAATGTCACCCAGTCAGCCACATAACGAGAGCAAAACAAATTAAACGAGAAGGCTCTAGAATGTCAAAACAGAAGCAAACAAAGAAAATGGCTCTATTTTAAGAAAAAGTGGAGGAATTATGTCCAATTTTCTAGGATCACAAGGAAGCTAGCTTGTATGTGTACCAGTAACCACCTGGGAAAATGTAGGCCAGTTTTCAGAATCAATAGCTAATAGATACAATCAATCAGCAGACACCAATGTCTCCGTGTCACTAATAAATAAATAAATAAATAAATAAATAAATAAAATAAAAAAAAAACAAAACAAACAAAAAAACCCTGAACTCAGATCAAGTATCATGCAAGGTCTGTATCACAAAATGGGGGAAAATGTATTTCTGACATAATATTTCTGTCTTAAAAAAAAAGAAAGAAAAAAGGCATGGTATTCATGTGGAAAGTATAATTCTCTTTCATTGTGGAATGCTGCTCTTTGTATAACTCTTTTAGACTTAGCTATTTTGCCATAATACTGTACAAAGCATTAATGCAGGTAATGGTTATTATATTAATGCAAAATCATCTAAGTACTCACTCATCAGCCTAACTGTTCTCTCAGCAACAATACAACCACCTATTAAAATTTTAGAAAAAAAAAAGAGGCCTCTTTAAAATGCAATTAGCATTTCATTTTTTATCATTTTGTTTATGACATTGTATCAAAGCGAGGCTATGGGCTAATGCTTGCTGGGCAGTGAGGAGGTATGTCAGGCTAGCAGCCCCAGGAAGCCATGTCTTGCAGAACTGAACTCTTTTTGTCTTTACATTAAAAACAAATAGTAAGAATCATATTTGTCTACAACGCAAGGAGTGGCTGGAGGCTGCCCTCTGCTCATTGCCCAGGTTTCCCAGGCAGGCAAGGCTGTGCCACTAAGTGCCAGCCTAATTGTTTAAGCTCTAATAAATATCACCTTCATTTGCATAAAAATGTAAAGTTTACATAAATTAAATCGCTTCTCCCATTAGCAATTGTTAAACACAGGCAGGAGACAATGAGAGCTGCCCATGAAAATCATCACTTGTTAAGAATTAATCTCTTCAACCTCAAAACCACTATTATTTATTGTTGTTGTTGTTATTGTTGTTATTATTATTACTATTATTATTATTATTATTTAAATCAAGAAAAATGCTATCCCTTTCTTTCCAACAATCTCCTTTTCCTGTAGGTGGGCTGGAAAACTATTTAGAGTGAGCAAAATATGCTGACGTTTCATATTAACAAAAACAACAAAATCATTTTTAAGTGCTGAGAACAGGAGATGGGGGTCACTAGTCCAGAAAGTTCCTTAGGAAAGATTTGGCCTACAAATCTTTTAACTCTAGAAGGGACAGGGAAGCGAATTTAGCTAAGTGAGTTCTCTTAAACTAAAACATTATTACAAAACAATGAGAGCGATAGCAACCACATCAACCCCGTTGAGAAATGTGCACCATTAGAGCAAGCAAGAAAAATCTGGATAGTTTTTAAAAAAGGGTTACTGTTACACGGGGAAGAATTAAATGTTTACCTTCCCCCTAAAACAAGACGTTTTTCAAAACTAACAATTAAATTGATTATTCTCCTTACTTCAAAGATACTAGCCCAAAAAATATGAGATTAAGTACAAATAGGAATGAATGAATAAATAAATAAATAAATAAATAAGCAAGTAAGCAAGCAGACAGGCCCAAACTGGGTTACTCCAAAGTTGAATATGGATTTATCAAGGCACTCCCACTTTCCTTCTGCCTTTTCAAGAATTACTTATGCAGTTTCTCACGCAGAACTCCAACACCTTCACCTGATATATCACAGTTAAGCCAAGGGGTGTGTGTAAATGAGATTCTAATGAGGAAAAACATCAGTTGCTTCTTTGACGATTTCTCCATTCATTGATTTATTCCTAATAAAGACAAAAACCCAACCAAAAGCTCCCTACATGTATGTGAAGGGCAAGAATATAATTAAAAAAAAAAAAAAGAGCCTTGTAAAATAAAATCAGCTCAAATGAGGGACCTGTGAGGACGGGCCTCATGGAGTGGTGTGACAGTTAAGAACAACTGAGCAAAAAGCTATCTTCAGGGACAAAAAGGAAAAAAGAAGAAGAAAGAAAGAAAGAAAAAAGTAAAAGAAATTAAGCTGCCACAACTGTAACAGGTTAGATAAAAAAAAAAAAAAATCAAATTTTAATGTATTCTCCCCTGTGTCATCTTGTTTTGTCAAGACATCAAATAGAATTGGGAAGTACAAAATAACAAGCCCCTGAGAAATCAGAGAGGCTGACCTTTTTGATGTTGTTGATTTACCTTGTTCTCCGTTATTTGAACAATGATGTTTCAGATTTGAGGGCAAGATAAAGCGTAAGAATTAAAACATGATACCGAGGTACTCTAAACAGCTGTAAGAAGCTCACCGGCACATTTAGCCCACACTGTCATTGATCAGTTGCTTTAACCCGAGGAGAACATGAGGCCTAACCTAATGCACGGGCTTGGTAATTCTTCTTTTTTCACTTTAAATTAATTTTCTCCCCAAACACCTGCCAGGTTGGAGGAAAGACTCAGAAAAGGGTATCCCTTCTTATTACCTAAACGGAGAGGCCCAGGTTAGCTCTACCCAGTACCCCAAGGCCCCAAGATGCACAGGCAGACGGTCAGCAATGGAGGACCTGCGTTTTCAGTGTTACACTGGAGGGGGACACTGAATGTAGAAGACAGGTACTCTGAAATGACTCAAAACAGTTTTCAAGGAAAACCATGTTGTCCCCACCAAAAAAGAAGACAAAACTCACACCAAACAACAGTTTTAGCTTAAAGGGTCAAGACTTCCCACAAATATACCATTGCAGGTAAGCATTAAGTCAAAGACTTCTTAACCCAATTCTAACCCTAAATTACAGCTGGACATCTCAACCAGCAACACACAATGCAAGCTTTCTATGAAATCTTATGACACGGACCCATGCAGCATGATTTCTCTATGAAAGCAGCTTCTACCAAGGCATACATTGAAACAAAAAGATGCAAGCAGAGAAATACATCTGTTTAGAGATATAAAGGTAAATAAGGCAGTGTTTGCAAGCACCAGATATCATAAAGACCAAGACAGTAATGAGGCTATTTGATGATTGTAACATCTTGTTACTGAGTGCAGAACTCAACGAGCAACACACAGAGAGACACAATACAATGTACGCCTTTAGTCACTCTAACCTTTTCTAGTCAACTGTTGCTACGGTTTTTCCTTGACTGTAAATCACAAGGAACTACCTCAAGGGGCTTCTCACTGATCGCTGTTTCCCCGGTTACTTAGAGTGTCGTTTGAAAGTTCCCCTTAGTGATGTTCGTCCACAACGAAACCACATAATAAAATGAATTTCTCTAAGCTTCCTTTTTTTGCCAACATAAACTATACTCAAATTTTTAGTATGAGCTGAGAATCTGGCCACCACATTCCCTCCTGATTGTCACAGAGACACAGTAATTCAAACGCCATCCCTGCCACGTTAGCCACGACAAAGCTGGACTTTGATTGCTTTTAATTCATCTGGATTTTAATTTCCCTGTCTCTTGCCATTGTGTGGAGGCTGGCTGAAAAGTTGCAGAACTGGTCAGTGTCATAAAGGAGTTTATCTTTCAAGTGACAGGTCCTGACAATGTGCAAACCTAAGGCTGTGATGGAGAGGGTTTGTTTTTAAGGTACATTTTTTTTTTTTTTTTTTTTTTGGCAAACAAACAAAAAATAAATTTCCCAAATCAACTATTCCTACTTAAGCTTTCTGATGATTTAGTTTACCAACTGAGCAACGTTATGCAACACTGCATGCCTTTAGATGCACTGCTTTAGCTGGTTGAGATTTAATTAAGATCACAGCCTCTAAAATCCCTGTCAAATGAAAATTCAGTGAAGACAATACTCTACATAGCTTCATGTACAATGTCGCCATTCCAGCCCTGAAAAAAAATATGAGTTAATCCACGTTTCTATGGCTGCAGACAAAAAGTTCACTAATTTTATTTTCTTTTGACACTGGGGTTGTTTTCTATTGTTTGCTATAAGATCACTCCCTTAAAGAAGGGAAAGGGGGGGGACAGAAAAAAAAAAAACCTGAGTGAGACATGCTACAGAAAATGCCGTTGACATTATTATCCGACATTATCATAGCTTAGCTATGATGTCATCAATTTTCATATAAGCAACACAAACTCAAAAGTTTCATCTGATGAAATATGTCTATTAAAAAAAAGCACAACACAAAGCCTACCTTCTTCCCATTACTTGGATTAAATCACTGACAGGCCATGTTTTCCTATTCCTTTAAGTGGTCAACTTTCTGTTCGACAGGCTGCAGGCAGATTTGGGGAGGAAAGGTAGCTGTTCAGGCGAATTGGCAAATAAAGTCCACTCCTAGCATTCTATAAGGAGTCCTTAAGGTTGGAAAGCAAGTGTCTCTGATACATTTTTATTTCTTCTACACTAGAGTTGACCTGTGCTAATTTATCCTGGAGAAGGCGGGGGAGGTGGCAGAGTGGTGCTTTAACCTAGTCAAATGCGTTTGAGTTTGCATCGTTTTGATATTTGGTTGCTTATGTCATGCTTCAAAATGACAGGTGCTTGCAGTTTCACTCTTGACGGCTACTACACAAATAACTGTCTTGCCTGAAAGGGCTAATGCAGTACTAATGAACAATAAATCAACTTTGATTATCAAGTGTCAGCCCACAGAGTTCTCTCACAGCCCAGCGATACTGGCAGCCAGTGTCTGGGCAGGCAGTCTGCATTTCGGTTTCATTTTTACACACTTTTCACTTAAATGTGTCAGGCAGCTTACAAAGAACCACATAAAATAGAGGCTTTCCTCTCCCCCACTCCCCCCTCCCCAGTCTGCAAAATTGCTCATCTTGATTTGCTTTACTGATTGATGAATCTGAAATATCCAAGATCTCCTGCTAGTCTTGTAAGCATTAACAGCAACGCACAGCAAACCTGAAGTGGGATCTCAAGCTCATTATGTTCGAGGACTCTGATACTAACAGGCGACTTTATAACACTTTACCACACACATCCCCTCTGACTGCACATATCGATCTTTATGAAAAGTATCTCACAAACAAATAAACAAGGCAAAAGGGACCACCTCAGAAATAATGAAGTCACTTGCATCTTTAACTGGAAAAAAAAAAATGGAAGTCGTCTTTTTACCCTAACTTCCTAATGATAAAACACATGTAAGCTTTTTTCCCCCCTTAGGCAGATTAGTCACTGATAGTATGATTCACGTTTCCTGTTATCAGCCTTATTTTTCCCCCAAATGTGTCACTTTCAGAATGTTGGAATCTATGGAAATGAGGTGATTTGCATTTTTAAATGGGCTTGATTAGAACATTTGGTCTGTGTGGACAAGCATAAAACAATTATCAGACATTTTGGTTGTAACCGGAAGGCCTTGAAGGAGTTAACCCCAGGGAGGAAGACACTCCATGAGCTGTGCTCGCCAACTACCAGCCTCTTCCCAAAGGTTCTCGGCTTTCCATCCTACTCTTGGAAGGGGGAAAAAAAAAAGTCCCGTCGGCACTGACCCGCTCGGTTCTGACAGTTGAGCTGGCTCTTACTTAGGGCCGGTTCAGAGGGGAGTTCGCGGTGACAAGCCTTCAGGTTCCTGCCCTTTCAAACCCCAAACCTTGCTCACTACTTTATGAACGCGGCCAAGTAATGCCACAGTGGATGCGGATCTCCAACCTGCCGGAGTGCATGGCACAGCCTGCCTGTCTGCTGCCTGCCTAAGTGACAGGCTCTCTCCTTCACTTCCTCCTTACCATGGGTATGAACTTGAATATCAACAGCTAAGCTGCAAAGGCCCCAGGACAGACAAGAAACAAACTACCAGAAGCAAAAGAAACCGCCACACAGGTTCCACTAAGACTGAAGGCTTTTCTATTTCACATGCTCTAGGAGTGACATGAATCACATACCCCAGATAGATGCCCCTCACCACACACGCGCGCGCACACACACACAGCAGTGGTGTGGTGGGTTGGCACCGAGGAATAGCCAAAAGGGCTTTACCAAAGTGGCTGCGTGAAGGCCACACCAGCGGAAAATGAAACGCCAACATCGGGAAAGATGCAGAGGAAAAGAGAAATACACGCAGGACTTCCTCCAACTCCCAACTCCACTTCACCCAGGAACAGTTTTTTTAAAAAAGACAAGAGAGCGCAACAGAGAGCGAGGGAGATCTGTGTCTAGGACCCACAGGCCTGGCTTCCCACCCTCCTGTTCCTCTCCGCTTCTACTTCCAGAGCGCAACTCCACTCCAAGTTGATCTACAGCGCCCGGGCTGGTACTGCCGAGCCTGAGAGTCAAGTTGAAAGCTGCGGGGAGCCCCAGCCTTCCCTGCCGAGGTAGCCGGAACCCGGGAAGCTGGAAGTGCATAGCCCGGGATGATGGGATGGGTTGGGGGAGAGGGGGAAGAGGACGAGGACGAAGAGGAGGAAGCGAAGCGGGCAAAGACGGAGGAGGACCGGGACCAACCTGACACTCTCCATGTAGCCGCCAGGCGCGCGCAGCCGGCTCGGGGCGCCCGCGCGGGGCCGGGCTGGGTCCGGCGGCCTCGGTGCAGGAGGACTGCACGCGCAAGGGGCGCTCGGGCTCGCGGGCTGCCGCGCCGCGCCGCGCCCACCCGCCCCGCCTTGCTCCACCAATCACAACCCGCCTCTAAACACCCCGCGCCGCCGCTGCGCCCCACACAATGGGCTCCGCCCGCGCCCCGCGCCCCGGCCCCCTCCGCGCGCGGCAGGTGAAACCGACGCTCGGCCCCGCCGCCCGCCTTTTGTCTCCCCAGCAACTCCTCTTTAATTGCTGTTAACCCGGTGACCCCTCTCGGGCTGACGTCTGGACCGGAGCCGGGCACCGCGCCGGGCGCGCATCTCCTCTCCCCCAACCCCCTTCTCTCTCTGCGTCCTGGGCCCCCCGCTGCCCAGCCGGCTTTGGGGAAAGGGCTTGTTTGTTTCCTCTTCGAAACTGACAAAGAGTTGTGCTAACCTTCCGGGACTCGGAGCTGGAGGGCCCCCCATGCACCCTCCGCCAAGCAAGCCTACAACCCCAGCTGCTCTGAGCTACTGAGCCGGCCCAAGGGCAGGCTTGCGGGGCGCCAGGCTGTGCCTTTCCTCGAAAACCCGGCCTCAGTGGAGAACTTTCACTTCACGTCGGTAGTGGGGCCCAGCCTTCATCTCCCTGCCACCGTTGCGGATACAGAGGCCACCTCACCGAGTGCCTGTTCACGCAGGGAAGAAACCCCACATGGGGCTCCAAATAATTCACCACGCAACGTGCCTCCTCGCTACTTCCCCTCTAGAACGACAGCTGCCACACGTTTGCTAAGAAATAATTCTTGAAATTCCTTTCTTATTTATGCAACATCAGCCACAACAAAAGCGCCTCTCAACAGGCACTTTGAGATGACCTCGGTTGGAAACACTCACTGCTTAGATGCTGAGAGCAAGAGCGAAGGGCAGGCTTTTCTTCTTCTTCTTCTTTTTCTTTTAAAGTTACCAACAATGCTAAACTTTGTTGGTTCAAGTGGCAGGATTTAAGTGGCAGGTTAGCCTACAAGGTATCAGAAATCACCTCTCAATTCTGCTAGTTCCAAACTTTGAGAAAAACTTTCTGGTTTGTGTATTTCTGGTTTGTGTATTTATGTAAAACAAAACAAAACCAACCCACAAATTTTTTATTATTTTCTTGAAAATAACCAGGAAACAGACTAGTGAAATCAGTGATTATCCAATTCTCAATATGAACCATAAAAAAAAAAGCAAAGTATAACCCAGTACATTCCAAGACTTTTTACTTGAAAGTTCTTTTCAATTTGAGATGCATTAAATGTTGGTTGCTACAAACCAGAAAGCATACTGACATATTTCTAATCAAGAAATTGCCTGGACTTCAACGAGGTCAACAAGAGATAGACATCCCTTCCCCTCCCCCTTCACCCCCTCCCCCAGGAATCTGGCTGGAAAATGCAAGAGCACCCCTTGCCTTTCCCACCCATTCAGGTGTTAAATAGGTTCAGCACACACCACTCTCCTCCCCGAAGTGTTTTGTGTCAGATAACAAATTTATTAATGGTCTTTGTTTTTTCCGGGTCACGTAAATGTCACCCCACCCTTTCATGAATATTCAATAAAGAACCAGGGTGGCTTTGAGAATGGGGGTTCTAGAAGGGCCTTGAATCTGCCAGAACACCATAACCCCGTCATCAGTGGAACGCTTTAGTTTTAAAGAAACAGGGTGTTTCTTTATAGGAGGGCAGGCACAAGCCCCAAAGTAGGAAATGAAAATAGAGGAAGTTTTCCCCAAACCAACACCCCTCAAAAAAGTAGAAACAGCCATTTTGAAATACACAGTGATTTAAAAAAAAATTAAATTGAGAGTTTATGAGTGTGAACAAAGCTGAGGAGAGCCGGAGATAAAGACGAGTTCCCTCCAGCCTGAGATCCGCAGGCGTGCCCATAAAACTCGTGCATGCTTCGACAGGTCGGGCTTCCGCCACAAAGGTCAGTGTTTATCAGTTAATAGTCTCCAGGAGCTTCAAAACAAACAGTAAACAAACAGGCAAACAACAACATTACAGACGCTCCAGACCCAGCTGTGGAGGCCAGCCTGACACAAAATAATTAAAGACTGATGCAATGCTCATGGTAACGCAAGGCTAAATTGCACAGTGGTGGCTGGGAGCACCATGGGACTGCAGAGCAGGAGGGAGCACGGGGAGGGCTGGGAAGGCCCCTCAGGGAAGCTGTGTGTAAAGGGCTGATGGTTTGGATAAGAGGGTACTAGACCAGACAGAGGGAAATGGTTTAGCAAAAACAGCCCAGGGGGCACAGGGAGCCCAGTCCACCCTCTCTGAACAGATAGATGGCGCAGTGACTCAGAGGCTAGGACCTGGGAAGGCATCACACCACCAGTGAGAAACCTGTGTTTCTTTCTTTGTAGGAGCCTGGGATAATTTGGGCTAATTTTGGGAATCCTAGGGTGGCCTCATAAGATTTTTGGCCCTGAGACTGGCATTCAGGGAGAGTTGCTACATTCTATGCCTTGAGGAAAACATAAAAATTTTAAACCTTCCACTAACAAGAGAAGTCACAGTTACTGCCATTTTTAATTACCTCCAACATGAGGTTGTTTTGGAAAGCTGGGGCAAAGAGACAAAGACAAAAAAGGAAAAAAAAAAAAAGGAAGAAAAATAAGATTATTGTGGGGGTGTTAGCTTGAGTTACTCAGCCTCAGGGGCGGATGCTCTTGTAACGTCAACGGAAATTGCCATCCCATTTTTCAGAGGAAGAAACTGAGTTTTAGTAATGCAATCTGGGAGCCAGACCTGGAGGTCAACATGTCTGGAATGCCAGTACTTGGGCGGCAGAGTCAAGAGTTCACGGTTATTCTCAACTACATAACAAGTTCCAGGCCAGCCTGGGCTCCATGACAATTTGTCTCAAAACAGAAAAACAAAAACAAATAAACAAAAACCCAGAAAGGCAGAGTGGTTTTGCTTCCCCATGAGTCAAGCATGCCTCACGGCCACAGCTCTACAAGGCAAAGCAGACGCTGGATAATCGCAAAGGGTGGAGTGGGGGAGGCTGCAGGAGGGGGGAGGGGCGAGGGGGAGGGGCGAGGGGGGAGGGGTTGTTGATGATTACACAAACCGGATACCTGAGGTAGGGGCGGGGACAGCTCGTGTTTAAGGAAGAGTGAAGGAAACAATAAATACTATACTTAAAAATATTTGTGATGCCCACATCCTAACACCCACAACAGACAGTCTTGTTCAAACACCACATATTAAGAAACCTGTCAGTTGCTAAATGAGTCCCTTGTGCAGCTGGCTGTGCACTTAAGAACAGATTACTATGATCCCATACCAAACTCTAACCACCAAATCATACACCTGGGACTGGAGTTGGGTATTCTGTTTGGTTTTGCAGAGCCCCAGCCTTGAACACAGAAGAAAGTGAAAGGTTTTACTGTCTATTCGGAGCGAGGGCTGGAGACAAGCCGCATCGGAGGAAGAGACAGCAGGAGCCGTCCCTCCTGACACTCTTGGATGTGTTGGAGAACGGTGCCCCAGCAGCGAGGCAGATGCGGTCACCGGCCCTGGCCCACGTGCTGCTCAGCACCTGCTTGCCCAGAGCTGCTCACACACAGCTAGCGAAAGGACACCTCGATGGATCCAAAAAATGAACTGTGTCTGAGAGGCCAAACTCTAATGCAAGTTCACGGTCTTCTTCCCAACATGCTTGCGTCAACAACCCCGCCCTCTCCAACTAATTTAGTAGAGTAGCCAGAATACAATGACAGAATTTAAAAAAAAAAAATCTATCAAGTGATTCTTTGCCGGAAGCCTGGGGAAGGAGGTTTTAGGTCCTTCTCTACCCAGCCCCATGTCTGATGGATGGCTTCTTCAGAAGGAACTCCCCTACAGTATTCCTCCAAAGACCGGCAGTGGGGCTGGCCAATTAGAGTTACTAAATTGCAGCTGCCGTGGCCCTTCCCTGAGATTTGGACATCTGTCTCTAAGGAACCCCGTTTCTGTCTTGATTTAAACAGTGCTTTTACTTAAAAATATAAATTAATACATCATCCATCTGCGGGGAGCCAGGGCAGTAAGCTGCCTATCGGTACTGTTTGTGTCGCTGGTACGTTGACAGTGAAACTAATTATGTTGTTTTTCATCTGTGCCTGTTCGTTTGGCCAAGGGAAAAGTCTCTGTTGCACTGGAGGCTGAATTTCTCTTTACGACAGACTCCAAATCGCCATTCACATCTTCCCTGATTGCAACACTTTTTAATGGCAGTATCATGGAGTAATTTCTATATACATACAAAGCACGCTGTGTCAACATTCAGGGAACTTATAATGGGTCCATGAGCTACAGAAAACATTTACCAAAATAAATTTTAAAAGTTTAAAGATTCTTCACTGAGACACTGTCTCAAAAGAAAAAGAGAAAAACAAACAAACAAAAAAACCACTCTTCATGATAAATGTGAAGGTATTTCTCAAACACCGAGGTAAACAAAATCACCCAAAGAATCTGAGCCCTGCTTCTAATTGAGTGATAAATTATCCTCTCCTGTTTATGATAAAACTATAATCCCTTGCATTAATTTACTAGTGTGTTGCTTCTGCCAAGGGGTTCTAACATTACACGTGTGTAAAATTCCCAAAATGGCACATGTTTTAGGGCAGAAGAAAATACACCCCCCCCCCAAGGGTGTCATCCTTCACATCAGGGAGGGGAAAGTCAGGTCCATCAGCACCAAGTGACATCACCATGCCCCCTTCCCAGAGTGACAGCACCTCTGGTTCGTCAGCATGTTAACCCTGGGCAGGAAACTGAACAAGAAGAGGGCACTGAAGAGGAATGAAAAGACGGCTCCTGGGGGAAATGACATTCTTTTTTAATTTTTTTTCAGCGTTTAATTATGTAGAAACTCGCTGATATCAGATGAATCCACTGACCACCTTTAGTGCAGTCAGCTTTCCAGAAGGCCCGAGGAGTGAGTGTGCCACGGGCAGGGCGAGAGGCAGGGGAGGCATGTCCCATCTTGCCTTGCTCACATCACAGATTCTCCTCCTAGGCCACGCCACCCTCCTCTGACCCTGGGTTGACACACCCTTGTGTCAAAACCTTCTTTACGCCTGCCCTCTGCTGGTAAGCCTGCCAGGATTAGGAAATTCCATCTATCTCAATTTATTCCGAAGACAACTTTTAAAAGCCTGGCAGAGAGATGTGTAAAGGATCTGTGAACTGAGACACAGAGAGTAAGAGGCTGAAGCAGAACAGAGCGGCTGGGCAGGGGCACCGACAACCAAGTGTGGCTCTCCCCACGGAAGGACCTTCATCTGTCTACTCTACTGCCCGCTGGCTCATGGCTCAGCAGTGCAAGCTCTATATTTTAGCTCGCCTAGGAGAGCAACCCGCACGGCCGCTGGGCATCCTGCCTTTTCTTGCTTACTCTCCAGGGAGAATATGTCAGCTCATTTTCAATAAAACACCTTCTTAGCGGTAATGGGCCACTGTTCCCATTTCAGTAGTCCCCGAGGTTTCATGATCTAGTATATTTAGCTGTGTCAAGTTCAAGTTTTCTGCTGGCATTCCGAAGATCCACAAAAGGACGAGGCCACGCTCCGGCCTGTCTGCAAGTGGAAACAACAGCTTAACTTTTGCATCAGCAGCTACAGAGCTGTTGTTCGCCAGCCCACCCCCAATCAGCTACCCAGCCCTGGCAGGCCCGCCTGGAGGCTGCAGGGGGGCTCAGGCTTTTAGGGGGTAAGTTTCCACAGTGGTGTGCTGAGGTCCAACAGTGCAATCCTGTCAGTGTCCATGGGAAGCGTGCGGCTTGTACAAATCCCTGCATAGCATTTCAAAACTCTATCTTGGGGACGGGGAGATGAAGCTTACTTAGCAGCAACCTCAAAAGCATTCAGAAGTCGGCGTCGGCGTACTCCTGCCGGCGCTTGCGATGCCGAGGCAATGCTCTTAGAAAGGACACCCAATGCGGCCACAATAAATCTTACCCAGGGAAGCCCACACAGGGCTGCGGAATCCCCTCCAAAGATAATTGCCTTCCACATGGCGTGGCAAGGAAACCACTACATGGAAAGCATTTTCTGCAGCTCAGAAGCTCCTGACAGCTCGCTTTTCTTTCTTTAATAGTCAGCGATCACACACACAGACACTTAACACCATACCTTGAAGAGTGGCCTAGCAAAGTGCAAGACTGTATCCTTTTTTAGAGAGAAAAATTAGAAGGCCTACTCTGGGAGTGGGGGGAGGGGGGCAGAGGCTGAAGAGAGAGGATTCCTGCAGAAGCACGACCATGGGGAGAGAGGCTAAGGGTCCAACCTCAGGCAACCCCAGACTCCTCCAGCCTGTCTCTGAAGGCTCATGAAGTTTCTAGACAGTTCTACATGCTGTGGTCCACATCCAACAGGCACGGGAAGAGGCAGGCAGAGCTGTTATAATCCAAGGTGGCCTCAGGTGGTCTGGATCCTATCCCTGACACGGTCATGAGTGAATGCTGAGATGGCTTCGGGTAAGTCATCTCCATTCTTAGGGCCTACATAGTTCTCCCAGACGAAGAGAAAGATGGGTAGAGCATGGCCTAGCTGACTTTAATCTATAGGTAGTATCTGCTTATAGTTACAGACCTATGTAAAACAACCAGAAGATGGTTTAAAGATAGAAAGAGAGGTGGGAAGATGGTTCCGTGGCTGAGAGTACTTGCTGCTCTGGCAGAGAGACAGAGAACCTGGGGTTGATTCCTGGCACCTATGTGACTGCTCAAAATCGTGTGTGACTCCAGCTCCATGGGATCTGATGCCCTCTTCTGGCTTCCTTGGGTACCTACATTGTGTATATTCATACATGTAAACACACACGCACGCACGCACGCACACACACACCTCGTTAAAGAATACCTGTAACCCCAGCACTGGGATAGAAAGAAGGCAGTTCAAGGCCATCCTTAACGCCCAGTGAATTTAAAGCTAGCCTGGCAGTGGGACCTTGTTTTAAAACAGAACAAACAACAGCTAAGGTAGCTCAATTCTTAGAGGTTAACGATCAAAGCAAGTCACCAGGAAGGCAGAGAAGAAGAACCACAAGAACCGGGTTGGAAACTGTCCACAGCCTTGCCTGGGATTCTGGTCTAGAGAACAAACCCTGTTGTCTGGGTGTGGTGGTGCGCACGAGCAATCCCAGGAGCAGGGAGCCTGAGGCAGGTGGGGCATGAGTTTAAGGCAGGCCTGGGTATGCAATAAGCCCTGGTCACAAAGACAAACAAAACACAACCAGAAAAAGGTGCAGGGGTGAGAGGGTGGCGGACACAAAGGAGGGACCTTTGTGAAGGTCCTAGCAGTTGTGCTGCATGGAATAGTCAGTCACACACATGCTCATGACACGGCTGAGTCTGCAGAGATGAGGTCTCAGATGCAGACATGAGATGCCATAATTTCCAAAGACAATTGGGCTCTGTGACCATGCAGCCTTCCCCCTCTCCCTTAACCACCTTGCTTGCTGTGTGTCAATTGCCCGAAGCCACCTCCCACCAGAATCATTTCTGAATTTCCTCCAGAGCCAGCCAACTACCTCTGTGTCATCCTGGAAATAGGTGAAAGGGTAATCTCAGGCCTCCAGTACAGGTTGGGGATGACAGGGCCGAAGCCTCACCTAAGGCTGGACTGCAGGGGCATTTCAGGAGTCCCATCACTGAGATGGTAGGTCCCTGCTGAGTCAAACATCTCTAGAGAAAATGCACACAGAAAAATTATGGAGTCCTGCCTGCACGCTGATTATGTATTCTTTGTATTATTCCAAATGGCATTTCATCCTTCATGAGGAAAAGGCGCAGATGAAGCAGGAAGCTTTCAGGTCATATAGATCTTCCCTCTTTTCAAACAAATAAGGCATTGTGTCTGAACAAAGGAGGGATGTCTGATTGATCTTAATTAAATCCACTGATGTCCAGTTTTTGAGATGGGTCAGGGCACATCTATGTAATGTCACAACCTAACAGGCAGGACCTCTGGGATTAGAGGGCACTGTGGCTAACTGCCCGCCGACACCCTCCATCACCAGGCAGCACGGACTGCTATCAGCCAGCTTCCACTAGAGTCCACCCTCCTACTTCAGTGTCTTGCCCGTACTCTCTCTCTACACCTCATGCAAACCTGACCTCCTGGTAGACTGGGGCTCAAAGTCCAACCTCATCATCAGCAGTGACCACTCACCAGGGCCAGCCTTCCAAAGGTGCCATACCCTGCCATTCTTTGAAACAGGACTCTTTCTGTTCCCACTACCCTTAAAGACAGTGACTTGGCCTTATGACAAGAGAGATGTAGGTCTAAACTCCATAGAAGCTACTGGTTATCAGTGAGTCGTAGAAGTACATTTTGTACTTCTTCATCCACATTAGAATCAATTATCTGCCTCACAGAGGATAGCTGTTGCTACATTCTGTTGTACAGGTGTTAAATTAATTGTGTTTCTGGATCTGAGAGTGCTGCTGTGAATTCCTGCAATGTTTGGCAAGACCCCAGTCTCTAGACACGAGTCGACAAGGCTCTGATGGTGGTAACTGTAAGGTAACAGTAACCCTCTCTCTGCAGTCAATAGGCTAGTGAGTGGCAGAGATGGGATTCTCCAGCCATCCTCTCCACTACAACTCCAGCTTTCTCACTGGGCAAGCTTTGTGCTCACTGTAGAGATCAGGCGACTTTGAGGCAAGAACAGCAGCAACAGCAACAACAATAACAACAGCAGCCACAAAAATAGCAATAGCAACAACAACAAATATAACCAGTCTTCAACAGAGAGGTGGTAGGAATCCCACAAAAAGCTTACTGAAGGTCAGAGATGGGGGTTATGCCCTGGGACTTTGGCAAGGGAGCTAGCAAATTAACAGAAAAATGAAAGAAGTGGTACCTGGCAACAGGATGGAAGATAAACTCAGAGGTAACTATGGAAATGTGTGATACACTGGAACTCCTGGAACTCCCCAACAGAAAACCTTATAAAGTATGTATTGGTATACATACTTAACAGACAGATAAAGTGAGGTTCCGAGAGTTCAAATTATTTATCCAATGTCTTATTGTTAGTAAGCAGAGAGTTGGGACTTCAACGATCTGTAATACCCCACTGGAGATAAGGCTGGGCTAGGTACGAGCCTAAAAGAACAAAGAAGGCAGCCCTGTTTGATTCCCCCTAGAAGCAAACTGTGACTTTGGATGATCAACTAGAAGACACAAATTAATCCTAAAGCAGCAGTGTTCTGGAATCATTTCTACTTTTTGCACAAATATACAACAAGAGTCCTCAAGAAGGTTCGCAGGATGAAGACTTAAGACCGAGGGGCAGAGACAAGTGACTTGTACATTCCTTTGATTAGGGAGTATTTCATACCCTTCTACTGTGTGAGAGACTTTGTCCCTCCCTCTTTCCAGTAGATTACTAGACACCAACCAGTGGCCGTCAGCCATAGTCTGGATAATGCCCAAGCTGTTCTACTGGCACACATCTTAGACACAACAATGAACCAGCAGACTGTGCAGCGTGGTGACCCTGGAAGGATATGGCTTTCTCATCTTGCACAGGCTGTTTCCTGACTATACTTTCGGTAAACATCTGATCTCTCCGTGCCTCCGTTTCCTCAACCTTTCCCCACCAGAGGCTTAGAGAAGATGGGGGCAGGTCAGTACTCAGGGTGCTGTCGACAATGAACCCTACCCCATCGTTGCTATTGTCACCACAGAAGACTTTCTCCTTCACCTATAATGCATTTCCCTAAACCAAAAGATGATTTTAGTTCACTGGTATTATTTTCCTGGGGAGAAGGATATATCTCAACTTTCCAAATATCCCTATGCAACAGCTCTTTCATGCAATTAACAGTTGGTTGTTTTGTATCTGATATTTAAGGTTAGAAATAAAAACCTCACTCTGAAGGCAACATGGCTACCTTATTTGAATACTCGGGTGGCCAGGTATGCAACATCTAGCATCTAGGGCATCTCCTGGACGTGGCGAGGAGTGTGATCATCTATCTGGTAAAGATCACACTCCCCAGGATCTACTGAGTCAACTTTTCAGAGGGTTAGTCTGCCCCAAATGGCAAGAACTCTCAACTACAATTGGCGAAAAAGAGACCTAATTTTGAGAAACCTGTTTGCCTGTTGTGTATAAGATATGTGTGTGTGTGTGTGTGTGTGTGTGTGTGTGTGTGAGACAATGTCAGCTGTCAGTCACTGCCTTCCAGCTTGTTCAATACAAGTCTTAGGCATGCTTTGTGGGCGAGGACAGCCAGCCGGCACACTTCACGGAAGCTCCCCCCTCCAGCTCCCTCTGTCTTGGTAGCAGTGGGAAGGCAGATGTCCACTACTTTGTCCTTTTTACATGGGTTTTGAGGTTCCAGACTCAGGTCCTTGTCCTTGTTCAACAAATGTGACAAACCCGCAGCCATCTCTCCAACCCTTAAAGATCTAAATTTTCAGAACCTTTAGCCTATTTTTCAACATTTTGTTTCTGTTATCTCATGGTATACAGAGTGTATCTCCAGAAAAGAAAACCTTCCATGCGGTCCCAGCCAGCTGGGCTCGAGGGAGGACTCAGCCTGGACCCTCATAGCACCACAGTTTAATGGCCTAACAAGCTAATAGTTAAAAGTCTTTGTAAAGTTTCTAACTTAACATACTTTGCAATGTGAAAAAATGGAATCTGCTCAGTGACCTCAGGTCACTTGGAGTGGCCCCTCTCAGTCATGTTTATTTGCCTAGTAAACACCAAGTGGACATGCTGGGACCTAGCAGAGGGGCCCTTACCTGAACCTCTAGGATAAGGGACATTTTGAAATGGGACAAAGGTCAGGCAGGATACTAAAAGGATGGTGCAAAGCTCAGCAAGTTCCACAGTCAGGCGAGGAAGGCATTCAGACTATAAAAACAGTACACGCGAACATCCCGCGGTAGATGACAGGAGCCCAAATCCACGTAAATGTGGTGTCCTGGCCTGACTGGCCATTAAAATCATCTTCTTTTCTTTGAACTGCCGTTGTATTTGCTAAATCCAAGTTTTATCCATTCCCTGCCTCACTTGTGATGTCTCTCATCTACCTCATTTCCATGTGGCATGGGTCTCACAGCCCTGTCCTCAGCTGGGTCCTACACACACCGACTGCTTCCCAAGCCAGCAGTCTGACTTTCTGTATGCTGTCTTGCTGTGCTTGCAAACTGGGATTCCTGAGCCTCCAAGTAGGAGACTCTGATTTAGTGGATCTGCTAAATTCTTTATGTGCCTAGTTTGAGATCCAAGGTGTGTGTGTGTGTGTGTGTGTGTGTGTGTGTGTGTGAGAGAGAGAGAGAGAGAGAGAGAGAGAGAGAGAGAGAGAGAGAGAGAGAAACCACTGGCACGGACAGAGCGAGAAGACACTCAAGGGTTAGAGATTTTGGTTTCAAACAAGTTCAAATAGCACCAAATCAGATCCAGGTAGCCTATTAATTGCTCAATTAAATACAGCAAAAGCTTGGGAACCTCTTAGGCAAGGAAAAGCAACTTCCACAGCATTACGGACCGAGTGACAATCAGTTTAGAATCTACGGAAAAGAGTAGGGCCCTGACAAACAGCTGCAGTCGGAAGACCATAAAGACAGCTCTCAAAGCCCACAGAGTGGCTGGGGTCTCTGCCCACGGGCCCGTTTCATTTAACACACCTTCTCATGAGGCTTCTTCTGTACTGGGTGTCCTTATGCACATTACTCAACTGTTCCTAATAAACTAAGCGGCATGAGGGAGGCGAAGGAAGCTAAATATCTGTCTACAATTTGAATATTGTAGACTAGGAGAAAGAAGCCCAGACTAAAGAACAACAACAACAACAACGACGACGACAATGACGACAACACCCTTTATTAGGCAAAAATGTCTTTTTCAATGTAAAGATGAACACACACAGTAAAGAGGCCTATCTTCTCATCCATGGCCCAGAACTAAAAGTGGTACCATCTTCATGACTCCCTAGCATCTCAGCTAATGCCAAAGAATGTTCTGTATAAGGGCCTTACCAACTTTCTGATGAACAATGAACCTTCACACAAAGAACAAACAGATGAACTGATGTTTTCTCTGTTTCCTCCTCTTTTTGAGATGGTCTCACTGTGTTAGCCAGGCTGGTGTCTGTCTTCCAAGTGCCAGCATTAAAGATGTGTACCATCACAACCAGTGTGTGTATGTGTGTGTGTGTGTGTGTGTGTGTGTGTGTGTACATGAGTATGTATATGTGAATGTGTGTATAAATGAGTGTATGAGTGTGCAAGTATGTTTGTGTGTGTGTCTCTGTGTGGTGTGTGTATATATATATGTGTGAGGATTATGTACAAGTGTGTTTATGAGTGTGCTTATATGTATGTATGCATATATATTAGTATATATGTGTATGTGAGCATGTATATGTGCATGTATGTATATGAGCCTTGTGTATGTATATTTGTATGTGCTTATTATTTTCTCATGCAAGTGTTTTTTCTAAACTAAACGCTCAAAAGTAAAATTTGCGACTTTCCCTTCCTTTGCCTACAGGACTCTATCACTATGAGGAGAATGAAACCAAGTACTTGCTGAATACAGCGCCATCTCTGCACATGAGAGGAATACTTCATCTAAGAGAAAGAGGCCAGCATTACTATGTTAAGCAGTCTCGTTGATGACAATTTATAAATGAGTGATATCAAATACAGAAATGCACAAATGTACACAGGGCTCATGACCAGCTTCTTTTGAAGTTTAAAAACAAAACATCTAATAGAAATAGTCCATAGTTTAACCAAGGTACACTTGAATGACTGAGACCAACGCGCTGTACCTACAGAAGGTAGGCAGCTACTAGTGTCTTTAGAGCGCTCCAACTTCCATGGTTCAGACTAGCTTATTCCTACAAATAGTCCACCTGGGCCCAGTAGCATACTCAGTACTTGCTGAGTAAGAAAGGGAGGTGAACGGGGAGTTCAGGACCTGCCTGAGCTATATAGTAATAGCCTGTCTAAAACATAAAAGTTATTAAATAAAACACACACAAGCACTCACTCACACACACTACACACACACACACACACACACAAAACACAGGCTGGTAGACACTGTTCAAGTGTGCCTAGTAATACAACACTGTGAAATAAGATTTGTACTAACAAAGGAGACTCAGCAGCAGCAGCAGCAGCAGCAGCAGCAGCAGCAGCAGCAGCAGCAGCAGCAGCAGCAGCAGTAAAAATAATAATATATACTATTTAAAGAAAAAGAAAGTGAGCGTGGCCGATCTGTAGGAATGCTGCAGTCCACACTGCCCCAGGGCCACTAACCAGTCCCAGACAGCAGGCAACTTCACTCTTCCCTTGCAAAGACTCAGGAGTGCCCTCATTTCCGCCTCTCATTAGGTACTTGGTAAGCTGGGTTTTCTCTGCCTACCTTCATTGCTCGAGTGTCCAGCAATAAGAGCAGGGGTCCAGAAGTCCTCTGTCTAGTTCAGAAGAGGGCCAGGGGATTGGCCCCCTCATTATTCTATTAGTCAGCCTAAGGTCAGCAGGGGCCCCCACCCCCTGCTAGGCCCGATTGGTTCCTGCTGGTTTGACAATGATTCCTTGACTAATTGCCAGTGAACTAAACTGCTACCTGGGAGTTCTTCACTCTGTACCTAGATCATGGTATGAGCTTGCATTCACTCCCATTAAAGACCTTTTTCATTCTGATCTACAATTCCAGCCTGTGGAGACCTTTAAATTTTTTTCACAAAATTAACTCTTGGCCTTCCCCCTTCAATAAGACAATTTCTATTTTTTTATACTTTCAATTTCTTGAATTACTCGAGCACATTTCTAAATTTGTCTGTCCCCGTATTTCACTGGAGTGCTACTGTTATTAACTGACCATTGAAGACCTTTCTTTGTCAAGTCAGGGATTTTTCCCATGTATGTCCTGTTCCAATCTGAAAGGAGCTACCTCAGTCACCTCATCAGGTATACATCGCATTGCCTTGCTCTGCTACACTTCATAAACACTGTTTGCTTTGAGACATGGTCTCAATATGTAGGATGGGCTGGCCTAGAATTCAGAGTAATCCACCTACCTGCCTCTGCCCCTCTGGAGTGGTGGGACTAAAGGCGTGCT
Organism: Apodemus agrarius; assembly: GCA_964023405.1. Classification (NCBI taxonomy): domain Eukaryota; kingdom Metazoa; phylum Chordata; class Mammalia; order Rodentia; family Muridae; genus Apodemus; species Apodemus agrarius. Next base: position 128,728,580 of record OZ030006.1, read on the forward strand.
CCATCATGCCCAGCCTGATTGTTTGTTTTAAATGTGTATTCACATGCAGAAGTGTGTGGAAGCCCGAGGACACCCCCAGATGTCATCCTTAAGAATACCATTTTCTCTTGAGAGTGTCTTGCATTGGCCTGGAGCCCGCTGAGGATGTTTGGATGACAGATCAGTGAGCCCCAGGGAATCCCCACAACTGGGAAGATAAGCCTGTCCTACCACATCTGGAATGTCCTAGGGACAGAATGCACTTCCTCAACCTTGCAATGCAAGCACTTAAGACTGAACCATTCCCCTCCCCCCATCCCCCCTCCATACCTAAACTGTCTCTTAAAATGCATAAATGAGGGAGCTCACTCAGTCCGTGACACAACCCCTGACATGTCTGGATGAAAATAGCTATGCAATGAAGAGGAATCTCAGACTCGTAGAGTTGCATGCCTGTAGTTACATGGAAGAAATGTCATGGACCATGCCTCATGTAAGACTAAAGCATACAAGAGAGACAAACGGTGACATCACTGTAGAGCAGGGGTCTGCCCCGCTCATCCTTGTGTTCCACCAGTGTGGGCCACAGCGCTCCAATCATCTCCCCTCTCGGCCTTCTGTTTCTCCTTCCTGCAAAAACAAATGTGGCTACAGAAATTTCCAAATTAAAACCTGGCAATGGTTTCTATATTCTTGTTTCCTAAACCTATAAATCAAAACTGTCTAAACAGGTCATAAATGTTCCTCAGCCATATAATGGGGGAAGTTCTGATTTATGGGGCCGGTAGAATAATTTTAAATAATTACATAAGGGTTTTTCAAAAAAATGCAATTAACACCTTTAGAAGTTTTTTTTTTTTTGAAATGAAAATGAATCTCTAGAGATGACTGTTCCCATACATAAAGATAGCCAGCAAAAAAAAAAAAAAAAAAAAAAAAAAGTAAAAATACAGCTTCGAGATGCAATTCTTTCTAAATGATCAGAAACAGGGCAGAGGAGTGGCTATTTACAATGTGAGTTCTTTAGCATGACCACCCCCATAGACGTTCAGTTCTGTCACATCACCAAACGAGAGCAACACACCCGTCACATGTCACTCATGAAGATCAGGAAGAAATCACCAAACAAACATCCTGCTCCTCTCCAGGCCCAGCTGATGCCCGGCTCCCTCTGTACTGGTTTGACACATCCTACCACACTGTCCTTTGGAGCGCTCGCTCGGGATCCTCCTACCTGCTCTTGCAAATCTGCCGGGTGTTCTTTCCTTCCTCTTGATCTTCATTTGTGATTCATCTTTTCCTTCCAAATCCAAGGTCTACAAATGAAATCACTCCAAATAGCTTCTGTTAACCCTAACTCCCCTGGGTACCAGACCAGTCCTATCAGCTCTGGATTTCCCTTTTTTTCAGAATTACCAAGCAGTGTCAATTATAAATATTCAACAGACCAAGTTCCCAAGTTCCTAGAAAATGGTCTTTCTGTCTGTCTGTCGCTCCAAATTTTCTATCCCACTAAAACTCTTGCTTGAGGTTTTAATCTCTGTAGTGATTTAACCCCCCCCCCCGAAAAGAGTGGATCACATGGCCTCAGATGAAACCTTTAATACATTCTTCATCATTTCTTTGTGTTTTGCCTTTCTTCTCAATTTATTCTGTATTAGAACCATGCCTTGCAAGCACACGGACCTGAGTTCAGATCCCCAGAACACACGTGACAGCCAGAAAGGTGGCTTCTCTGAGCTCAGTCCTGGGGCAGGGAGAAGAAGGTAGACAGGCAGATTTCTGGCGCCTACTGGCCAGCCTGCCTAGCTGAATCCATGAATGGAGCTCTAGGTTCAGAGGAAGACCTTGTCTCAAAAAATAAGGACTGGAGATGTAGCTCAGCAATAGAGCATTTGCCTGGCATATCTGAGGCCCGAGGTCCAATCCCTCATACTGATTAAAGATAAATTAAAAAAAAAAAAGCAATGGAGGAAGACATCAGATATCAACTTCTAGCCTACACACACACACACACACACACACACACACACACACATGCACGCACGCGCGCGCGTATACACACACACACACACACACACACACACACACACGTAAACAGAGAGAGACCGATGAAGACAAACACAGAGAAAAAGAGACACAGAGATAGAGACACACACAGATCCAGACAGACAGACAAAAAGACACAGAGCCAGAGAGACAGCAGGGGTCCATGCACACATACACATCGATAAGGAAGTAGACTATGACTGTCCTCTGGGGTTCTGCAGATCTCTGTAGGAAGGTGACATTCCACAGTTCACCTGTGGTTCAAAGTATCCTCCAACTCTTTCAGAACCCTGTACTAGCTCTCTGTGGCTACACAGAGAAATTCCAACTACTACCCTGACCATGAGAATGAAGACAAAGTCACAGAACCACAAACATTCTGAGAGTGGGCTGAGAGATCATCTTCATCTCACCCCCTCACTTTCCACACGAGGAAGTGGGTGCCCAGGGAAGGTGACAGAGGAAAGGTCATGTTGCTAAATGGTAGTTGGGAGAACTGAGCCAGAACCCCAAACTCTTGACACCTAAATTAGGCACTCTTTCCATGGCTTCAAACCACCCAATGAAGGCAAGGGCACAAGTTGCCACAAAGCTAAGAGGATCAAACGCCAACAGGTAAGCATTCTGTCGTGGTTGGGGGACATGTAAGGAGAGAAATAAATAAGTAAGTAAGTAAATAAATATTGGAATGAGTTGTGTTTTCCACTGTAACTACAAATTATGGTTGAAAAGCCATATACAAACATTATAGAGTAGCAGCACAAGACACTGAGATTGAAGTCATAGGTCAGGGTTATAGATACTTCATTTGTCCCAAAAGCCCTGGAACCCTATTTGGCTATTGATCTACACCTTAGTTGCTCAATATGACAGACACTAGTCTCATGTCACTACTAATATTTCAATTGATTAAATTTAAAATGGAAAAAACAGTTCCTTCGTTATCTTAGCCGTATTTCAAGTGCTTAGCGCCCAAGGTAGACAATATGTGGCCGGGAGACAAGCAAGCTTGCAGCCAGGCTGGGCAACCTTTGTCTGACCGACAGGCTCCACATGGTGGTGGGAGAAAAGAAACTGCTTCAAGTTATCTGCTGACCTACACACACACAAGGAACATGTTTATCCATGTAGAAAATCTTATCAGATAATACTGACAGCATGGAAGGCAGTCGTTGTCATCTGTGAAATGGGTATAATATGGAAGCCATATAAAAATGAATTAGAACTCTGTGGAATAGTATGGCCTCACCCTTTAATATAACAGGGGTGAGAAAACATCTGTACAACACCTAACAGAAACATGAAGATTTAAAAGGGAGACTGAAGGACCTTAATTACTACCTTTAATCTGGATCTATGTTTTCAAGGGAGCCAACTCCACCCCAGGAGACCCAGGCCCACACGTCACTTCACTCCCCTCTCCCATCCACTGGGCATCAGTATAGAGAAGTGACCCAAGCCATTCAATAAATGCAGAGGCTTTTATTGAGATTACTGGGCAGGAGACCCAGTCTTTACCAAAAGGGTTGCCAAGCTATAAATAAGTCTAACTGAGGTTCTGAGTGAGAACAAGCCAAGACAGAAAGGAAGCAGGACAGAACATGACAGCAAGAGCCAGTCCTGAGGACATTCCCTGAGTGTGAGGTTGTCTTCGGGCAGGCTAACCCTTGACCTTTCAGGTCCGATGAGCTACTGCCCCACCCCTGCTCCTATCACGTTTGCATGGAAAGATCTTCTGACTGACCCGGGTGCCTCCTTTCACAACGAGATCGGGAAGCAGCGAGAGGAGCCCAGGAAAACACTGCCACATTCAACCTGTCCTGGACACATGCCAGGGACTGGGTCACCAATTTTTATATATCTTATCAGGGTACACCTACAATACAGTTTTAAAGTTCAATAAAGTTTCCTCTAAACATGAAGACACCAAAAAATTTAGAAGACAAGCTAGGCTCTGCAAGATCTTTAAAACACCACCCAACACATACATACCCCAGGGGTCATGATGAAAGCCTAATTGTCTTGTGGTCCAATGGGTCACCTTTAAAGTGTTTCTAAGTTTCATACTGTCGTTCATATGTAAGTACATGTACGTGTACACACACACACACACACACACACACACACACACACGAAAACTCTACACTAGTTCCTTTTGAGCTTGTTTCTCCCTTTGCGCTGAATCTGACATTTCAGTTTCTTTTCTGTTCTAGATCCAGTATGCCAAATCATGACAATTATACTTTCATAGAGTCTGGCAATAAATGATTTAACAATCTGTTAGCAACTACTTTACTGTAATCCATACATTCCAGGGACTGCAGCTTTCCTTTGTGGTGGCCCTTTCCAAAAGCCTTCTAACTGTGTAAGTTAAGTTACTGAAATTCCTGACTGAGAATAAATGCATTAAAATGCAGGATAGGTTATTCATGGATTAACCTTGTCTTAAATGACACTAACAGTATCTTCTACGGGCTTTGATTTCCTCTCTTTAAAATGAACCATTGCTTAAATGTACTTGGTTTGGGCATAAAAGGCCCACTCCCAACTAGTGGCCTGTTTATTTCTCCCACTTGGTTACCTTGTTGAATCTGCTAATTCCAGGGCTGCCGTTGTGTCCTGCCCAGCTCACCAGTGGCTCACAGCCACTGTCTTCTATTGATCCAGTCTTTTTACTGCCCCGCTAATATGCACCTTTGAAAATCCTGTAGATGACGAGTAAAGCCCAACGGCTTTGGGATTTCTCTGCCCAAGCACTACTCCTGGGTACCTAGAATTGTCACCAACTACCCATCTTCTCATCACAGTATCAGAGGCTCTGCTGAGAGAGTGGCACGTACTGGGAGGTCTACCTTTTGTTTGGTCCTTCCATGATGGGTATCTAGATCCAGCATGCCAAATAGTGACAATTATACTTTCATACGGTCTGGATATAAGTGATTTAACAATCTGTTAGCAACTACTTTATTGTAATCCATACATTCCAGGGAATGCACCAAGAAACACAAAACATTTATTAAATAATTTGCCTAAAGATAGCGCAGCAGGCCAGGTGCTGGCATGAATCTGTTTCTTCATCCTGGGCTAAGACTTCTGATGGCACGGTGGGGCAACTGTTAAATTGTAGCTATGCACATAATTCAGAGGGATAGCAGTCACAACTGTACAGTTTACAACCCTACACTTGAAGCCAGGGTTCCATATTAACAACTGTCCTAGGGACAAGAGAACCTCAGTCCTCTGAGACGGTGCCTACTGTTGCCCTGGTTATCCGCCTGACCTGTTGGTGAAGTCTGTATTAAACAGACGTATGAGCCTTCTCTAAAAGGCAATCGTCTCCTTTTCCCTGAATAGGAGAGCACACAATACCAATGCCATTATTATGTCATGAATTCAAGGGAAAGCAAGGGGGGAACACGTTTGATAAATGTCACGCTAATTTACTTTTACAGGATCTGGAAGCGTCATCGTCTCTAAGCTCCCATGTCTCTGGTTGGTCAGGCGATAAAGGTTGCCTTCTGAGGTTAGAGATGCCAATCTTGACCCTTACCAAGTCTACGACCGGCATGTACGCAGAAACTCTGAGTTCCATCTCGCCATGTACTCTCCAGGAGCACTCCCTTCTGAAGCATGGGTGGCATCTAACGTGACCCTGAGCTACAAATATCTACCCCAGAGCAAAACAGACAACCGATTTGTGTAAACTTAAAAGCTATTTTCCTGGTTCATCACTTGCTTCTTACTTCCAACTGCAACACATTCTGCCAGAATTATTGGCTACCTCTCCATCCAGCGCTGGGGCATAGAATCTATCTATGCACAGCCATGGAGAATACATTATGGAAAAATAATGACTTCCAAAGCAGCAGGCACCCTACCAAACACAGGCTACATGTGTGTTCACAGATGAAAATGAATGGCTGTTTACCCTCGAGGCCCCATTAGAAAATGCAGTCACCTTTACAGTAAAATTCAGTTTCCGATTCAACATGCAAAACTAAGGGAGACGGCCGTGAAACTCCAACAAAGCATCTTAGAGCATCCTGGATTTCTTTGTTGATGGTGGGCACATTCAAGAATGACACAGAGACTGTGGAGACTGTCTTACACCGGTGCTCTGTCATGAGGTGAGCACCTGAGATAGAGTCCCAATAGCTACAATAGATAGATAGGTAGATGAATAGATGGATAGACAGACAGACAGACAGACAGATCCGGCATGATGGTATATTCTTATAATCTCTGTGCAGGGTAGTAGGGAGGCCTGGAGTCTGCTTAATCTTTTCTTTAAATTCCAGACCAATGGGAAACTCTGTTTAAAAGAATAAGTGAGAGGGGGCTGGAGAGATGGCTCAGTGGTTAAGAGCACTGACTGCTCCTCCAAAGGTTCTGAATTCAAATCCCAGCAACCACATGGTGGCTGACAACCATCTGTAATGGGATCTGACCCCCTCTTCTGGGGTGTCTTAAGACAGCTACAGTGTACTTACATATAATAATAAATAAATCTTAAAAAAAAAAAAAGAAGTGAGCAGCTGGGCAGTGGTTCTCCATGCCTTTAATCCTGGGGCTCACATTCAGCAAAGTCTAAAGTCCAGTGTTCATTATTGTCTGACTGAAAAAAATAAAGGATACAGATGCTGTCTGACTGAACAAAAGGAACGATACAGATGTTGTCTGCCAGAGGGTTCCACAACACAGTAAAGTATATGTAATCAGGATCCAGCTGTTTTAGCACTCTCTGGATGCAACGAATAAAGGCCTATATTCCTTGTCAGAGGATCGCAGAGTGGCAAAAAATCATCCCAAGTTTCCTGTTGAGAGATGCCACCAATATCGACAGAGGCTTGTCAGCCTTCTACCGAGACTTCTGTGGTTTAGCACTTTGTCAAAACAGGATACTATTTAAATTAAAAATGTACTGATTCAAGTTTAAAAAAAAAAAACAAAAAACCAAAAACCTGCTTTGCTGTTTTTATAACCAAATTCGTGGGTGGGGAAACTTTGACCTTTTATAAAATGTATTTTTTTTAATCGGTACCTTTTATGGCTCTAAGAAGATTCTATATTTAGTAGGCTAGTTTTGAGGAGGAGGGCTCTTGAACCAGATGACTATCACTTTCTATGAATTACTGTACATGGTCTCATCACATTATGCAAAAGTAACTGATGTGAAACAAACAAAAACACCTGTTTGCATATGAAAATGTTGTAAAATCTTTGTGGGGAGAAAAAGGGGAAATACACAAAAAGCCAGCCACCACATAATTAGGGCTCCACATGAATCTGATCAGCATGCAAAAGTTTTCCTTCCTTCCTCCAAAACCCCCACCTTTTTTATTTTGTTATTATTATTATTATTAATTATTATTATTATTATTGAAAAAAGATTAAACCAGGACATGAGAGTATGGTCAAGACGCAAAACAGTAGGACCTGGTGGTGCACATATGAAATCCCACCAAGTGAGAAGCAAAGACAGGTAGACTGTTGAGTTCCAAGGCGACCTGGGGGACCAAGTGGGACTCTTGTATCAAAACAAGACAAGTAGAAGTGGGGCTAGGCGCCAAGGATCTGGGGAGCAATGGGATTTCCTATTGATATGCAAAAGAACAAATTAAGTTCCCTTTGCCCACCTGCTGTTTCCTCTATCTAAAAATAAAATATTCTTTCCCCTAATACTCTTCCTCAAGGTCTCTACCCAAAGTCATCTAGATCATAGAGGCCTGCCAGTTTCCCATGGCCTGCCATCACCACTGGCATTCCTTGGACTTCTAGATTACCAGTATAATGTCCCATAAGGCCTGATCTTGGGAGCCAATACAAATGACTCAGTGGATGAAGGCACTTTCTGCCAAGCCAGATGATGGCGTGAAATCTATCCCTGGGTCCCACATGGTAGAAAGAGAAAACCAAGTCCTGTAAGTTATCCTTAAAAACAATAATGGGAAGGCATGCCACCAACACACAAAATAAATAAAAAATAAATATTGAGAATAATTACTTTTAAAAAGAGAATGTAATCCTGGGCTGGTGAGATGACTTGGATTGGAAAGTGCTTGCCTTGTACACGTGAGCCTGTTAGATCCCCAGATGCCGTATTTTAAAAGCCTGGTGCTAGGGAAGAGGAAACAGGCCCTTGGGGATCCATGGCCAAATCTGTAAGTTTTAGGTCCCAAAGAGAGACCCTGTCTCAAAAGAGCAAAGTCAGCAGATCCCAAGGAATGATATCTGAGGTTGTCCTCTGGCTCCTTCCCCTATAACCTCACAGGAATGCAGTGTCCCTGAAGTCAGCCACCCTGTCTGCCTTGTCTATAGCTCTCCCTGGGCTCCTGGTAGAACAGTTAAACCAACAGACACCAAATAATTCCTTGGATACTAACTAGGGAATCTCATTCCCATTCCATCGAAGTGACTCAGGAGACCCAAGTGTCCTTCACCTTTCACTTGTTTACCTAAGGACTGATATTAGTAAGAGATCAAATGAATCACTGATTAAGAGGTAGCAAGACAGACCTGCCTGCTTTTGTACTGAAGTCATGTTGGGTCTGTCTTGGGAGAGTCCAGGATTTTGAGAGTATGTAACTTTCCATGAAAACACTACATGACCATGGAGGTGGTACATGCCTTAAATCCCAGCACTTGGGAGGCAGAGGCAGGCGGATTTCTGAGTTCGAGGCCAGCCTGGTCTACAGAGTGAGTTCCAGGACAGCCAGGGCTACACAAAGAAACCCTGTCTCGAAAATACCAAAACAAGAAAAAGAAAAAAAGAAAAAAAAGAAAAAGAAATCTAAGACATTAAATGTTTGGCACAGTGTACCTCTTGATTGGTCAATCCTTGTTAGTAACAGGTAGATCTTTTAGTAAGGGGCACAACGCTTGGCCAACAATGCTCACCAGGGCTCAGGTCACATGTTGGTCATTAATTTTGTTTTCTGGCTAGCATAGCTGAGAGAAGTGATACATTGCAAGCTATAGCACTTGCTCATGAGCTGATAGTAAATAAGGCAGGTAAGAAGGTTGGTAAACCAACCTTCAAGCCAGGGCTACTCTATGTGCACAGTAAATGCGATGGCAACATTGGCATGTGAGTGGAGAGGCTGGGTTTGCTTGCAAACTGCTACAGTGTGGGCACGTATCTTCCCAAGGCCAATGTGTTAAAGGCTTGATTCTAAGTTTGGGGAAACTGGAAGTTGGTGGATCCTTATGAGGTAGGGCCTAAAGAGAAACAAACACTAAGTCATTGGCACTTGAAGGGGACGGTGACATACCCACCTCTTTTCACATCTCAGTCTCAGAAAGAATAGTTCGCTATGTCATAGACTCCTATGATACATTCACAGGCCCCAAAGGAAGGGGACTCCCCAAATATGGAATGAAACTTTCACAACTATGGAATCCCCTCCCCGTTTTGTTTGTTGTTAGATAAGGAATCACTATGTAGCTCTGGCTGATCTGGAACTCATTGTGTAGACCACGCTAACTTCTTCCTGAGTGATGGTATGAACTATATTTTGTACAGTACCACTCTTATCTTTATGTTAACTAGCTGAGGTTTTCCTTATGTGGAGGAGAGTTAATAAGAAGGCCCGAGTCAGGGAAAGCTAGTGCTGTTCCATGGAATTAGGCAAGCATCACAATGAAGAGGTCCACACCACCAGACCACCACACCATGAGGAGCTGGGATCTTCTGGCAAAGGCCATGGGAAAGAGCCATCTCTGAAATGGGAGATCCTGTCATCCTAATCACACCTCAGTCTTAACTTAGCCTGTAATCTCAAGACAGACCCACTCAGAGACATCGACCCTCAAGCCTCAGGACTGTGCAACCTACTAAGCATTGGTATTGTTAGTACAAGAATTAAGGTCTGTGATAACTACCAAAGTATCAGAATCTCATCAGTGTGTCAGAGGTGGATCAGCTGGCTTAGATAGATTACTGGCTTTGCAATGGCCTGTTACTTCATTTTTGCCCTAGAGGGTCACTGCTATACACAGAAGAGCTGAGCACTATACCTCACAAGGCTGGCTAGAGAAGTACACAGAATGTATACCGAGTGGCTGGGGGGGGGGTTGCAGCTGCAGAGGATGAAGACTAAATGCTGGTCTGAGAAATAACAAAGATAGATAGATAGATAGATAGATAGATAGATAGATAGATAGATAGATACTTAGATAGACAGACAGACAGACAGATATTTCAGGTTCCTGAAACCTCCATATTGTAGGTGTGTGTGCTGAAGAAGGTCATAGACAAGATAAGAGGGGCAGACCATCTCTAGCTTAGAACGCAGAGCGGAAGAACAAGCCCCATGCTCTTCGGGGCCAAGCTGTGGAGACTATGCAAGCTGCTCTGGTGACTTTATTGCTGCGATTCTAGAGCAGCCACAAGTTGCAATTTAATTGGAGATTTCCAGGTTTCTTAACCTTTACAACGCACCCTTGAAAATGTTAACCACTGTGTGTACAAGCAAAATGGTCTAGCCTGTGGGCCCATCCATTTGTAATCCTAAGACAGAATCAATTACCCAGCCTTAAATCTCTCAGCAGCTTTATTCCCATTATAAAATAAATACCAACATCCACACTTCCCCCAAGCTATTCCATTTCTTAATCTTTTATATTTTCTGGAAAGTTCCACGTTCTGTTTTATTTTTTACAACAGTATTGTCTTCTATGTATCAAAGTTGTCACGATAGTTGTTATGGAGCGCAGGCCCTGTTTTCATAAATGGAGTAAATAATGTTAGTAATGCGGAAGTGAAAGAATGGATGTCCTGCAGGTGCAATGAGAACTCCCTGGAGGGGAAAATGTCACAGGGCAGTGAAGAGTGACATTTCAGTTCCCAAGAAAAGACACTCAACTCTGACTAGACTGCCTTATGATAGGTCTGCAGGCCATGTTTCCCTTCCACAAACAGAAAAGTAGAATGTAGAAAGTAAGTCAGATCACCTCCTAGTCGTCAACTCTATCTATATAAGGAAAGAAATCAGTGTATAATTTGCACCTCAGTGGAGGGGCTTAGGAGACATGGACGGGAAAGCCACAGGCAGATGAACCATCTATGTAGGTCATTTTTCTTTGGTTGTACAATCTCCAATTTATCTGGCATAGGTGAATGATCTGGGCTGGATAACACAATAATGGCAATGCTAATAAATAGAACTGACTCTGAGACAGGTGTCCTGTGGTCCGGTCCACTGCTCCTATCCTAATACTGAAGACTTCCCAGTTGTATAATATTCCCTGTTGGTTGTACAGCTTGATGAAAGATCTCACAATCAACATCACAATGAGTCCCAGAGTATCAGGCAGCATTTTTAATACCATGTGCTTGCATTTGTGTCCATATGTATGTGCGTGTATGATGGAGGGAGGGAGGGAGGGAGGGAAGGAGAGAGAGAGAGAGAGAGAGAGAGAGAGAAAGAGAAATATGGAGTAGTCTTCCAACACAATGTGACTGGTTGTCTTATCTGCCTCAGAGAATCTCAGAAAATGAGCTCATGTGGGCAAGGTAATATGGTTCAGTATGTAAGAACTCCTGAATTTAGGTAGATTTAGCTTACAGTAAACTTTATCATCTCATTGACAGCCCCAAGTCAACAAGGACAGTTCCTACTTTTTTTCCTGGTCAATCAACATATTTAACCAATGAACTTGGTGCAATGATTATATGGTTATCATTTCTAAAATAAATATAAACTAATCATCAGCTATTAACTGTAACTCTACTTCTAAATGTAAAAACATAATGATCAATTTGATCACCATTAATAAGAGAGCAGTAGCCCTTCCTCTGAGGGTAACAGGTATAAGAAACATAGCCATGGATATTGAGAAAGAGGAAAAGAATGCAGGAGAGGTGGTAGTGATGGGCAGGGTACCATGACAGGGGCCAGTCTCTCTGGGGACCTGAAGTGCAGCATGGGTGGAAACCCATGCCTGAGGTCCTCTTATGAGTGAGGGGAGGGGGCAGCTGGCCTCAGACGGAGGCAGTGATTTAAAGCGTTTTTCCTTTAGTAGGAGAGTTACTTTTCAATCTTTCTTCTGAAGTTCTAATTTCCATCTGAAATCGGCACAAGTAAAAATATTTGTCAGTTTTCAAAGGGTCCATGCGGTTCGCCATGGAGGAAGAGGTTTGGCTGGGTTTCCATGGCTTTCAAGTTTTTCTTATTTGGAGATGTGAGCCCCTGGGGAGAGAATGAAGGTAGGAGATGTTCTGGAGCTTCCAGACATACTGTCTGTGCTGAGAACAGCACAGTGAACGAGGGGTAGAGGAAATGCGGAGGGAAGGAGCGAAAGAGGCCGCTCGGAGACGCACGGATGCAAGCCACATCACAGAGGAGACTTTGGGCTAGAAGTGCCGCAGCATTTGTCTAGCACATGTGAGGCCCTAGGTTCAACTCCCCCAAAAGAAGCTTCCCCACCCCATCTTTAAGCAGAAGGACTTAATTATCACATTGTTTTAAAAGAGGGAAAAAAATCAAGACTAGCATTGCCCCGTGGAGCTTTTCTACAATGATGGAAGTGTTCTCTATCTGTGTTGCCCAAAAACAGTAGCTGTCAGCCACATGTGGCTATTAAAATGTAAAATAAAATGTGACTGGAAAGTGCTCAGAGAAAAAGAGCACTTGCTGCTCTTGCAAAAAGACTGTGATTTAGTTCCAAGCACCCACATAGAGGCTCACAACTACACACAAACTCTATTCTGGAGGATCTAACACCCTCATCCGATCTCCATGGGCACCAGGCATGCACGTGGTACACAAAAGCCGCACACATATAAATAAAAATAAATAAATCTTTAAAAATGTTTTAAAATTGGATAGAAATGTACATTTTAGTTCTGCCTTTGTGCTTGCTGCATGACAAGCACCCTACTCACACGTCTCTCCACAGCTCACTGAGAATCTTCGTGAGAGCATTTATGACACTGTACGGTAACTGTTTCCGTCCAGTTCAAACCTCACATGAGGCTGTCAGAGTACAGAGATCCAGACTAAGGTGTTGAGAGAAGCAGATGCAGTAACTACTACCAAAATGTTTCTGAAATGTCTGAACTGCTCTTGATAAGTCTTTATACATACATGTATGTGTTGTGTATATGTGTGTGGGTGTATGTATGTATACACACACAAGCAAGATATAGTAGTATCTCTCTTATGCAGAACCCCAATTGGAAAACTTTAAAAACAAACAAAACAGCAACAACAACAAAGAAAAGATGAGCTCTTGCTGTTGGGTGACTATTTGGGTGTCCTACTGACCATCATCCGAAGATGCCGTATGGATCTTATAGGCAACACCACTATAGGCAAAACCTTTATAGGCAAAACCTGCAAGACCAAAGTCGAAGACTGAAGATTTTATTAGAAATAAACATAGAATAGGGTGGCCTATACCAGTAAGACAAGCATGGCAGTCTGAGCCCAAGTATGTCTTCCTGGCTCCACAGTGATGTGTGTCTGTCTGTCTGTCCCTTCCTTCCTTCCTTCCTTCCTTCCCTGCCCTCCTGCCTGACTGTCTGCCTGCCTTTCTGCCTTCCAGTCTTCCTGCTTGCATTTCCACAATGAACAGGGCAGGAGTTTGTTTATGGAGCACTGGCAAAAAGAAAGTCCTGGGCAAACTCAGAGTCTGCACTGTAAACAGCACTCAAAGCTTTGAGTGACATATGCCTTACCCAAGACGCGCGGCCTGACAGTGAGCTATGGATGGTCTAGTCTCAATACTTATCTTAAAGGTATCCAGATCTCAGACAGGTACATGATTTTTATCAAGACACAGTAGTTTCCCACTTGGTTTAAACCAGGAAATAATGTTAAAAAAAAAAAAAAACCATGAAAAGATAAAACACACACAGACAGGAGCCTAGTGTGATCATCCTCAAAGAGGCTTCTTCCGGCAAACAGATGCAGAAGAGACCTGCAGCGAGACATTCGTTGTTGAATGGGGAATCCTGCGGAAGAGGGGGCAGAAGGACTGCGCGAGCCAGAGAGGTCGAGGACATCACACGCAAACCCACAGAAGCAACTAACCTGGGTTCAAAGGAGCTCAAAGAGCGAACGTCAACCAGGAAACCTGCATGGGGCTGACCTAGGCCCTCTGCATACATGTTATGGTTGTGTCACATGGTTTATTTGTAGGACTCTTAACAGTGGGAACAGGGACTGTCTCTGACTCTTTTGCCTGCTTTTGGGATCCCTTTCCTACCACTGGGTCACCTCATCCAGCCTTAGGTACCTAGTCTTCTTGCAAATTGATATGCTATGTTTGGTTGATATCCCTGGGAACCCTGCCTTTTTCTGAAGGGAAATGGAAGACTGGATGGAGGTTCAGGGGGCTGGGAGGAAAAGGGGTAGGGGAAACTGTAGTTGGAATATAATATGAGAGAGAGAAAAAAAAAGTAGAGAATAGAGACTGATTTCAAAGCAGAAACGCATGAAGGAAAGAATGAGCTATATGTCTACCCCAACACAGACCTCTAATGTGTGACTTCAAGCACATTCTCCTTATGCATCACGTCTGGGACTTCTTAGAGAAACATCAAAGTTTATGTAGAGGAGGCTACCACACTCTTACATGGTACACTGAGCTTCCTGTCCACAGTTACATACAGACAAACTTCTCAGCATCTTACCCATGTGACACAGCTCAGGGTCTTGTGATTTTCACAAGTATCGGGTACCAGGCCTTGGTGGTGGTAACTATTTATTCTGCTGTGCTCCCAGGGTTGAGCTAGTCATTTGCAGACATGAAACTGAGACCTGGAGGTAAGTTACTATGTTGAAATCAGACATGCTTGGTTTCAAAATGCAAACAATGGAGGGAAATTCCACCGGTACATGACAAGGCCCTTCAAGAAGCCTCTTATGCTGAAGAAGTGCCACACCACCAGCTCAAGGGGGAGCCATTCCTACCTTAGACAGCTTGGGTTTATACTGTAAGGTATTTTCTGGCAGATGGCAGTAGTTTCTTTCATTGTCATAAAGTCGGGTACATTATGGAGCTATTATGACATCCTGACAGAATGACTTAGTCTGGATTTTTAGTATGTGGTGTGGGCTATTAGTTTCCCTGCCATCCAAGGTCATCCCCTTACAACTTCAAAGATAACAGAATGGCTGCCAGGCGGTGGTGGCACACACCTTTTTTTTTTTTTTTTTTTTTTTTTTTGGTTTTTCGAGACATGGTTTCTCTGTGTAGTCCTGGCTGTCCTGGAACTCACTCTGTAGACGAGGCTGGCCTTGAACTCAGAAATCCACCTGCCTCTGCCTCCCAAGTGCTGGGATTACAGGCGTGCGCCACCACACCCGGCTACGACACACACCTTTAATCCCAGCACTTGGGAGGCAGAGGCAGGCCGACTTGTGAGTTCAAGGCCAGCCTGCCTGGAGGAAAAAAGAACAGAATGGCTAACAGGACTGCACCATCTACAGTGTGCTCACAGGGTTTAGAAGAGAGAAAGCAGGGAATGTGGGGGCCAGTCGCACCCCTGAGCGGGTGGGAACAAGACCCCTCTTCCTCCAAGCATACCTGGTCCCCACTCAATAGCAGCTAACAGGTGTGATGATTAATTATTGTCAACTTAACAGCAGCTATAATCACTTGGGAGACAAACCTCTGGGTACATCTAAGAGGGATTTTCTAGACCGTGTTAAATGAGGTGGGAAGACACGTTCTAATTGGGTAGGTATGGTAAGTGGGCCCCGTTCTACAGGCTCGAATACTGGATATGAATACAAAGCAGAAGAACCTCCATACCAGCGTTCTCTCTCTGCTTCCTGACTGCATACACAGTGTGGCCAGTGGCCACAAGCTCCTGCCAGCTCTGCATGACAGACTCTACCCCTTGGAACTGTGAGCCCAAATAAGCTCTCTCTCCCTTGACTTGCTTCTTGTTAGGTGTTTCTTTTTCTTTCTTTGCTTTTTTTTTTTTCTTTTTTGTTTTTTTTCGAGACAGGGTTTCTCTGTATAGCCCTGGATGTCCTGGAGCTCACTCTGTAGACCAGGCTGATCTCAAACTCAGAAATCCACCTGCCTCTGCCTCCCAAGTGCTGGGATTAAAGGTGTGTGCCACCACTGCCCGGCTAGGTGTTTCCTTAGGGCATTGACAAAACTTACTAATGTGGGGGACTTGTTGGTGTGGGCTGGATTTCTGTCTTCAGTAGTTCTCCTTCAGGTTGTCTAAAGGAATGGTCAGTGAATAACAGTCCAGATCTGGTAAACTACCTGCATTTGTATGGCCTTAGGGCTAATAGTTGCTTTTATATCGCTAAACAACTGAAAAAAAAATACAAAAGTCGAGTATTTCATTACATGTGAAAAATTGAAATTCAAACTTTGGTGCCCACAAGTGTGCTGGAATACAGCCATGTTCATTCATTTCTGCATTGTCTGTGCCCATTTTAACACGACAACAGCACAGTGAGTAGTTGCCATAGAGACGGTATGGCCCACGAAGCCAAAAATATTCACTATCTGGTCTTTTACAGAGAAGGATGGCTGACCCCTCGTCTAAAGAAAGAAAGGAGCTGCTCTCGAACCAAATTCAATTTTTGCAGAGACCATGAGACCCTCCAGGCAATATGGCAGGTCTGAGAGTTTCCATATACAAACTGGAAACTGAGATGCGGAGGCAAGGTCAACTTCGTCACCTAGCCCCCTTGACAGCGTCTTGGAATGCCATCAATCAGTGTGTGCGCCTTACAGGACTTGGAGGGCTCAGTGTAAATTTCAGCACACAAGCCCTTGACACAATCCAGGGGTGTAACAGGACCCTGGTGATGTCATATGATAAAGGAGATTTCTCTGGAGGCTTCAACGTGGCATTGAGCTGGAGAATTTCCAAGAAATTGAATTTCTAAAGTGCCATCCTTGACGCTTCAAAATAATTCCACTGGAGCACCAAGCCTCCTTGAAGAGAACATTGTCTTCTCAGTGACCCTTGTCACTGAGTGTCGTCCTCAAAGACATAAATTGGAAGCTATTTTCTTTCCAGCGAGACAGACTAAATCCAGGATGTAGATTTTCCAATTAGGCTCTTTTTAAACATCTGTTGGAAGGCTGCATTTAACATTAGTTATTTGAGCAAAGCACAATTTGATTAGACTGTCTGAAACTAAGCCAAAGTCTGCAAAATAATAGCTCAATTAAATTCTGTTTTGCTTGCGTTTGTCTTAGATTTTCCTGAGTGTGATACTATTCCAAATAGTCAAGTAAACCAATTCTTTTCAAAATGAGAGATTTAGGTGTATTTTCCACCCTCCTTCCACATACATTTAATAATCTTTCCTATCTTCGTTATGCTTCATTGAACTTAATCTTGACACAAGATACATTTCCGTATTTTGCCTTTAGTCCCCTTTAATTTTCTGTGCTTGTGAATTAAAGTTCTGTACCATTAATATTTCGCCTTAAATAGATTAGCAAATGTATAAAGGCAGGCGGAGGGCACGAGGGCAGCCTCCCCTTGGTAGAAAGGCCCCCTCAGGTTCCACTCTCTACCCAACACGCATTTCAGGCCCTTGAAGTCCGATTCGGGAGGACTGTCTTTAAATTTTTTAATGCTGTTTATGGTCTGGAAATGTTGCTGGAGGGTTATGAACCTGAGACTAGTGTGCAGCCTCATTACTAAAAGGAATTTATCAATTTACCTTTCTTTTAGCTTATATATGTCATTCATTCCTTTGCTCATTCATGAACTCATCACTTTCTCATTCATCTCATCCACCTACTGAGGAAGACTGTGGAGACGACTCGGTTACTCACCTGCTTACTATTCTAGTGTAAAGCAGTGGCGTGTGCTCATAATTCCAGTACCAGGGAGGAAGAGACAGGCAGATCTTTGTGATTCACTAGCTAGCCAGCTTAGATGACTTGCTGAGTTCCAGGACAGTGAAAGAATGTCTTTAAAAGAAAACAATGTAATTCCAGCACTTGGGAGACAGAGGCAGGGGGATCTCTGAGTTCATGGCTAGTCTGGTCTACAGAGTGAGTTCCAGGACAGCCAGGGCTACACAGAGAAACCCTGTCTCAAAAATTCAACCCCAGCACTTGGGAGGCAGAGGCAGGCGGATTTCTGAGTTCGAGGGCAGCCTGGTCTACAGAGTGAGTTCCAGGACAGCCAGGACTATACAAAGAGAAACCCTGTCTCAGGAAAAAAAAAAAAATTCAACCAATCAACCAAAACAAACAACAACAATAACAACAAGTAAGTATCTTCAGTCAAGGAATGGCTCCCAAGGTTGATCCCTGGCTTGCACATGCTTACACACAGGCTCTCACAGAGAAAAGCTTTGACAGATTGCTTAACTTGTTATAGGCATGTCAGAAGTGACCAGGCAGGTGAGATTTCAATAATTGACTCTCTTTGCCTTGAAAACTATCTAAGCATTAGTTCATAAAGGACACCAGAATGGGCCCTTCAGAAAGGTATGATGCTCATTCAGGGATAATAATATGCCATCCAGAAAGAACTAGCCCATCACAACAGTATCAACAACAGGAATTAATATTGTCATCTTGACGAAATACCTAAAAGACTCAACTTACAAGGAAGAAAGGCTGTTTGCACCTCTTAATTTCAGAAGTTGGTGGGGTTACTTAAGGTCTGTGTTCAGGTACCTCAACATGATAGAAACATGGCCAGGGAAAGTCACTTGACAGCAGATGCAAGGACGAAAGTAGGGGTGTCCAATACTGCCTTCAAGAGTATGTCCCTAACCACCGACTTACTCTTCAACGCCATGGTATCTCTAAGAGCATCATCAGCCTGTAAAATAGGGTAGGCAGTTAAGACTCAAACTTCAACACGCCAGGAGCCAAGGTGACAGCCGGCCTGCACTCAGTACCTGTTACCACTCTAAGACTTTTGTACACACTAACTTAGCAGATTTTTTAACGACCCTGACATAGGAGCTATGATCATTTTGATTCTCAGAGGATAGGTTTGAAGTTTTTATCAAATGCATTTAGCAGTTGGGAGACAGCAAAGGCTGTCCCCAGTCCACTGCTCAAACTAAGTGGTGGTCAATGGCAAGTAAGCTGAAATATGTAACCTAGAGTCTTACAAGTTCGCTGTTTCCCTTTAAGACACGATTATGAGAAGAGCTGTCTCTTCTGAGAATTCTGTGTTTCTCAAGCCCTGTGTGAGCTACTTTCAGGCATTAATCACTTAACCTTCATAATTACCTTTAGGTAGGCAGGGTTCTCTAGATGAGAAAATGGAAATAAAGAGAGTTTAAGTTACTTTCCTAGGGCCACACAGGAATAACGTGCTATCGGGACTTGATTTCTCAGCCTGACAATGGGAGTCACACTATTAATAGTAGCATGAATCAGCCTCCTCGCTTCCACACATTGGGACCTGTGAGTTCCAAAGCGCCATCCTACAGAGTTAATGCAGGCAAAGGGCAGAGGATTCGGTAGATCTGACCATAAAGAGATGCAGTGCTGGAAACAAATGGAATTTGCTCTGAAGGATTCTGGGAAAATACAAAGGGTATATTTAACCTGGAGCAGGGTTTCCATAACTATTAAGGAATCTTTTAAGCATCTGAGAGAAACAAAACAAAGCAAAACAAAAAACCAAAATAAAAACAAACAAACAAAAACCAGAAACACAAAAATTTAAGTACTTTTCCACTTTGGTTTTTTTTTTTTTGTTTTGTTTTGTTCTTTTGTGTTTTTTTTTTTTAAGTTGTTGGTCAACGGTCAATCCTGGTGAACAGACCACTACTTTTAATACTGGTGCCCCAGACAGACGTGTGTGTGTGTGTGTGTGTGTGTGTGTGTGTGTTGCATGCGCGCACACATATATACATATATACATATCTGGTAGATACAAGAGAATTTTCTGCTTTGTATAATTCTATGTAGCTTACTATTATTATGTTCATTTCTAAAATAAATAATAATTCATTTGTGCTATTAAATAAAATATCAGACATAATTTCCTTGCTGTCTTGCTAAGTATGGTTTCACTAGGTCTGAGGAGTATCTATTCATGAGCACATAAGGGACCATATAGGCCATGTGTTCTATAGCCAGGGACTGAGAAGAAATATGCCACACAGCAGCTGTAGATTAACTAATGAGAGACCATAGGACAGTGCACAGAGAAGAGGGAGAAAGGGAAGAGTCTCAAGTCATGGGCCCACCATTTCTTTCTGAGGAGAGAGAGAGAGAGAGAGAGAGAGAGAGAGAGAGAGATATTGAGATTGCTATTCTCTTGAAGTGTAAAACATAATTTAATCACCGAGCTTATTCTACACAGCAGGCAAGAGAGCAGGCGAGAGCTGCAGATCGCGATTCCTTGTGCTTTCAAACGTTATCATGAGGACTATGCTTATTCTACCTTGTTGTAAAAAGCAATTATGATTCTAAATTTCTGTGCCTCTCCCATTCTCCCCAGCGGGGCTATAGCTGTCTTCTTGGGGCTCCTACTTTAGTACTCGCTTCCTACTAAGGAAGGCAGAATTAGGACTTGGTCTGACTGGTGAGGGGCCCACTTAAGTTCTGAAGGGCAGAGCATATGGTGTCCATAGAAAGGTTTAGAGTAACTTGTGGAACATGACACACCCACAAAGGAGAGAGAGTGCTTTGGGTTTGGAATGAGAAGGATCCAGAGCCCTGCCGGATCCATGCTTATGTACCTGTGCACCTCATCCAGCACAGGGGACAGCAGCAGGGGACACAGAGCAGGAGGG
Source organism: Apodemus agrarius (assembly GCA_964023405.1). Classification (NCBI taxonomy): domain Eukaryota; kingdom Metazoa; phylum Chordata; class Mammalia; order Rodentia; family Muridae; genus Apodemus; species Apodemus agrarius. The sequence goes on from OZ030006.1 coordinate 128,749,315, forward strand.
AACACAGGCAGGACTAGAGAAAGGACTGCAGCGGAAGGGAAGATGGCGGATGTCAGGAAATGCAGAGTGGCTGAGAAGGAGTAAGGACTACACCAGCACTACTGACTAATACAGCCAGAGACAAAGTCATCTGCCTGGAGACAAGATGTCCTAAGGGCCCACAAGGCAGCTAAGAGTAGTTAGCGTGGCTGGAGGTCATTCGTGCATTCCTGATAGGTAAAGGAACCAGGGAACCAAACACAGGCCAGATGAATGGGGAAAAAAGAAAAAGGCACGAAGTACAAGAATTCCAATCTGAAGAAGTTACCAGAAGTCATTTCCCCCCAAATATAAGCCAGCTACTGCAACCTCCAGCACTGAAATGGGTAGGATTCAGTGACACCACAACTCAGGAGGAAAGCCAGATTTGAAGGACAGGGATGAGGAAAAATAGGGAGAAACAAAGCAAAAACTGAAGCAGTCCACAGACTTTTCTGGAAGATTCTGGTTCTAACTATTCAGCAGCCACAGGAAGTAGAAGAAAGTGGCGGGGAAGGTGTGAGCCACCCGAAGGCTTCGAACTACTCATCTAAAATCTGTATTTACCAAGAATCCCAATAAAAGTTGGGCTCTGTCGACCTGAATACGTACCAGAGTAATTCACTAGGCTGTAACGAAAAAGGACAAGGGCTGGTGCTCCTTGCCCAGTTGAGTCCTGGCGGCTTTAAAACTCTACTACTTAAGTAGTTAAAAATCTGTTCTTTTGATGAGTGGGGCAAGCTATGAATAGAAGAGAACAACCCCGGCCCTTCTGAAACAATGAGTGGTTGGTTGGTCACTGTAATTTACTGGGCAATACTTTCAAACTCAAACAATCCCCAATAGCAAGAAGTATAGCGAAAGTTCAAAATGGGATATGTTCTCTTTAAAATCTTGAGAGCGACTAAATATGACAACCATCTGATGTATGAAAATTATTCACAACCAAAAACAGACAGTCTGGAAATAGCCGGGATGACTTCATTTAGACAGAATTACCCAAATCTGTTTCTAATATACACAGTACACATAATAAATTTTTACAATATGACAAGCAAAACAAACTTAATAAAAGTTCCCGATCTTTTGTTACACAAGCATGCTATATCCATGGTATGTTTATAATAGTTTGCTCATGATATCACAACTCGGTAACAAAGGCGTAGGCAATACAAAAACAGTTACTAGGCATGACATCAGCTCACAACTACCGTAATTACATCGAAACACAAATTTCCCAAACTGTACATTTTCCAAACTGCTTCTCAATTTCAACGGCTGCGTTTAGACAATTACTTACAGAGTGGTCTGCAGGCTTTGAGTAATACCCAGCTTTCTTCTCTTTCCCAAGCGTCATTTCCCTTTAGAAAGTGCATATTTCAATTACAGGCGCTATTTTTCAGACATGCCCATAAACACATGTCCAAATTAGGAGACCGTGTGGTCTGGTGGTTAGCAAGGAGCACCAAGAACCAATAACACCCATTCTGTTCCCTTTACTGTGAGTGTGTGCTGGGTCAGGAGAATCTCAAGGCAGCTTCAAAACATGCAGATTACGCTGCCAGAGGCCGTGGGTGGGAGTCTTGAATGGGTCACTCATCGAGGACATGGCCTCTGGTAAGATCACTTTCTGGGCTCTACTTCCCTCGTCTCTGAGATGGGAACAGTGTGGTCTGGGAAGATGAGTGAGTCAAGGGTCCGCTATGTTGGCAGGAGGACCCGAGCTCAGATCCTCAGGACCCATGTAAAACCTGGGCAGTATGGAGCTCCTGGGACTCCGTAAGTAGAGAGGCAGTAGGCAAGAGGACCCTGAGGCTTGCCGACCAGCCGGCACAGCCGAATCAGTAAGCTTCAGGTTCACTGAGAGACTTCTGTCTCAACAAATGAGATGGATGGAGAGATGGCTCGGTGGCGAAGACCACTTGCTGCATTTGCCAGAGGCCCTGACTTCAGTTCTGTGACTCTTAGTACGAAGGAATGTGACGCTGTCTGTGGCCCCCCAGTGTACGGCGAATGCTCAGACAGACACATGTATGCACGTATATAAAAATAAAAAGAAATTAAAAAACTAAGTTGAGAAGTGACTGAGGAAGATATCCTGACCCAGACCTCTGGCCTCTACATGCATTCACACGCCTGTGCATGTATGTACATGCATATACATATACATGTGCATGTATGTACATACATATACAACAGAGTGGCGATAAGCCTCCCTCTGCTGTGGAGTAGCTGTCTGCTGGAAAGGACTGTATAACCCTTCGGTATTTATTATCACTACAGTTATCTGTCTGGATAGATGCCTGTCTGAAAACCTAGTTTAACTGAACTTGACCCGTAGCATGACTCTTCTGAGGTCAGGGCAAGGGCGGTGTCTCGATCACAGGCTCTCAACAGAGTGATTTTCAAGTGAATACAGTTTGAAAAGCATGAACACACGCATGGAGGGAGGATTACAGCCACAACCTTCAGAAGTGAAGAAGAGGACCCGGGTTTCATACTCTATTGCTTTCATGTCCCTGCCGCTCACACCCATCTGAAACGACCACTTGAGGGAAAAGGCTGCCATGCTCCTGATTCCAGAAGAGACTTTTTGACGATCAAAGTGTGTGAGCCCAAACCATATGTGTGACCTCTGCCTCACTGTGTTTTGAGGTCAGCTGGCTTTCCTGAACAGGCAGGGGACACGACTACCCCCATTGTCACTGGCGTTACACGGAATGCTGTTATTCTAGGCTTCAGGAAATCTTCTAACCACTGGACAGGGTCCAAGGCGGTGTGCTAATGAGTTTCAGATTGGAGGGCCTCACTGGGCATGTGTCAGAAAGGTGGCACCGGGTACAGGGAGTTGAGAACAGGGGGGAAAGAGTCATTCTCTCTCTCTCTCTCTCTCTCTCTCTCTCTCTCTCTCTCTCTCACACACACACACACACACACACACACACACAGAAGGTGGGAGGGAGGGAGGGAAAAGGGAAAGAGAGAGGAAGAGAGAGGAAGAGAAGGAAGAGGGAGAGGTAAAGATGTAGAGAAATAAAGAAAAACCAGTAGTTACCAAGCTGCTCAGATTGACAGGGAACGTCACTGACCTCTGACTTCATCAGAAATTCTTGCACACTGACAAAATAAAGGATTTCGCTTTTATCACACACTGAGAGACTCATATGGAAAAATGGAAAACACTACATCACTTGACCTCAGCGTGGCCCCTTTCAACCACAGACGAATACTGTGTACAGAAATCCTAAATCAACTTAAGATGTTCCAACAACACCAACTGAAAAGCCTTAATTTTCTGCATTAGACTTGATGATTACTATTTTGGGTCTTGCCAGTTTGCTTAGAAGGATTACACAGGAAAGAGACGTGTAATTCCCGGAAGGGTGTTTTATCACTTTGCAGTAACACTAACGTGGTGACCTCCGATGAGCGGTTATGGAGGTGGGGTAGGGAGGCTCATCCTGGGGGACACTCCAGAGCAAGCCTGGCTCACTAGGGTGGGAAAGGCACTCACCACTGAATCACTGTTATTTGCTTATATTAGCAGAACATTAAGACAGATTTTAAACAACATAAAGGCACTGTAGCCGGCTGCTTGGTGAGTCACTTTAATGGGGGGCCAAGTGTTTTTCTCCCTGTTGGATTTCATAAGGAGATTCTCGCTGAGTTACCACAGTGGACACTCATCTTTTCCTTCCTTCCTTTCTTATTTTTTCTTCTTTTTAATAAAAATTGTATTTCTTTTCATGTGTAGAGGCACTTTACCTGCATGTATGTCTGTGCATCACATGCACTCAATGCCTACAGAGGCCAGAAAGGGCTTAGGGTACCCAGGAATTGGAGTTACAGATAGGTGTTTAGACACCATGTGAGTGCCGGAAATTGAAACTGGGTCCTTTGGAAGACCATCCCACACCCTTAACCACTGAACCCTTTGGTCTACTTAAGTGAAACCATTTCTTGGGGAAGTCTGACTCATAGCATTTTGAATAGCAAGAAAACACATACACTACACATACCATACACACATACACACTCACATATACTCAAAATACACATACACACACTCATAATATACATATACACACTCATAATACACACAAACACACACATACACACACTTACAATACACATATACACATATACATATACACACCAATACACACAAACACACACTCACAATACACATACCCACAATACATATACATATACACACTCTCACAGTACACATACACATACACGCTCACAATATACACGCATACTCACATACACACACACACACACACACACTCACACACACACCGTTTCCACACTTAGTACTTTGGACTTTATAATCCAATCCTTTCACATCCTCTAACTGTCATCAACATTTTTCTCAGACAGTGTCTATAAAATTGATTGCTTGTAGCTCTGAGTTTTGTTCGACACATGGAAGCAATATAATTTAAAGGATTTTCAATGAGGCTGGAAAGAGATACAGAGCCCCAGGAAGCCCCTACAGAATTTGGGCTATGTGGGTATGGAGGGGGAGCAAACCAGAAGCAAAGGAAATGACCTGAACATTAGAGGATGCCGGAAACTTTGACAAAAGCTCCAAATATGGAAACTCTAAACCTCACTGTAATGCCGACTGACGAGTCCTCCCATCAGATATGAATGATGGTCTGGAACATTAATACATTCATTACATTCTCGCTCCCTGGACTTAAAACGCTCTGTGTCCTGGCGCACAGGCATCTTGACAGCTTGGCCATCCTCACACCCGCGAGGTCCTCAGATGACACGGTTGTTGAGAAGCCTCATACCTCTACCCACTCTGTTGTTTTCACGGGTTTAATCTAGGTATGAAAAACTGAGAGCGGGATCATGCGGAGTCAACATCTTAAACTCAGCTGTGTATCACAGAAGCCACTATGGGTGGTGACATACTCCCATGATGCTTAGCAACCACACAGGGCTCCAACTCCCCAGCCTCTAATGCTGCAAACTCTGGTTGTGTCTTTTGTTCCCCTCACCCCGTTTCCTGGAGCACAAGCGGATGACCAGCGAGGGTCCGACAGTGTTATTCCTAATTACCTTTTTTTTTTTCACTCTTGATCCTGTGGCTCTCATAATTAGTTACCTGGGGCTGCAATCCAATTTGAAGTGATGACAAGAAAGTGATCCATGAAAAAGTAATAAGTTAAATCCAATTTCAGCCTTCCTCTAATTAAATGCACATGGAACTAATGACTCCAGCCCCAGCATTTCAGTGATAATGGTAATTAGCGAGGTGGGAGTCGCTCTCTTTTTCAACACTGGAGGTGGAAACCACAAGGTAAAATGGTAGGAACACTCTTAATTACACGTGTCATTTTGTCAGCAATTTACACATTTTTGACCAGTCAAGTATGTTTTCTTCCCCTGTCCCTCTCCACCTCCTAGCCCGTGCCGTGATTATAACACAGAATTCCATGTTCCAACATACGTAAGCTCAGAGGGGCAAGCAGCCTTGGGGAAAAGGATGCATTCGTCTTCACTGCTGCCCTCTGGCCTGATGCTCGGATTCAGAAACATGTGCAGACGCACGCAAGAACACACAGAAACACATGCAACTATACACACACACACACACACACACACACACACACACACATGCATTCTAAGATGTATACACAGCTGTAGTAATTAGGAAATTATGTAGATGTAAGTGCCCCTTCATTTGAAGTCAGATATTTACAGTGAAATTGGGTTTTGTTCATTTATTTTCTGTTTACAATATAGAAAACACACTAATTTGCTATTTTATGGAAAGTATGACATAATTTCTCAGTGAGGATATATATCTATGTAATATAGATATATATTATATATTATGTATAAATATATATAAAGAGAGAAGGGGCTATTCCCATCAGTGTTCTATTGCTGTCTGGGGGTTCCAAGGAAAGGCCCACTAACCTTTCAGAATTTCAGTTTCTCTTCTTCAGAAAATGGTTGCCTGCCCAACAGAAACGTTTTGGGTTTGTCCATGCTGAGCACTGAACACTTTCATCATCTAACACACTCTGCCCCTGGTGGTGGATACATGATTTGTGTGCTGGACAGGTCTTTGTCATGTCAGTTGGACACAAGCTAAAGTCACTGGAGAGGAGGGAACCTCAACTAAGGAAATGCCAATGTTTATCAAGCTATAGGCGAGTCTGCAAGGCATTCTCCTAATGATTGCTGACAGAGGGCCCAGCCCACTGTGAGTGAAGTTACCCCCGGGCTGACGGTCCTGGGTTTTGTAACAAAGCAGCCCGAGCAAGCCGTGAAGAGTAAGGCAGTAAGCAGCACTCCTCCGTGGCCTCTGCAAGAGTTCCTGACTCAAGGTTCCCACCCTATTTGAGTCCCTGGCCTGATTTACTTTGATGACGTACAGTGCTGTGGAAGAGAAAGCCAAATGAACCCTTTCTACCCCAACTTGCTTTTGGTCATGGTGTTTTATCGCAGCAATAGTCACCCTAACGACAGACAGTTTGATATAAAACATTAGCATTTAACCTGCATTGGGCTATTCAAGTGCACAGAGGTAAGCCAACCATATATAAATGTCCACACAAGGACACTTATGAGAGTAAGATTACCAATAAATAAACATACCCAGGCATGGACTGGGGTTGTCCTGTTGTGACAGGGACATGGTCGTATTACACTTAAATAAAAGTACAACATTCAACACAACTCATGCCGCCATTCTGGAGGCAAGGACAGAATAGGATTATTAGAAACAAAATATGAGAGCCGGGCGTGGTGGCACACGCCTGTAATCCCAGCACTTGGGAGGCAGAGGCAGGCGGATTTCTGAGTTCGAGGCCAGCCTGGTCTAAAGAGTGAGTTCCAGGACAGCTGGAGCTACACAGAGAAACTCTGTCTCGAAAAACCAAAAAAAAAAAAAAAAAAAAAAAAAGAAAGAAAGAAACAAACAAACAAAATATGATCTTAGGCTCCTGGAGCCACATGAAAAAAAACCTTAAAAACTGGATCCAAAATTCTGTACACATAGAAATATTTTGCTAGGGGGAGGAAAGGCCAGTGTTCTCATCATGTATGTATATATTTAAACTATTATTAGTGGATGGCAGTGGGTGCATGATGTGTGTGTGCACACAGTACATGCGTGGAAGTCGGAGGACAATTCTGTGTGTTCCATTCCCGTGTCCTCAGGTCCCTCGTCCACTGTGGCTTTGGAGGATCAAACTCAGCTCTTCAGGCTCCTGACACAAATGCCTTTACCTCCTGAGCCATCTCTCTGGCTCCTTTTGTCAGGATTCCAATAGTCTGTGTAATCTAGAAGATTAAATAACTTGTAGAAAAAAAAATCACCATTTCTGCTGTGTGGTGGTAGCGGAACAGCACTTGGCAGGCAGAGGCAGTTGGGTCTCTGTGAGTTCGAGGCCAGCCATGACTACACAGAGAAACACTGGCTGAAAAAAAAAGTCATCATTTCTATTTTTTTTAATTTTTTTTTTTAATCAAAACTTACTTTTAGGGACTTGGGATTCTCCAGAGGTATACAGAAAGAGACATCTTATAAGGGCCCAAACTATGACCTTTCCGATCTGTTTTAAAGACCAAAGATGCCGGCTGGAGGCCCTGCTCACTTGGAATATCAACTGATGCATTTTAATTACCTGAGTCACTTACGTTCCTAACCCAGTGCACATGTTTTCAGGGCTGGTATTCGGCAATTATCCCATCTCATTGGTACAAAAGAAAACTGAAGTGTCTTTTAAGGGCTTCCTGTTAGCAAATTATTCCTTGGTGAGTGACATAGAAACTATCTGGGATACTATGTGGTGGTAAGGCAATGCAAAAAAACCTCCCTGCTTAAGTCACATTTCATATAACTGCAAAAACAAATAACAACAGACAAAACCAGACACCTGTTGAATCTTGTGTTTTAACCCCTTCTCATCCTGAGCTAAAGACTGGTCCTCAAGGGAGGCCTCACTAGTGATTTTTATAGGAAAAAAAAAAATGGCCTCCTGGGTCAGGGCCTTGCACAGCACATAGCCTTGGAGGGAAAGGGACGTATGGGAGGGGAACCAACCAGATGCCTGGCTTTGAGTTCATACTCTGTACAGATTGCCTGGAGCTGCGGTCAGCTTCCCCCTGAAAGCAACACACAGGGCTCGCTTTCTGTCTCGACTTGCAGGCTGTTGTAACCCACATGTACTTTTACTTTCTGAGGAGAAAACTGTCATCTGACCTCTTTCCAACAACTGAAATGCTTAAAGAACCAAAAGGAATCACTACCCAGAAATGGCATTCAAACTTTGATCGATAAAAATGTCTCCTGTGCTGCACACTGATCCCTAGCTGGTAGAGCCACAGTTTTGGAGGTTATGAGGGCACCTGCGCCGTTAGGCATTTAGTTCAGTTGTTTAAGCAATCTTCAGAAGTATATAAATATTTATAAAAAGCAGCCTACTATTTTTACCCACCTCTAATTTTTTTTAAGCAAAATTGAATTAATTCCCTTATCGTCGCACAGCATCCTAAAGGCGACGTCTACAGTGAAGGGTCCCTACGAGCCCCAGCCCAGCACCCAGCACCCAGCACCCAGCACTGCGGCTCTACTGAGGTGTTCACCAAAATGCATTTAATGAATTCAGATCATTCTGATTGTGAATTTGGGATGGAGCCAATTCTCCATTTCCATTTCTATCATTCATGAAAGATATCCGCCAGGTAAATTAACAGCATAAGCAAAGAGGACAATGTAGGAGAGTGAGCCGGATACTGGTCAAGAACTCCAAAAGCAGCCTCTATTCCTTCTTCATCAATTAACTAGGCGCTGTCCTGAGAATGCACACACCGGGCTTAGGTTAGCATGCAAGAGCAGCATGTGTTTCTCTCCTGCTGAAATTAGCCCACTTTGCTGATGTCTGCCTTGGGTTCATGATCTCTTATCTCTGCCGGGTACTTAAGAGTCTCCGCTCACTTTCCCTTCTCTTTTGTCTCACCAGCCTGTGAAACTGAAGCGTGCTGCCAACCGTGGAGTGGAGAAGCGGGAGATCTGCTACAGTATGAGCCACAGCATATTTGGGGATTTAAGGTTTCTTCTCACCCCTCCCCCACCATCCAAGCTCTCAGCAGATTAAATACTCCTTCCCCATCAGTCGCTCCTCTGTGCAGATCTGAAATCTGCTCCCACAGCTCTCAGAGTTGAAGGGTAAAGGAGAGGATCAGAGAGAAACCCTGTGCAGAGTGGCGGGACTTCTCGTTCATTTTAGAGCCACTCCAGGTAAAACACCCATGGGAGAGGACAAGGGGCACTGGGATAGACTTCAATGTCAAGGTTATGTCTTCTGAGAAGTGCCATGTCTACACTCATCATTTTATAACAAGGTGATAGACTATGTGACTGAGCTTAGTATTTCTCCTTTCTGTTAGTAGAAGGCAAGACTCCACTAACAGAGCTTACGGGATCCAAGTGACCCTATATTCTGCAAGAGGTCAGGACACAGACACAACACACACACATACACATATAGAAGAACACATGCATGCGCCAACTCTTAAAAGTCTGAGGAGCGAAGGGGAAACAGCATTGTCTTCAGCAGACTAGAATTCCTGACAGCCATGTTCCTTCCATCCTTTCTGCACAGACTGAAGTGTAGAATACATCAAAGGGCTTGTACATTGCCCTAGCCATGATCCATGACATGTTACACGTTAGATTTTTGGCTTGGTTGCTAAAATCTCCCCCCCCCCTTTTTTTTTTTTTTGGTTTTTTCGAGACAGGGTTTCTCTGTATAGCCCTGGCTGTCCTGGAGCTCACTCTGTAGACCAGGCTGGCCTCGAACTCAGAAATCCTCCTGCCTCTGCCTCCCAAATGCTGGGATTACAGGCGTGTGCCACCACTGCCTGGCCAGCTAAAATCTTTAATGGTCAAGAAAAACCAGAACCCTCAGAAGGAAATCCCCTCAGACTATACATTACATCCCTACTTAGGCCAAAGAAACCATTACTCATTACCCTAAACGCCATGTTTTAAGAACATGAGTCCTGGGACTGGAGGGACAGACCATTGGTAGAGGGTTTCCAACATGAGGGGTGAGTTCAGATCACGGCCTATACAAACAAGGCGTGGACATGTGCATATGCAATTCTAGTGGGGGTGGGGGTGGGGTGGGAGGAGAGGGCAGATCCCTAGAGCTCAATGGCAAGCCACACAGTTAAAGTGGTGTGGTCAAGTTCAGTGAGAGACTGTCTCCAAAAGTAATTCAGAGTGCCTGGCATGGTGGCGTCAACCTTTATTGCAGAGGCAGGTGGATTTCTGTGAGTTTGAGGCCAACCTGGTCTATAGTAGCAAGTTCCAGGCTAACTGAGGCTTTGATGTGTCTCAAAAGCAAAAACTTGTGGAGCTGGACTGAGTAACACACTCGCTGTCAGTCATTGGTGTGCAGCACATATACACACTCTTGTACAAAGAAAAGCAAATCCAGTTTATTTTTATTCATAAGTGAGATTCAGCTCTCTCCAGTGCTGCGACTGGACAGTATCTTTGTATATTTTTCAAAACTTCAAACCAAAGCCGTACTTCCCAATATTATATTGCCACTTCCCAATGCACCGGAGGCCTGCTAAATTCAACAGGACCCCTAGCCTTCTCAAGGCTGTGAGAGGCCCCAAGAGGGAGGCCAAAGAACGGACAGGCATTTGAATCACTGAGTGACAGACTGGGCCAGCGCCCTGTATACATTAATAAATTAGAATTTTAATTGTGTCTCTGTCTGCAGGAGATGCCCTGCTACTTTAATATATACCAACAATTGGCTATGTAGTGGAGTCTGCAATGTGGCCTCCGCCGCTGACCCCTGAAACACAATTCCCAGACTGACTAAGGAAACTGTTCGGTTTGATCCCTTCAACTTATTTGAATCCTGACAAATAAGCTCACCGCTGAAAGGTCAACACAGTCATATTTCATCCTCCTGAGCTGTTCTTAAGACATCTGCACAACAAAGCCCTTCTTACAACACCTGACACCCGCCCTCCACGGCACTGCGCCTCATTATAACTGTCTCGCACACCGGTACCCACACAGCCTTAAGAGGGTGCGAGCTGCTGGTAGTTTACTAAACAGCTGTCTTCGTAAGTCTGTAAACAGCTCACACTGATATTCAACTTGCCCGATAACCTTCCACTTTTGTGGAAGAGGGACAGTTTCCCTGGCACAGTAGGAAAGCTAGAATTGGCTTACCAAGGACAGGACAACATGTGCAGGGGTGTTTAGAAGTTGGCATTAGTCTATGCTAATCCTGGGGGAAGTTGACACATGTAGATCATACTGACTAGGTACACACAGTGTTACTGTTCATCACAAATTGCTACAACATTTCCAGTGAGAAACCCATCCTTGGCCCCCAATGGTGGTGGGGCAGCACCCACTATCTACCTTCTACCTAAAGTATGGGCGGGCCTAAATACCCTGCCTCACCTTTTTTTTTTTTTTTTTTTTTTTTTTTTTTAAATACCACACTTTCCTATTCTAAGACCCAAATCCAAATTAGATTTTACGAACTCATTTCTCCTTCTACTCTATTAACCCCTTTGGCCTCGATGTGCCCGACATGAGAAGTTGTTGAAACAATCTTCTTTTGTTATCACTTCATAAAAATTGTTCCCCGTTTTCAATTAATGAGTCAGAAACATTCCGCAAACACGTACGGAAGGAGGGCATGCGTGCTCCCATACTCATTACCAGGTATAATAGCAGAAGCACTGCACCCTCCTGGAGCCAAACAGAAGCTCTTGACACTGCAGAAGCAGGAGCTGCTAAGCTGCACTTCTTTCTGGAGGACACGTTGGACACAGTAGAATGGTAAACAGCTCCCTTGGTCCAAAGGCTATGAGGTGTTATAAACATCTCTGCAACCCTAGTTATGGATCAAATATGTCTCCAGAATAAGAAATTTCATGTGTTGTCAATGGGAAAGTAGATTAATCTAGCCACTATAAAAAGTATGTTGACAGACCCTCAAATAAGCACAAGAATCCTCCAAAAAAAAAAAAAAAAAAAAAAAAAAAAAAAGAAAGAAAAGAAAAGAAAAACAGAACTATCATATGATTTAGCTAGCTCATTCCCGGGTGTACATCCAAAGGAAATGCAATCGGCTATGGTGGTTTGAATGAGAAATGTCCCCCACAGTCTCAGGCATTTGCACACTTGGTCCCCAGTTGGTGGCGCTGTTTGTGGAGGTTTACGTCGTCAGCCTCGCTGGAAGAATTACATCACTGGGGTCTGGCTTGGAGACCAAAAAATCCTTTGTACCATGCCATACCAGATCACTCTCTGCTTCCTGCTCAGGGTTGAAGACGTGAGCTCTAAGCTTCCTCCTGCCAAGTCTGATGCTTGCTGCTGTGCCTCTCAGCCAAGATGTACTCTCATCCCTCTGGATAGTAAGCCTAAATAAACTTACTCATCCCGAAGCTGCCTTGGCCATGGTGTTTCATCACAGTACCAGAAAATAAATAACATACTGGCACACTGACAAGATCCGCAAACACTCATGCTTGCTGTGGTACTATTCAGATAGCTAAGACATGGGATTGGCCTACATGCCTATCATCAGTGGCTTAACAGCAATGGAGTCGTTTCTCCCACAGAGAACAGACAGAACAGCTTTCTGTCATGTGCAGCAAAATGGTTAGAGACAGAGGGCATATCAGTAAGGGAAACTAGCTAGACCCAGAGAGGCAAGTATTGTCTGCTCTCTCCCATTTGTGGAAACTAAAAAGAGTCAACTTAAAGGTAGGAAAATGGTCACATGGGAAAGGTGCGGTGGTGACATCAGGGGGACAGATATGATAGTGCTGTGTTATTCATACATGATCCCCCTAGGATGCTGGATTCCTCCCAACAGTAAAACTATAGGTGTACAAAAAAGAAGCTTCTGGTCAAAGATAATTTTTTCTCATGATGTCATAGTCATCTCATAAACTAGAACACACACACACACATTTTGCACGTTTTCCTTAGATGGTTTGCAATGGTCACCATAACCCACCTCTGCAAGGCTTCTCAGACACAGAAGGGCATGACAGTAATTTTTTGAAAAAAAAAGAATTGCTACCTGAAGAGCTGGTTGCTTGTCATTCCTCTTGGGAGACTTTAATCCACTAACTTGCTGCTGCTGCTGCTGCTGCTGCTGTTGCTGCTGCTGCTGTTGCTGCTGCTGTTGCTGCTGTTGCTGCTGCTGCTGCTGCTGCTGCTGCTGCTGTTGCTGCTGCTGCTGTTGCTGCTGTTGAAGGAGGAGCTGCCTTGCCACCTGCAGGGCCTATAAGAAAAAAAATGAAGGGAAAGACATCATTATCACACAGGTCTGTTGACTTCCTCACGAAGTGGATCTCAGGAAAAACCCTTCAGAGAAGACCCTCACCTTCCTCATTTCTCAGCAAAAGAAAACAGCAAGCAAATCTTCTTGCCAGTCTACAGAGAAAATGTTCCAGAACACATTTCCTTCGATTTGGTGAATCTACCCATGACTCCTCAGACAGTATCGTACGTAAGAAGATACTTCTTCCCCACTAACTAGCTGCCATGACATCTGTAAGTATGAATGGCTGGCACTGTGTGGACAGATACCAGAGAGGAGGCAGAAATGATGAGAGACATTTAAAGCTCAGGGGACAAGCTCTTACTGGATATACCATGTCCTGCTGGCTGCTTCTTGGGAAAATTTAGAAACTCAAGATTTCTATATTTTCACCATACCTGCATCCAAATACAGAGACAGAGAGCTAGGCAGTGGACCACAGGGACATGAGCCACTATAGGAACAGCTGTTCCCACAGAAAGCTTAGAGGAGATGGAAGCATTTATGAAATGATCTCACTGGAAGACGTAAGAGGAAAACCTACTGGCTGGGGTGTGGCTCAGGGGACAGAGGGCTTTCCTAGCGTACATAAAGCCCTGGGTCCGACTTCTAGTGCCCCATGAAACAGGTGTGGCGACACACACTGTAATGCTAGCACTTAGGAACTAGAAACTGGAGAGTCAAAATTCAAGGTGATCCTTAGCTGCTTATATATGTGTATATGTGTGAGTATACATGTGAGTGTGTGCATACATGTCTGTGTGTATGTGTGTGTCTATGTATGTAAATGTATTTGTGTGTTTGTGTGTCTGTGAGTATGCGTGTCTGTTTATGTCTATGTGTATCTGTGTATATCTATGAGTATGTGTGTGAGTATGTGTATGTGTGTCTGTGAGTATGTGTCTGTATGTGTTTGTATCTCTGTGTGTATATTGCATGTCTGTGTATATATGTATATATATATATGTGTGAGTGTATGTATGCATGTGTGTGTATGAATATATAAGTGTATGTGTGTATATGTGTAGAGTGTATATTAGTGGGGGTGTGTGTGGTATGTGGGTGTTTTTAGCACACTGATTATACATAGATGTTTTTCTTCCAAACATTAAAACTTTTGGTTATGGTATCGCCACAAAGTATCTCAGAAATTTAAGGTCATTCTCAGAGGTTGAGTCCAGCCTGAGCTACCTACCTAGCCCGACAGACAGAGATAAAATAAAAGGAAAACATAGCAGAAGTGATCTGGGGTTATCTCAATTTGTTCACTATGAATCCAGGAGCCAAGCAGGCTAGTCTAAATGAGTCCTTCAAGCTTTCTGAAGTGCTGAGGTTTGCTTCCAAAATAGCAGTTATAGAAATGGTGTGACCTGGCGGTAAGACAAAAGAAATAACAAAGGAGACCTCCAAAGATTGAACACATGACTGGGCGACCCCACCCCATTTTTCAAGTTCAGGTGAGGAAAGAAGTATTAGCCGCACAGATACGGCAAGTATTGAGATATTCACTGTCATAAAACTACGTATAAGAATAACAGCAGGCCACCACAGCTCTGCGGAGAGAGAAGGACCAGCCACAGGAAACTGAGGTGTGCGGGTAATGTGCCAGAAAATTACATGGGTAGTCGGAATGCTTGGGTCTACTCAAATGAGAAGCGAGCACGCACTCGTGCAAGATCGAAAAAGATGCTTACAAAATGATGTACTCATACAAAAGGAAAAGTATTGCATATCATATAAAAATTTCTAAAGATTATTTTTATTTGTGTGTATGTGTGTTTGAGAGAGAAAGAGACAGACAGATAGACAGACAGAGTGTGTGTGTGTGTGTGTACACATGTGCACCATGTACGAAAAGGTACCTGGAGGCCAAGGAGGATGTCAGCTGCTTTGGAGCTGGAGCTACATTAGCCTGTGAGCTGTACAATGTAGGTCCCGGGAACTGAACTCAGGTTCCCTGGAACAGCAGACAGTGCTCTTAACCACCAAGCCACATGTATACCTATACATATATATTTTTATGTATATGTATTTATGTATACTCATATTATTTGTACACCAGGGAAGAGGCCACAATGCCTCAGACAAAAACTGACACTTTGGGAAAGGGACCACAGAGGACTGCCATGGTACCGGCTTCCCCAGAGAAGAGCAGCCAGGCGACTTGGACAGTGAAGTGTGCGGGTGTAAGAATAGAGTCACACCACCGAGCCGGAAGGCCAGGGCTCCCATGTTCCATAGGCAGGAACACAGAAATGAGGGTCAGTGGAGGGATTCCTGCACCTGAAAAGGTGGACTGACCTCTAAGACAAGCTCCCTCAATGGAGCTCCTAAGGGACTGTTGTACCAAGAACTTTTAGGACATGTCTTATGACTTAGGCCTTTGGGCCAAGAGGTTCAAAGGAGCACAGACAGAAGCACTGAGAGGCAGGAGAAAAGACACAATCTTGTCCTCACAAGTGGAGCCTGCCTCTGCCACCATGGTCTGCACCTACCCTCCTCCTCTTCCAGGTTGGCCACCTGCTAAGGAACTCACCCCAGGATCCCTGCATACCGAATGCCCAGGCTCCTTTGCCTGGAAAGAGGGAGACTCAGCTGAGAAAGCCTGCTGGAAAGGGAGGCTGTCTGAGAGGGGCGGCTGGGAGGCAGGGCGCCTGGGAGAGTTGCCTGAGACTCCAGCCTGCTGTCTTGGTGGGGGATTCACCATCGCTGGACTCTGGGTTTCCTTGTCTCCTTGGAGACGCTCAGTACATGCGTGGGCAGAAAAGTGGGCAGAGTGAAGATTTCATTTATATCATATAAGAAAAATAGTCCCCTGTGCAAGGTTCCCGCAGGAGCGAGGGCCCCCTCCCCCTACTATCCACGCTCCCTCAGCTCTTTCACATAAGGCTCACCAGGCTTTTCATGCAGGACAGGAAACTATTCTACATCACAAGCCTTCCAAATAGAATCTCTGGGGGTAAAGGCTAATCCCAAAAGGAGGCTCCAGCTGTGAGGTGGAGGCAGAGAGCAGGACTGTAGCAGACAGTAAAAGGTGTTGCAGAGAAATACAAGGGGGGGGGGAGGGAGAGGAAGGCTAACCTACTGAGCACAGAAATCCACAACTGCATGATTTCCCTGGATTCATAAAATACTAAGGGACCAGGCTTTTAAGCTTTTAAAAAGCTGAAGTCTCTAGAACCAACCCAAGTTACTCCCCCAGCCAAAGAGAAAATATTGTCTATGAAATAGTATTCACACACACACATACACACACATACACACACACACACACACACACACACACACACATACACACACAATGATTCTCACAAGTGTGTGCGCTTCAGAGTAAATAGTAGGAATCCCAAGGCTTCCTCTGACAGTTTCAAGTGGGGGAAAAGGTGATTTATACAGTTGATGTCTTTTAAAATCATCATCATCACCATCACCATCACCATCATCATTATCATCATCATCATGTATAGGTATCATGATTGTGGGTACCCACTTGTGGGGATTAGGACATTTTGTGAGTTCAGGACATTTTGTGAAGTCAGTTCTTCTCTCCTTCCACATTTATGTTTGCTCTAAAGATTCAACTCAACTCTTAAGGCCGGTGTAGCCAGCGAGGGTTCTTACCCACTGAGCCACACTGCTAACACTGTGATGTTTATTTTAGACCCAATATGGTATATGGTATATGAACTTATCTGCTCATACAATGAACCCCACACTTCCATAGTTCACCACAAAAGAGAAGGGAAGACAGACACACAGAAGGGCTGTAGGAACAGGTGTGCCCACAGGAAATGTCATTACACCCACTGAACACAGAACAACAAGAGGTCGAGCTGTAGGAACTCTTTTTGGGGGTTCGGTCTGCAAGTGAGTAAAAATAAGTAAAGGAATTTTAAGTGTTTCAGAACACTGGTACAGAGAATAAATCATTTGAGTATAAAACTGTTACAAACATTCCATGATTCTCCTGCCTTATGAATATGCTAGCAAAGGTAGGGGCAAATATCACGTTCAAAAAATAAACTAAAAACCACTATGGGTTTCAACAAAAAAAATTTAGAATCTGATGATTTGAATGTGTAGTATACTTTGAAGTCAGCCACGGAGGGGTGGCTTCAGAAAGTCCATATTATCTAAATCTGTGCAATCTAGAATTTAAGTGGTCACGCACCAAAGGGATCCCAATGCTTAAGATTTTAGTTTAACGATACACACTTGTAATGCCAGGACTGAGGCGGTGAAGAACAGAGGGGATCCTGTTTGTTCATGGCTGCTCTGAGGAAGATTTGGAAAGACTGTCCCGCAGACTTAAACTGATGATACGAACTTCACAAATACTCAACGGCCATTTTGACCCACAATTCATTTCACCATACACTAACATCCTTTAACTCAGGTGCCAGTCCAGTCAGCCCAGGAGATGATCTTTATTCTAGTTCTGCAGGGAATGAGAAAGGACAGCTCTTACTCTCCTAACAGTGTCTCAGTGACAACTGGAGAAAAGATTTTCCATGTGCTGCTGGAAGATAAAACCCTGAGAATAAACTAAGCGTGTGGATGAGAGTTGTAGACACGGAGGGACGGAGAGCACAGGAAGGGGAGGAGGAAGAAGGAACAGGAGAGGAAGGAAGAGGAAGAGAAGAGGAGGTGAGGGCATTTATGTACACGGACATGAATAAATCAAAGACCTTCTCTTTACAGCACGCAGTGCCTCTGGCTCCTGTTCCAGGCCAAGCGCTAATGTAAATAACTTAAAAGGCCCAATTCCATCTCTGGAGACCTTTTACTCTTGGTGGCCCTTCCTGGGCTGGGTTGAATCAACACTTCCTTTATAAAGGATGTGACAATTGCCTGGCACTGGATGACTCTGTGCTTATTTGAGCACTGAGATCAGGTTACAATAAAGACTCAGTTGGAGGGTGTCACCCAGCAGAAGCAGCTGATAAAGGCAGCACTTAGAAATAGCCCTGTGAACTTACAGAAAGGGAGTGCACATGTGCAAAACCTTCACCTAGACAGACTGCCCAGATGCCTTTTCGCTTTGACTCTCCTCTAAGGCCCTATCTGCAAAAGGGATCAGAGATATCAAGGTCCGGGGCCATCTCTGAATGTCTACACAGAGCCGGCAAACTAAACTAGGGGATGAGTTGCTACTTTGCAGGGCTATATCTCCATAGTAACCAGGAACCTGGGCATTTGCAGTATGTCTTCCTTCTCTGGATTCAAGATGGTTCCATGCTCAACAATGCCTTCACTTTCTACGTAACTGAGTGCCATCTGCTTCATACAAATGATGTTTCCCTTCAGCATGTTTACCGGCTTGAGTGTGAGCTATTTGTGTCTCAGGTTCCTAGCAGGTGCTTAGATGAACGGCTAGGTAATCCTAGTTTAGCATGTTTATCAAGGTAGCTGGTCTTAAAAACATGTTTACCACTTTTAAGGAACTACTAACATGTTTACATAAAACACAGTGCTTGCAAGCACACATACATACGTACAGCAAGCTGCAAGAAAAGAAAAGAAACCTTTCCAAGAAATTTTGTGTAACACCCTTATCGAGGGGTCTTTGATGAGATTGATACATGTAAGTCCTTCAAAAAAAAAAACTATCTGGAAAGTTTGGGGTCACAGGCCCACGCACTGTAGCCTGT
This sequence comes from Apodemus agrarius, assembly GCA_964023405.1. Classification (NCBI taxonomy): domain Eukaryota; kingdom Metazoa; phylum Chordata; class Mammalia; order Rodentia; family Muridae; genus Apodemus; species Apodemus agrarius. The sequence continues at coordinate 128,768,333 of OZ030006.1, forward strand.
CCATCATCTGAGTCTTCTGAGTTCATACAACAGGCAGACATTTTCCTCCCTTAAAGGAGTAAGGGGACAGGAATTCAAATTTTAGTAGTACACAGCCTCATACTTTATGGGAGGGGAGTCAGCAACCCCTACTCTGGTCTGTTCTCTGTTCATCCTTATTTTAAGTTGTTGTTGGTGTTTTTGTTTTTGTTGTTTTGTTTTGTTTGTTTGTTTGTTTTGTGCTTGAAGAAAGTCTTCCTATACATCTGTCCTTTCTCCAAGATAATTTAAATTTGGAATTCACAAGGGCACTGTGCATTAGCTGATCTTGAACTCAAATCACTTCTGTTTCTCAATAAGAACAGGGACATGAGGAGAAATACATCCATGTGCTTCAAAAGCTAAAACTGCCAAAAATATGAGGTAAACTACTGAGTGTGTGAGTTTTACCTCATGTAACTTAACAACCTCTCAGATTGGTACTAGACTGTGTAGACCGTGTTTATTTGTGTAGCCCTGGAATTCAAGTTAAGACCTTTCCTCTTGTAGCTTTCAAATTAGGTCAGAGTGGTTCACCTTTCCTTTAATTTCTCTCTATAGTCCTCTAGATAAAACCTGTCTCTCAGATAATTTCACAGGCTCGTAAACAGCCACTGCACACCCCGGGGTGGGATGGTTCAGTGATTAGGAACACTGGCTGCTTTTCTAATGGAACAGGGTTTGAATCCCAGTACTCACACAGTGGTTTACAGTCATCTGTAGCTCCAGTTCCAGAGGATTCGATGTCTTCTTCTGATCATTATGGGCACCAGGCACACATGTAGTGTGCACACACATACAGGTAGGCAAGCTATCATGCACAATTTTAAAAGAAATGGGAAACGTGGAAGGAAAGGCATCTTGCTTATAGCACACCTCAATCTTTAGCCCTCTATCCACTATCAGTCCTCCCTAGCAAGCCTCCTTCCACCTGTTCCAATCTACTCCTGGTTTTAGGTATAACCAACAAGTGCGTCCTCCAAGATGAGTATTCACCCGCTGTCAAGGATGGACAGTGCTCTGCAGAAAGCCTGTGAGGAAACCCATCTCTCCATCACCCCTGTACCTTTCCACAGGAACACACACACACACACCACACACACACACACACACACACACACACACACACACACAGACACCAACAGCTTACAATATCTACAGAGTAGACAGCATTCTGAAGCAGCAAATTCTCCAAACAGGGGTTTGTTTGTGTGTATGTAGGGGGTGTTTGTGTGGTTTTGTATTTGTGTTTGTTTGAATAAGTGTGTGTTTCAGTGTGTGCTTGTGTTTGTGCGTCTGTGTGTGTGTGTGTGGTTTGTGTTGGTTCATGTGTGTGTGTGTGTGTGTGTGTGTGTGTGTGTGTGTTGCCTATGTGTGCATGTATATGTGGAGGCCACATATTTACATAGTAGCTTCCTTCATCACCCTCCATTTATTTTTAAGACAGGGTTTCTCACTGAACCGGAAGCTCATGGTCCCCCAGCAGGACACGCACGCCTTGCCCAGCTTTTAGGTGACTGTTAGGGGACATAACTCAGGTCCCTCACCTTCTTAGGGCAAGCACTGCACTGACTGAATCATCTGCCCAGCCCCTCCAAGCTGGACTTTAGACACACTGCTGATTATTATAAACAGAGCCTTTGGTTGTCACTGAACAATGGGAAAGCAAGCTGATCTGCCACCAGCATTCCAGTGACTGGGAAATACTGAATGACAAGGAGAGCTGGCAGTGCAGCTGACTACGGAATGCTAGACACACAGGGCAAGAAAGTCCTCAACAAATGGTGAGGTCCTGCTACCAATGCGCCAAACAAAACAAACTGCTCTCTCCACACGTCTGGGTGGGTACCAGCCAGGGACCAGAGTCTTTCAGGGTCCTCTCAAACCTGACTCAGAGTAGACTCTACGATACTCAAGCAGGGATATGGACAATAGCCACTTGGAGTCAATCCAGTGGACTCACATAGCTGAAGGGTCTGGGGCAGAGTGCACACTCCACTTGGACCTAGTTATTTAGAGGCCAAAGATTCTCTCAGCATCCTCTTCCCCAGAGTCCTGAGGGCTGGGCAGGTTTCCTAAGGTATCAGCATATGCTTCAACAGTACCTCATTAGGCGGGGCATCCTGTGTGGGCTTTCTAAAATGATCCACAGTCTTTGCAAAGAAGACAAAGAGAGACTATGAAGACAGACATGATGAGAAATGAGGACACAGCTCCATCTCAGTAGCAGCAGCAGCAGCAGCTGCAGCAGCAGCAGCAGCAGCAGCAGCAGTTTGGTTTTGTGAGACAGGGTTTCTCTGTAGCCCTGGCTGTCCTGGAACTCACTCTGTAGACCAGGCTAGCCTTGAACTCAGAAATCTGCCTGCCTCTGCCTCCCACATGCTGGGATTAAAGGTGTGCGCCACCACTGCCCAGCTTATCATCATCATCATCATCATCATCATCATCATCATCATCATCATGCCCTTCTCTGTTTTCCAAACACAGGAGTATAACAGGCAGGAGCTTTGTTCTTTGTCTGCTACCCCTTAGACTGGATTGTATTAGGATGGAAGAAAGCAAGTGATATTTGTGCCTTTATTTTATTTTGAAGAAAGACAGAAGAAGAGGAAAGAGAGACATATCCTATGCTGCTGTTGCAGCAAGCCCCAATTCACTGGCTGGCATTAATGCTGGGAACTCAAATGCTGCTGACACCCCACCTGCAGACCCTTGGAGAGAGAGCAGGCCAGACAGGAGGAAGGTTCTGCTGCAAGCCACACCCCAATGAAGACCTACAGAGCAGCAGGGGTCAGCATACCCTGTATTCACCAGCGATTATGACTAATAATTTTTTATTTGGAAGGCATACAGAGGATACTTCCCACCAAAGAATTAGGATTTTCATGAGACATTAAATAAATAAATAAATACATAAATAAATACATAAATAAATACATAAATAAATACATAAATAAATAAATAAAATCTATGATCTTCTTGCAAAATTGAGTGGAATAAGTTTAATGGCTATAAACATTCGGGAAGCCTGTTTGAAGTCTCTTAAGAGAGACAGCAAGAAAGAAGGAAACCACCAGCCTATCCTCCTCCTACTCCTGTGAACACAGGAACCTATAACCACCTTGCTGGAGTACTGGCTGGCTGTTCTTTACTGGAGCCAGTGCCAGACTCTGAGTCACCCGCGCCAAGGCTCCTGCACCTGAGTTGTCTTTGGAGAGATTCCACTTAAGCATTGCCCAAGCCCCAGCTTGCTGAACTCAAGGGAGTTGGACAAGATCACAGCCTGGGGGTTACTGACCTCAGGCAATGTGAAGATCACTAGGGTAAAATACAAGACTCAAGTTTCTTAGGAACTGTCTAAAGTGTGAGCGTGGGGATTAGAGAGATGGACGGATGGTCCTGGAGGCAAGTGCGAGGACCTGGGGCTAGATCCCAAGTATTAACACAAAAGCCAGGTACAGGGGCTCAAGTCTACACTCCAAACACTTGAGACAGGAGGATCCCTGGGAGTCACCAGCCAAGCTAGTTCAGTTAGAGAATCTGTCTCAAGAAATAACACGGGGCCCGGAGAGATGGCTTAGGGGCTGCGAGTACTGACTGCACTTACAGCGGACCCGGGGTTCAATTCCCAGCACCCACATGTTGACTGACAACTGTAACTCATGCGTGTGGTACACACACATATGCAAACAAAATGCCAAAACATAAAATTGTAATAGAAAGAACATGGAGAGCCACAGAAGAAAGACGCACCTGGCATCAACCTCCGACCTTACACATGGAAAAGCTTGGGCCCCTATGTATACTCCACTCATACACACAGTAAACATATATATAAGGTAAGGAAACAGACGTGAGCCTGGATGTTGCATCAGGCCCTCCTTTCCCCTAGCTAAAGTCCAGACTGAATAAATGGTACAGTCCTTCCTCGGTGCTCAAGACAGAAAATACAGGGGTCAGATGTGAGGATAAATCAATCAAGGGATCTATAACTCATGATATTAACCCCCTGTTTTCTACCAGTGCTTTTTATGAGGTTGTGTCCCAGCTACTCATTATGACTAATAAAGATTCCCATCTTCTGGGGCCTGGGGGTCAGATTTGCTAATGGTGAAGCTTGGTGAAGAGTCTGCCTAAAGAGCGCTTGAACCCATCGTGGCTTGTACATAATTTGACGAGAAACACAGAGTTCCTGTATATAGAGAGAGGGTGGGGAAAAAGGGGAGGGGGGAAGAAGAGAAAGGAGAAAAAAGGAGAGAGGTGAGAGAATCGAATCAAGAGAAAGAGGAGTAAGGAGAGAAAGGAGGGCTAAAGAAAGGAGAGAAAGGAGAAAAGGGAGAGATTAGGAAGGGACAGGCAGGGGGGTGCACACGCCTTTAATCCCAGCACTCGGGAGACAGAGAGACTGGTGGATCCCCGAGTTCGAGACCAGCCATGTCTACACAGAGAAACCTTGTCTTGAACATCCTGCTCCCCCTCCCCTCAAACCTCTAACAAATAAAGAAAGAAGCAGTGACTCTGTATGGGTAATACTTTAAGGGACTGAGCGTGCAGCGGGGTGATTGTGCACTGCCTCAAAAAGGCTGTGAGTTCTACTCCCGGGACCACAGACACAAACAAGACAAGCCCTGAAAATAGAGGAATAGGACCCGGAGGCTCCACACGGGGAGCGTAGCTGAAATAAAACAGCCCCTGACCCTGGCCCGCAGCTCGGCTGTTTTATCTACTGTTCTTTGCCACTCTCAGGGAGGTGGGGAAAGTTTTATAATTCTTGATTCAAAGTAGAAAAACAAAGAATGTGACTTGCTCAAGGTCGCAAATGTGCTGAATGGCAGGGCAGAAAAACAAAAGCAAACAAACCTTGTTTCCAGAGACCCAGATATCCACACTGCACCAAGCTCACGATCAGGGCGAGGACAGTGGTGACCAGGAGTCCCCGCCCATGGCTATGAGGTCTTAGGGAGCCAAAACCGCAGGCCTTGGTTCCTTCTGTGTTGTCAGGATAGGGATGGCCGCCTTGTGGAACCAAACTTTGAACATCTTAGCCTTTCTTTTCCCCACGGAAACGTTTCTGCTTTTGTTGTCTGTTTCTTGTTTTTAACCAATCTTTTCATTCCCAGGATGCTCAAGAGTGGTGGTCACATGGCCAGGCCTACCCCCTCCCTGTCTGTCCCATCTCCATTCTACTGCCCCTTGCTGGCACGCCAGTTCCAAATGGCAGAGTTTGATGACAGCCTCATACCCAGGAGGCCGACACTGCTCTGATCCAAGCAGTAGCCTGGATTCTCCTACTTCAAGAGACAGAGACTCGGGAGGCAGAGGCAGGCAGATTTCTGAGTTCGAAGCTAGCCTGATCTACAGAGTGAGTTCCAGGACAGCCAAGGGATATACAGAGAAACCCTGTCTTGAAATAAAACCATGAAAAAAGAGACAGACAGACAGACATAAGCCCAGGCATCCCTGTCACTCTCTCCCTCCATTCTTGCCTCTCTGGCCAACTTGTTCTACCCATGTACTCTAAGATCACGGATTTGGTCATTCCTGTCTCTTGGTCCCCAGGCCTTCTTCAATGCAAAGAGGACAAGCTATCTGTACTTTGGTTTAACTAAGTTAAAAAGATTTTCTTTTGAAATGTAATTGCAAAAGCCAGGTAATCATATCTTTCATCCTTCATCAAAGAAGCTTCTTGCAGGACACGGGGAATATTACCGAGATCCACAAGTGTCAAATGAAAAGAAGTGGCCAGGCAATGCCTAGCTCCAGTGGGCACATCTACAATGCCAGTCCTGCGTGGAAGGCTCGGGGAACATCTCAGGGGAGCAGGGTGGGAAGAGTCCAAGAGCCAGGAACCAGGATGCACTATAAGAGAGTGTCTTCTTGACATGATGGCGGGGATGCTGCACCCACGAAATCTCAGCAAAATGGTTGCCTACGAAAGACCCGCCTAGCAACAGCACCACCTAATATGCCAATGTAGATGAAAGACAGGCAACAGGTGGCAGCTTAGAGAGGTGTAATAGCCTTGTATGATGAGCCAGATAGGGTATCCAATTCCAAGTGGTCATCCTTATACATATGTACACAAGAGCAACACTGAATGGTTTCAGTAGGGAGGGAGGGAGGGAGGGTGTGTGTGTGTGTGTGTGTGTGTGTATGCGCGCGCATTTATTAATCATATAGACGAAGAAATCATCAATTCAAAAGAGAGCGAAAGGGCACGGGAAGAGAAAGAGTGGTGGGAATTATTTAAATATAGCGCCCATGTATGCCACTCTCAAAAAGGTTAAATCTTTATATTTATTTACTTAATTACCTATTCGCTTGTTTGAGACAGGGTCTCTCTTCACAGGCCTGGCTGTGCTGGAACTAATTACGTTAGACTCACAGAGACCCGTCTGCCTCTTCCTCCTGAGTGCTAGGATTCAAGGCGTGCACCCTGTACTCAACTATGTTTCAGAATTAAAAACAGAAACAAGAATAATACAACCACAAAGCCCCTTCCTAAGGCAGGGTTGAAGCAATCACAAATCCATCCATTCATCACATTCCTGTGAGTGAGTCTGGGTACACGTGTAGCTCAGAATACACATGGAGGTGAGTGGACTCTGTTGTTTTTCTACTGAGGATTGCCTGGTCACTTGACCCTTGAACTTGCAGAGACTCTCTTATCTTTACCCCCCATCTTGACAGAAGAGCTCTGGAATTACAAATGCTGGCTCTGCACTGGACTCTATGTGGCTTTCAGGACACGAGCTCGGGTCCTAATGCTTATACGGCTTGCAAGCAGTTTATATAGTAAGCCTCTACCTTAGCCCAGGCATCATCTTCTTAATCAATTAATTAGTGTTTATCTTATTTTGGAGTTCCTGGAATTCATTATATAAAAGAGGGAGCGCTCAAAATCAGAGACCTGCTTGCGTCTGCCTCTCCAGTGCTGGGATGAAAAACACGTGCCACTGTGTCTGGCACAGCCCTCATTTTGAAGTCATTGTATATTCTCACACAATATTATATGTAAAAGTGAACACATACATACATAGACATACACAGACGAATGTATATAGTGGTGGAGGTAGGGATTATTAAATCTCTACATTCTTCAAATTGCTTTGAGCCTGGGTCACTGAAGATAAAGCAACTGATTTGAAGGGGGGGGGGAGCAGCTCAGCGGGCGGAGTGTCCAACAAGCCAGTGTAAAGCCCGAAGCCTGACTTTCAGCACCACCTAGACCAGGCACGGTGATATGGGACCAGAATCTCGGCAATGGGGTGGTGCACACAGGAGCTCTCGTTCAAGGTCATGCAGGGCAGCACGACAACTCCAAGGCCGCCCAAGCCAGAACTTTGCAGAATCTTATTTCACACACGACAAAAATCAGTCCACCACAGCTGTGCAATGGCTGCGTGTTTTCATCAGACAGCATGAAGCAGTGAAGACTCGCCAACCACCACATTTAATTCTCAACGTGCCACCAGCTATCACGGTACGCGGTTAACAGAGGACCCGGCGGAAAGCTATGGACCTGTAAAGATCATCTGATATGCACAGGTAAAGGCCTCAACCCAGAACCTGGTGGAAGGTGATCACATAATGAACAGACACTATTAGCACTGTGCACGCACGCACGTAAAGATCTATGTACCTAGTAAAAAAGCAAAGGTGCCTTTGGAGAAGACAATCCGATGGCCGAGGGGTGGGTGCCAGCAGAGAGAGGCGAGTGCGCTGTCAGGGGAACCTGATGGAGAATTAAGGGCACCTGGCACCCATCCACTTCCTGAGTGCCAATTCTGTGTCTAGGCTGGTACTAAACTGCTTTACATCTTGTGGCCACGATCAGTGGCTAAAGAGAATCCCTTTACAGCCCCATAAGACCAGTGCCACAGAGAGTGCCCTATAACACAAGGACGCGGCTTTCTTCTACTCACATGGAGCTAGAACTACTTGAGAGGCACAGCAGAATCTTCAAGAAAAATCAAGGACATTCAGAGTCTACTGAGGGGGCTGAAGAGATGGCTCGGTCAACAGAGTGTGTTTCCTGTAAACAAGAGGACTGGGGCGTGGATCTCCAGAAGCTACACAAACAGCATGCAGGTGATACATGCCTGCAGCCCTAGAGTGTGGGCGGGGTTGGGAAGAGAGACAGGAAGATGCCCGAGGTCTTTGGTTCAGTTGTTACAGGCAATGGGTGAGCTCTAGGTTTAGTGAGAGACCCTCTCTCCAAAAAGCGGAGTGATCAAATATGATACTTAACATTAATCTCTGACCTCTACATGCCTGTGGGTATACCCAACACTAAGAGTACAACATACACACTTACATTCACACACACACACACACACACACACACACACATACAACTTTTAAAATATGTAAAAGAAAGTATACTAAAATATGTTACGCAAAAGCAACTTTTCCTTTCTGCCTCCTTCCCTCTCTCCCCTCCCTCCTTCCCTCCCCCACCTCCCTCCCCCTTCCCTCCCACTACAAAGCAGCTCCATGGTGAACTTATTTATAAAAGATTCTATCCTTATGGCAGATATAGAAGGGAGCAAAAGAAAACCACATTTGGGGGCGGGGTAGGGGAGGCTGTAGCATGGAGCTATTGCTCAAAGAATTAAAAAACAAAACAAAACAAAAAAAAAACTTTCTTTGGAAGGAAAATGAAAACAAACCAGGCAGGACTAGCAAGATGGCGCTGGAGTTAACAACTCATACTGCAGTTGCAGAAGACGCAAGTTTGTTTCCCGGCACACACATTGACGGCTTATAACTGGAACTCCAGCTCAAGAGAACCTGACTCCTCAGGCCTCAGACACTGAACTGAATGTACAACCCAGTCCTCCTCCCCAACATATACACACAATTTAAAAATAAAAGTAAAAATTAAAAAAAAAAAACCAAAAGACAAAAAACCAAAATCTGTTATGGTAGCACATGCCTAATATCCTTAGTACCCCAAAGTCCAAGATAAGAGCTTTAGGGGTTGGGCTTAGGGCCCGATTATGGGTGACACAGTGGGACACTGCTTGAAATAAAAGCTGAAGGAACATTAAAAATGAAAATGGGCTTGTCTGATACGTGGTTGTGCTCACAGTTATGTTCAGGGAGTAACGGTGATCTGTGGGACTCCCAGTAACCACAGTTTAGCATACGGCTGAACTCGAGTCTCCAAGCATGAAGAAATAGTGATTCGCTGGGAATTTGGGGGAATTACTGACCCTGAGAGAATCATCACAAGTCTAAAATCAGGCAACCCTATTTTTTTTTAAACATTAGCATGTCTCCACAGAAGCAGCTTGCAGGCCGGCTCGGCGACAGCCACTCACTGTGCCTACACTGGAGCCCTGGTTCACCACCTGCTAGCTGTGTGAGCTTGGGCAAGTGACTCAACCTTCCTGTGCCTTAGCTTCTTTATCAGTAAGGATGGGAATAAATTACAGAACCTGTGTCACAATTAACACAGGAAAAGAAATGGCAGAGCTAGAGGAAAGATGAAACTCAAGCAGGTCACCACCACCTGCCCGGGACACACTGTCAACACTGGATGGCCTTCTGCAAAGACAGGTTCCTGAGCCAGACTGGAATCCAGACAGTCCTTTGAAAGTTACTTCTTAAATGTAGAGACTTTGGAATCCAGGTTCCAACAAACATTACTGAGAACCAAATCACCTAAACAATGGACTGTATCTGAAAATTCTGTCCATATGAAGCTCAGTCCAGACATTGGCATTCAAGCAAGTTTTTCTCTCTGTGCTTGGGAGCCACAGAAAAAGTCACTGCAGCCCAGGGCTTCAGTCACTCGGAATATCCAGGGTGAATGAAAGGGGTTCAGATCCTTCATCCACAATGAGATAGAAAGCACAGCAAATTACAACTAACTGCATAGCAAACAGGCTTGTGTCTCCCCACAGACACACCAACTTGATCTTTTTCTTGGTTAGGCCTCCAATAACTTTCTTAGTTTAAGATTTTTAGCTATATTGAATATTTAAAAAAAAAATCGCACTCCAACTCTGATCACAAATAGAGGAGAATTTAGCAGGGCCTGGCCTCACTGTCTCTCCCCATCCCATCACAAACTAGCTATACTTTGTGGGCCAGGTTTTTTTTTTTTTTTTTTTTTTTTTTCCAGGCCAGAACATTTTCTCATGAGGTGATCTGTAGTCAGAAGTAGCCTGTCTGAAGGGGGAGTGTTTCTCCTACTCTCTCAGTCACCCATGGGCAGGTCCAGTCCGGGCACTCACCCGGACACACCCTGGAACTATAAACTATTTTAACAACAGGACTTTTTCCCCCCCACCTCAAAAGTGGGATCACCTTCAGCCTACTGATGTCCCAAGGGTGTTCCGAGTATCAACAAGTTCACATTAGTCAGGCACTTTGATTTCTACAGACAAAGGGCTCTGTAGAACTACAAAGTATGATTATCCAACCCAACGACCTTTGTGGTGTACCTGAGATGACGGGATTGGGGGGGGGGAGGCAAACGGGCTATTGGTTCCCACTGTTGCCCTCCCAGGAACAAAACTCCCTACCACTCCCAAGCTGAAGGCCGGGCCAGCCAAGTGGAAGCCATGCCGTGTCTGAACTTGGCTTCACTCTTCCCTTATATAGGCAACAGAGAGGGAATCCCTCCGTGTGCATGCTTCAGGCCACATTCCCAAACAGTATAGGCAAACACACGGACTTCAGCCGGGGTTCACAGGGCTGCCTCGGCCTGGGCCGGTCACCGGGTTAGGACCGTGTACCTCCCTGTTACAGGATGAGCCTGTGTGAGGGTGGTTCTTTGGGAACCCTGCCTCCTTTGCTACAGAAGGTGCCTGCAGGTGGACCTATGTCCACAGGCAACCAGGCCAAGCCCACTTGAAAACTGAGAGAATAAAATGAAAAAAGAATTATTAGCTGGCTTGTTTTAAACCTACTTTGAATCTAGGCTTGGGACTTTCTCTTGGACTTTGGAGTACTTGAAAGAATGTAACAATCTTTAAGACTATGGAAAATATTATACGAGAGCAGAGACTAGTATTATACAGCATAATCTCTCTCTCTCTCTCTCTCTCTCTCTCTCTCTCTCACACACACACACACACACACACACACACACACACACACACCGTGTTAGGGATTATACTCTGAGCCTTATACATGCTAAGCAAGTATTCAGCTAGTTCCAGCCCTAAAAGGAACTTTTGACAGTCACAGTGGCCCTACTAGACCTTTTGTCTCCCGGCATGTGACAGCCTTTAGGGAGGAGCCGAAGACTGGCTGGCATTAAACTGTGTTCTTTACTAGCCACAGACACTCAAGGCACATGTGCCTTTAGCTGAGCTGCTCGGGGTGGAGAGCCTACCTCCTTCCCCCCAAACAGCGCATGGATGATGACAGTTAGAGGAAGAATGCACATGAGGCCCTGGGTTCAATCCCCAGTACCAGACAGAGTATGCAAATACTGATAAATAAAAAATAAATATGTTTGCCTTCGCCACAACTGTAACAGCTATTCATGATTACTCTGGGCTTCCTATTAAAGTGAGCCACAACACACCATAGGATGATAGTTTGAAGCCACTGAAGCTGGCATCTACAAACCACTGAACAAGTAATCCTGAGAAACTGTATCCATCCATAGCAAGAAATTTATTCTTATTACAAAGCCTGGCAAAGTATCAGAAGGAAATTTAAAAGACAGAAAGAAGGAAGGAAGGAAGGAAGGAGAGTGGGCAAGCTCCTGAGTGTAAAGGGTTAACTCTGTTGTCTTTTTTTTTTTTTTTTTTTTTTTAAAGGACATGTATAATTTCCTTTTATCCTGAAACAATGCATTTATTATTTTCTGTGTGTCTGGTAAAGGGCATGGCTTTCAGAGTGGAAAACAAAACAGACGTTGGTCACATGTTTATTTGCCTCACCTCCTCCCTTCCCTTCTGATAAATAATCAAACATGCCATCCAGAAAAAACAAAATCAGCAAGCTGGGAAATTTGATGGTCATCAAGCAGACGGAGATAGCCAGCAGAGCGGGCCCCCTGTTCCCACACTGCTGCTGGGCCCACACCTACTCTAACATCTGAGTAAATATCCCCACTCACTCTTTCCGCCTTCCCCACAATTACTCCTACTGTTAAACAAATTGTCCTTAAGGCAGTCACAAACAGCAGCCCCCCTCCTCCCCCCCAGCAGAACAACTTCTGGACATTAAAAACAGCCATCTCAGACACAGCAGTGCACACAGAAACCGAGACTTGTTTATCTGTGTGGCTGTTTCTCCTATTAGATGGTCTGGACAAGTATGAACATTCTATTTCTTTCTCTAGCCTAACAGATACTGTTGAAAACATTGGCGTTTATGGATATTTAGTCTGAGGACTACCCAAGTTCAGAATAATAGCAATTCTCTTAAGATCAAAAGAGCTAATTTTCTACTTCCTGTCTATTCCCTCATCAGTACATAGCTTTAAAAAAAAAATAGCACCTGGCTTGCCAATTACAGAGAAGCTGAAGAACAGGGGTTGTGGAGGTGGAGAGGGAGGGAAGAGAGGCCAGAGGGTGGGCCAGGGCAGAAAAAGGTGGAACCATTTTTACAAAGCTCATACCATGTGTTTGAAAGTCACTGAACCCGAGAGCACCACGGCTCCGCCAGCCCCGCGCTAGCGTCTGCTGCCACCCCAGTTACCCACAGCGGAGACGGTCAGGAGAGGGTCCGATATCAAAGTTAACAACCATCGCTGGAAGCGAGGCAGGCTTTCTCTCTCCCTTCACAGCCTTCTCCGATTAAACAATAGTAATATGAATGAGATAATGACCGTGCGTGTTTCGGCAGTCTGACTTTTATTGGCATGAAATTGGTACAAATATTATCAAGACCGATTCGCCCAGGATGACGGTGTCATGATGTCAACCCCCGAGGACGGACTCTGCAGAGTGTCACAGGCACCCGTCCCCACACTCTCTCAGAACTTGAGATAACAGAGCAGGAAGAAAAGAAGCAGGCGGCACATAGAAGCACGCAGAGGGAAAGTTACAGTCTACACTCAGCCTGTGGAAGTGTCTGGCAACACTGGCTGATTCTCCCTCATCAGAGCCAAGGCCACATGTGAAATCAAGAGAATTAACAAGGGGTTAGCAGGATTCTGTCCTCTCAGATTTCTATGGTGAAAAAAAAGGAAGAAGAAGAAGAGGAGGAGGAGGAGCAGCTTAGATGGAGAGAGGAGGGAGGAAAGGAAACACAGTAAACAACTCGAAGCATCTCATTTTCCCCTTTACAGCATGTCTGCCCAAGCAAAGATCCTAGCTTAAAAGTTTATTTAGCCCATTGAAAATGCGCCCCCCCCACACACACACACCCTCCCCCTGGGCACTTACAGAGAAAATGAAGAGTTTGAGGGAGTGAGTCTGTGCCGCCTGCCTTTGCAGTTCCGTCTTGCTGTGGAGGAGCTCTGGCAGTTTCTGTGAAGCGGGGGTTTGCCGAGTGGTAAAAGAGATGTTTGAATAAACAGGAAGTGCTGAGCGCTGAAGCACACTCGAGGAGAGAACACACTGGAACACTGCCCTTTGTAGGCAACCTCGGGGAGGTTCGTCTCCACAGTAGCTGCCTGGGCTCTCACTCAATGACAAGGAAACCACAAGAATTCCTCAAGTAATTCTTCACTTTCAAAGCTGGGAGATCAGTCGGAGCTTGCAGGTAATTTTCAAAGTTGCACAGAGCACTTAAAGAAATCTATTAATGTTCAACACACCTAAATCACTCCAGGATAGCAAGCAGGGACACAGCACACACACGGTGTGCCCGGTAGACCGAACCCTAGCCAAACACTCTTGCCTGCACGCAGGCAAGTGCACACCAACAGGCCTTCAGGAAACCTGTTCTTAAGATATTTTTGTGGTGACATTTACATAGGCAGAATGAGAGAGACACATACAGAGAGAGAGACAGAGAGAGAGACACACACACACAGAGAATATCCAGACCTTGCTGAGCTTAGAGGATTTTGGTCACATATAGATCACATCACCCAGCGTTCCAGGGATGTGCCCTCTCTCTGGTTTGATTGCCTTTCCTCTCTGGTCACCTCCTCTGCTCTCAGGGGAACTACCTGTGTACCACACGGCACCCACTTGCCCACTTCCTTACCCTGTCCTAAACTGGTTATCAAGGTCCTGTCTTCAGTCACCAGTAGAACCTGACAGGTACCATAAAAAAGCGAACCACGGGAGATGTAGCAGGTCAGCTTGAAAACTGGGAGGAAGCGTCCAACAGCCATATTCGATTGGAAACAAGGAGAGAGCGGAAGGCTTCCTCCCTAAAATGTATTGCTGTTGTGGCTGAGTTCCCCTGCCACAGATGCGTCTGATTTGTTATTAAGCGTGGAACGCCGGCCTGCCTGTCAGGCAGGTGCTAATACTCGGCTAAAATAACTCATTGGGAGCTGTCAGTGAGGTGTTTACATAGGCCCCGATCTTTTCTTCATAGAAGGGAAAAAAAATTTTTTTCTTTACTGGAATTCATCTTCTTTTGATCTCACATTCAAAGCAATGGCAGCTTGATAGACATTCAAGTCTGAAAGCAAATCCAGACGCTGAAGATAAACCGCCAGACTATGACAGGCAGAAGCATCTAAAGCTTACAAAAATGAAGAGAACAGCATGTCGCCCGAGTAGTACAATAGCAGAAATCAAGAGACATATTAGGTGGAACTGATCAGCCACAAAAACAGTTCAAAAGGCAGATCACAGAGCCGGGATGAGGGGAGGGGGGCGGGGAGGGGGGGAACGGGATCACTCTGGTTTTTCTTCCTCACCTCCCTCCAGAGCCTCCAAGGCTGCCTCTTCCCTGCACGAGGGTGGAGTGTCCAAAGCGGAGTTTCTTCTCTAACTGGGCTGGTCCATTTGCAGAGGTTACAAAGGATTTGCTAACCATGTGCTTCACGGGGCAGGGGAGAGAGGAAGGCACACACCCAGGCTTCCCCATGCCACAGTGCACTGCCATGCTGCCTCTGTTCCCAGAGGTAGCGGAGGAGAACACACAGCCTGCCCCAGGGGAGGTGGGCAGTCAGGAGGCTCCTGTAGAAACCAACCCGGGATGGGACCAGGCAAGGGACTGACTGCAAGAGCCCCACCTGCAGGCATGCACACGGCCAGATTCCTTCAGTCTCAGAGACATGTCACTGATTCACCCCTAGGAGCTGTGAGGCCATCTCAGCCAGTCTCTTAAAGGGACGACTTCATGGCTGTAAAAATGTTTAAAGAACTTTTTCTTAGAGGCGTACAATTAAAATGATATCTCTTGTTTTAATTAAAGTCAATGCATATAACAACAGAAAAAGGCATCTCCGAACAGTTCTGTGCTTGAGTTGTTTTCATAGTAAACACCGAAAGGGAAACGGGAGAACCGGACAGACTAAAGGACATCAGGATTCTACACAGTTTACCCTGTGGTTCTTTCACAGTTGTTTCTTCCGGGACTGGAAAAGTGAGAGTCTCTTTTTCATAGGATGCTAGGATTTTTCATTGTTACTACCTCCCTCCCGCTGCTGTCTATAATAAAATATGGATTTAAAAATGCACAACACAACACAATTCCAAGCTGTAATGAGTTTACATTTTGCCTTGTACCAACAGGATTCCTGGATAACTGAGATAGAACCATGAAGACAAACTATGAGGAGCTAGGCTGGTAGACTGGGAGGCCCTCAGCAGTCAGAATCGCCACCTGAGATCTGCCTTTCAAATATGTGCTTAGTTTATTCCTAAACACATTCCCCATGAAACCATGCTATTATAAAGATTACGGTAGTCTGATCATCTTGCCAAGTTGGACAAGAGACCCTTGAGGAGGAACTGTTTCTGGCTTTTGCTAGGGAATCCTGTGTGGTGAGGTGATTCAAGAGCATGCTCAGAGGCTCAGGGGGTTTCTTTAGCTATAGGCAGGAGGATGACACTGTTGGAAATTCCAGAAAGTCCATAGGAGCATTAGCCAGCAGCTAGAGCTCATAGACCGCATGTGTGAGTTCAACAATGGCATTCAACAGCCACACAGGGGCCAGTCCCTTTGCAACAGCGATAGGCCCAGAGTTTTAGATGGCATGTCTTGGGAGCACAGCAGTACAGTCCTGGGGCTCACTGCCCAGGTTCAGTTCTTAAACTCTTTGGGTATGTACACAATACACGGTATATCGGGCTTGCCACATGTTTGACTTTGGGGTAAATATTTTGCACATTTTTTTAACATAAATATTTTCCTGTTTTGCTCACAGTCAAAACACGTTATACATTCACACTGTTTGTAAATATTTTCCTACTTTTGCAACAAGAATCCCCTTTAAGTCAAAACATGTTTATATTTATTTTGTCAAAACAAATTCTTCATTCGAAACAGTATGACGTGTTGCTGACACAGTTTCCAGGTTCCACTAAAATGATCCGCTTACATTCCCAAGACAACAAGCAAACAAACAAACAAACAGCACATTCCATTCCAGAGGCTAAGCTGTTTTGCTCAAGCCACCTCCGCCCCATTCCACGGAATGTACTGTATTCAGGGCTGAACCTTTGCTTTAAATCACACTAGATCCGACTCTCCTCTGCCATTCCCTAACACCAACAACAAAAGGATGACAAGGAAGATGCTTTCCAAATTTTCTCCCCAACTTCTCAATTCCACATGACTGTAATTTACCCCCAAACAAGGGAGGTTTACCATAAAAGTGAAATGCAATTTTCCTTGTAGATTAGAAAATAAATTTTTCCTTCACACAAAGAATGCAATTGCCTCCACTTTGATGCAAGAAGTAACATTCCATTTCTTCGGATATATGTATGTATACACACACACACACACACACACACATACATACATAATCAAGTAAGAAGGCCTTCATTATTATAATTAGATGACTGTTGGGCTTTTTTGATGTAAACAACTTTTGAGATGTCATTTAAAAACCTCATAATAACACCATTAAAGAGCTACCATTTTTAACAGAGAGATTGTCTGCTCAGGGCCGTGGAAAGGTAGCCACTCTTCAGGCCTGTCCTTTCCCCCTTTCAGACTTCTGCTGGACTTGAATGTCACCATAGACCTTGAATCTTTGAATGTGAAATGGCTTCACTAATTGCTTTAATTGCTTGAAGATGTGCAGGCAGGTGAAACCTGATCCCCTCAGCCATTGTGGAGACTAAGAACAACACTGAAATGTTTACATAGTGGTTTGATTTTAATAGACAGAAGGGCTGAGTTTAAGACAGCAAGAACACAGCTAATAGGTGACCTCTTAAAGCAGGACTGCTCTGAAAAAAAAAAAAAATAAGGACACATAACCAAATAGAACGTCATGTTCCAAAAGGCAGTATCCTAAACACCAAGGTTATTGCCCAATACCTGACATTTCCACCCGAAACACTACAATTAGGAAAATTAAAACAGAGCGCTTTACATGTCAGCTACCTTCCAAACAGATTGGGATTCCATGGTATTGTAAATAAGCACAGTTTAAATTTTAAATTGCACGTTTTTTCACTAGTGTAACACTCCACTGTCTTAGGAGGGAGGGCTTAAGTGCCCTCACCCCCACTTCTGGCTTCCTGTCTCTTGCATTCTTTGACTGTAGAGTTGGGGCCACGCCTCTTCACACCGGTGCTATGTATGAATGTGCCTCTCCTTCCTGCCTGTCCTCTTGCCATGTGACCTAGGGGTCTGCTTCTCATTAACAGGAACTAAGAAGTCCTTCCTAGTGGCCACTCAACAGTGGTGGCCACATTCCCTGGGTGGTTTAATGGTTTGAAATGGACACCGAGGTTTGGTGACAGCTCCCCATGGCTGACTTCTAATGGAAGGCACAAATATAATCAGTGTATGACAGGAAATACGTGTATGGCATGGTCACTAAGCCACAAAGGTCAAGTAGAAATAGTCTTTATACATGCAATAGATACACACATAGATTTGTAAGTCATTGCATGTGTGTACACATATACAGATATCCATGTCCAAATGTACATACACATGCACACAAACGGAATTCATGTGTATAAGAATGTTTCATATGTAGTCAAGAACAGTTCACTGCTGTAGAAGGGAAAAGGTGCCAGAAAATAACACAAAGGTTTTAGGGTTAAGCTACGTAATCTGAGGCAATAGATAAACACTGTAAATGAATTCAGACAAGGGGGTTGCTTGTCTATACAGCAGGGAGTATTGGGTGAGTTCTACTTAGCAAAGCAGTGTTGTGCATTAACTCATGACGATGAAATACAAATTGCAGAAGGAAAAAAAAGAGGAATAAAAAAATCCTTTCAAAGCCATAAACAGTTTTAAATGCTATAAGCTATGAAATAAACGCAGGAGTTTCTTTGCCCGGATGATCTGTTCCCCAAACACTGGAGACAGACTAATGAAACCAAAATACTCGCATAAAATATCCTTTTGAACCATAGCCGCCGCACACATAGTTATCAACATTTACACCCTTTCCTAAGAGTGAAATCCCCTGGCAAGAAGTAAGTCCTTCCCTCTGAAACAGGAGGGGAGACAAGTATCCATTTAAACATTAAGTATAAACTAGTCCAAGCCAGTGAGAGGAGCACAGAGGGGAAGGTAAACAGGCCCCACTGCCTACCCCCAAAATAGTTCCCCTCTGAAAGCTCTCAGCAGCGAGTGCCTGGCACCAAGGGCTGCCCTGTGAGCTGGAAGGGTCAGCAGAGCTATGCTAAGCTGACAGGTTCAGTTTACAGCGGCCAGGACTTTGTTTGGATATACTGGCCTTGCTCACCGCCAGCTTAACGACAGATGGCTAGAAAACTTTCATTATGTTGCACAGGACTGAACTGCAAACAATCCAGAAAACTCTGAAAAAGTTTAACTCCCTCTGAACCGATGTGCCAAAACAAGAGTCTGCACAGGCCCCGGGGGGCCTGCAGAAGCAGGCTGAAGGCAGAACCTGCCAAGTGGAGTTCAGGAGAAGCCATCCTTGCAGGCTGCAGAGCTAGGGAAAGCTACTGGAGGCTTATTTTAACTGTTCAAAGTCCAGGCCTTATAAGGACTTGCACCCATTGTGCGTTCTTGTATTTTATTTTCCCAAAATGTAGTGACAGACTTTCTTTTCCTTCAGAGAGAAAAATCTTCCAGACAATTCCCAATTCCTAAGCTCTCTTCCTGCCTCCCCTTTATTCAGGAAGCTGGCAGGACTGCTCAGTCTCACCCCAACACCTAGATTTAAATATGACTTACCCAAATCTGTGTATAATTTAAATATTCATTAAGCCGATTCAATCCCCACCGAATCCTAGTCTCTTCTAATGCTTGGAGACGGGTTATAAATATACCTTCAAAGGTTTAATTCAATTGGCAATCGGAGAGGTCTTATCACTGGAAATGTGTTATTTTCCTATTATTCAAGAAATGAACAAATGTGTTCTCCACAAATGTATTTTAGAAGCTACCCTTTGCTGTTATTGAAAGAAAATTGTGTTTATGACTCCTTTAGCATAGTGTAAACTCATAAACGTCAACAGAGAGTACAAGGAAAACTGTCAACTAAATATTGTTTCCTTCACGAGCTGTTCTTCCAAGTCAATTACGCCTTTCAACTTCTGGGGCATTGTATGATAAACTGGCAGTAAAAATCATTCACATTAATATACCATGGTGCCTTGCCTGCAAAAGGTAATTAAGGAAGTAAATGACTCATAAGAATAGACATATTAGCTGCAAAATGAAAGGCAACTGAGCTGCCACATAAAAATATGTACCATTAAGATACCGCATTTTCATATTCCTGTAATCAGCTCCAGTAGACTAATGCTTATTTAATCCAGTTCTGAGCTAAGTCCATCAACAACTGTTTTTCGCTGTTTTCTCCTTGACTGAACATTATGAGAGCAGGTTTGGAATAAATACTGCAATGAGATTTTTGCATACTCAATTGAAGAACAGGTTTTTACATTTTAAAATCTATTTTTCTTTCCCCGAGAAATACAACATTTAAAAAAAAAAAAAGCAGATTACTGGTGAAAAAAAATCATACATAGCAAGTTAGACGTGCCTCCTGAACAGGTAGAGTGGAGAGGTCTTTGTTTCTATATTCACCTTTTCTGGGAGGCCAGGCCTCTAGTTCCCAGGCCCCTGGTTATGAAGTGAAGCCCTCTTGTTAACAATGTCTTCCAGGAGTATTAAGGCTCCACATACAATTCATGCTTCATCAAAGGTGGAAGAAGACAGCCAAAACTGATGGGAGAATTGATAAGGGGGGGGGGTTGACGATGGAGACCTCACCAACGTCCAGTGTCCCCGAGTCCTTATAGAGCCAGCCACCTGATAGACAGATGACCCCTTCTCAGGGAGAATGGAAAGCCACATTAAACTCACCACTCCCCCTGTCCAATTTCATGCCCCCATGTCTGATTCTCCATAGCCCTTTATTTCAAGGCATCTCCAATAGCTCATCCTAACCCAGTCCTAGAAAAGCCTTATCCATTCAATGACTGAGACGTTTTTGTGGCAATAAAGCTGCCCATCTTTCTTCTTCCCTGAAACCTTGATCTTCATCAGTCACACACACGGGGGATCAGTCTAGAGGTGGGGGTTCCCACTTCTGTGGGAACTGGAAGTTTCTGTTGTAGCTGCTCCAACATGGGCCTTCTGATTTAGTTTGGGTGTCTGTTTGTATACCTCTGGCTACCATAGCAGTAAAAATTGGCCTACCAATTATTGCAGTTAACTGTTTTCTGTGACGTTTCTTAACAGTGCATCCACACTCTGTGGGCTCGAGATGCTTCTAAACAGTGTTCACAGACTTACTAAGAAGCCACAAAGAGATCTTAGCTTGCTTGCTTTCCAGAAGAAGAAAGGTTTTCAACAAAAGGAAAGTTCTAGATTTCTATAAGAGGTGGGATGCCCCCTTGGCATCTAGAAGACGGTTTTTGTTTTCAAAATTGATAAACAGCCAGCTAGGTACTTGAGAACAGTTGAGGTCAGAAGAACAGCCCACACAGACCCCTTGCTGTTCATTTATCTTTTCATGGCCTGGTGAAGGCAGGGAGCCCCCCCCACCCCCCTGGTATAGATGGACTTCACCTTGCAATGCATTGTTGCCTCTTGTTGGAGCTGATACTGCATGAAACAACAATTAATGAGCTCTAGTCCTTTCTCTAATTAAAGAACAAAGGTCCTTGTGCTCGAAGAACAGCAGGGAACAACACACTTGGGGAGACTTGAATGCTTCTAATTGCCTTCAAATGGAATTCTTGAGATTTCGGAACATAATAGGATCAGGAACTAGGGGCACTCTGCACCATCCTTTACAAATAAGCCTTCACAGAACCCAGTTAGCTGTTAATAAATACACCATTATCAAAAATGCAAAGTTAGGACTATAATGCCGGCAACCTTTGTATTCCTGAAAATTAATCCACATGCGCGAATACAATGATACATGAATTAGTTTTTGAAAAATGCATCAAAAATATAAATAAAATAAAAAGGACCTCATAGGAAAATGAAGGCCAGGAGGCAGTTCCTCCGAGCCCAGTGTTCATCAGACCTTCAGCAATTTGGTTTCAAACATGTAATTAAGAAAGATAACCCCCGGTTTTCATAGTCATTAGAGGCTTTGGGTAATAGAATACTCTCTCCAAAGTGTTACAAATACACCACACTTCTAAATAACCTGCCTGGAGAGAGTACCCTCTCTACCAAGGGCAAAGCTGCTGTGCCGAGAGAAACAGGAAATGACAGGCTGGCGTTCAAGGCCATTAGCCGCTATCGGATAGCAGCACATTCGCTAGCACGCGACCTGTGAAAAATCTGAGATCTCTTTAAATCTTTGAATTGGATTACTGCATTAATTCTTAAGAACTGCAATCCCTCAACCAAGTCAAATTGCCCTCATTAACAGTGGAAAAACTGCCTCTGCAATAAGTATTTCTTAAAAAAGATATTTATTATCTATAATCACCTTTCGTATACTTCACCTCAAAATCTAACCAAACAACGCCAGCAACTCTGAAGCCCGCATCCCAACTTCAAATATTAATTTCGGTTCAGATGAAAATGAGAGTGAAAGCATTTGCTCGCGGCTTCAATTTACTTCCCATGCACCGGACATTTCCCCTCAGGCTGAGCAGGGGCCAGGCGCAGTTCAGAGGAGCGCTCCGGGGGAGACCAGGTAGGTGCCCGCGGGTGACTGGGGGAACGGCAGTCTCCCATGTCCCGTGTTACGGATGGCGCAAGGACAGAATTCAGTCGCAGACTGGGCTCTTACTCTAGGCTACTGTAACAACTGGCACTACAGATTTCTCCAAATCTCATTCAGAGAGTTAAAAGGCAGGCAGAAGAGAGGCAACAGCAGCAACGGAGTGCCCCGTGTGGAAATAATGACACCCATAACAGACATTTACACCAAAAACTCCCTCCCTTCTTCCCACGTCAGATTTGCTAAGAATGACCAACCTGTTGTGAGAATGAGTGTACTGGCCGTGTCCTCTTAAAGCAGTGGCTTTGGACTTGTGGGTTGTGACCAGTCAAACAACCCTTTTCCAGAGGTGACACATCAGATATCCTACATATCAGATAGACACAGTAGCAAAACTGCGGCTATGAAGTAGCATCGATAGTAATTTAACAGCTGGAGGCCACCCCACATGAGGAACTATATCAAGGGATCTCGGCATTAGGAAGGTTAAGAATCACTGCTCCAGAGTGTTGGGATTAAAAAAAAAAAAAAATGGAGGCAGGTGAGCTCAGTGGTCAAGTCCATCATTCTTCCCTAGAGTGACCTCAGCCATCTCTCTGCCTGAGCACATTGGAACAAATTCTAATCCTTTATAAGCAATGGCAATCCCTAAGGACTGCTCTCCAACATCATGGTGCTACATCTTCTAAGTCCCCTGCACCACTGGCCAGGGCATGAAGGTCTACAAACCAGTGATGCCAACCAGGTATGCTGGGGCCTGGCAGAAGTGTGCTAGTCTGGAATGATTGAACCCGACTATTTTTAGAGGATGTGTTACAGAATGGGAAAAGGAAGAGAGGTAGAGGTTGCTTTCCAAGCTGGCTAAAAACCAGTGCTTCTGAACAGCGACAATAAAATGCTAACTGGAGTTCCTAGTAAAAACCCAGAAGCCTGACAGGTTCCAAAGTGCCTTATGATTCATAAAGGAACTCAGATAAGCTTTGCTCCACGTTGTGTCGTTGTGAAATGTGCTTATCTACAAAAGATGTGAACATAGGCAGTCCCTATTTAACTTTTAAGGAGGAAAAAATCAATTAAACGGCGCATCCAAACGCAGCAGAGGGAAGGTCCGAGGAGCTTAGAGCAGAGTGTTTCTAGCAATCTTATCATCTTCTGCAGGCTTTAAAACTATCTGCATCCCGTTCCAGATGTGCAGAGCCACACACGCTTAACAGAGTTCAGCTTAGTAGTCATGTTAAGAGTATCTTTCAGCCTCCAGAATGCATTGAGAATTTGTGCTCACTATCCTCCTACCCTGCATGGTGGGAATCAGAGGAAAACAGAGTCTGGCTGGGCTCATGTGGGTTTTTTTTTGTTGTTGTTTTGGTTTTTTGTTTGTTTGTTTGGTTGGTTGGTTGGTTTTTCGAGACAGGGTTTCTCTGTGTAGCCTTGGCTGTCTTGGAACTCACTCTGTAGACCAGGCTGGCCTCGAACTCAGAAATCTGCCTGCCTCTGCCTCCCAGAGTGCTGGGATTAAAGGCGTGCGCCACCACTGCCCGGCTGGCTCATGTGTTTGAATGCTTAATTCCCAGAGGGTGGCATTCCCAGAGGGTTCAGCTAAGGGTATTTAAATGGTGGACTTCAGAGCTCTCCACGGCTTCTCTGTGGGTCTTTGCTATGGCTGTCTGAAGAAACAAACCATGAATGGAAGGAGACAAAGGTGTCAGTCAGGGCACTGAAAGCTCTGAATACAACTGTAATCCTAGCACTGGAGAGGCCCAGGCTGGAGAACGGCAAGAGCTGAAGGATAGCCTGGGCTACAGAACAATACCCTTTCTTGAAGAAGACAAAAAAAAAAAAAAAAAAAAAAAAAAAAAAAAAGTAGAATTAGTGCTATGAACCATGGGCCAACCCAAGATCCTGAGGCTCAGCCTCCTTCCTGGGGGCACCCCAAGTTCCGCAGTACAATGCAGTTACTGTTCCTCTCAGCCTCTGTCTGCAGAGTCTCCCATCTCTGAGTGCTTTATGATTGTCAACCAGGTTCTTGTCAAACAGTAACTGCTTTTGCCATGACCTCATGAGTACTTTAGTTTCAGATTCTAGCAGCACATGGTAACGTTAACCATTCTCCAGTCCCAGAGTCATCTCTGAATTCACAGGTCATTAATCATAGACGGCTTCATATCTCCTGCATGCTGAGCATGGGCCTTCGGAATGAGAGGAGGACAGAGCTGAACCTTCCTTTCTTGACACCCCACATAGTCCAGCTGGAGTGAGAGTTAAGATGCAGGCAGAGACCTGCTACTAAGAAAGATAAGAGAACCACACTCTGAGAACAACTTGAACCAGTGCCTGGATTTTACCCTAACGGCATTAAGTCATCTGGGGATTCATCTACGAGCAGGTGAGAGTTAAGATAGAGCAGAGAAGGAACCAGACAAGAAAAGAAGCAGAGGGAAGGTCCTAGGAGCTGAAACAGAGATAACAAAGAAAAGAGAAGTTGAACAGTTAGTGATACACCACTCTCCAGTCAACTAATTCAACATCTTGCTCTCTTAGAACACAGATATACACAGGTCACGAATATGCATATTATTAAACGGTCTAATAAGTGCAAATCACATCTTGATGGCAGAAACCGAAACACTTCCTAAAATTATCAAAGCATTTACATAATTACTATGGAAACATAAATAGCTCAGGCTAGCTCTTGTTTCTGCCTTTACTTTTAAGTCGCCATATAAAAAGGTAGGCAGAATTCTAAGATGAACCTAGGTGTCCGTCCATACAGGACAGGCTGCCACCCCTTCCCAGGAAGTCGGTCAGTCACAGTAGAGGTGTTGATGCTGAGGGAATCAGCAGCTGTAAACAAGGTCACAGATCAGCAGGCCTTAAGATAGGAGCTTATCTGAGGGGGCGTGTCAGCATCACATGAACCCTTTAAACTGGCACTTGGAGATCAGAGACAGAGGATGTCAGAGATCAGAAGTGCAAGAAAGATCGCCTGGATGCACTGTCACTGGCTTTGTGATGAGCTGGGGCAAGAGATGATAGGAGACTCTAAAGATGGGTGCAGCCTTGATCAAGTTAAGGATCAGCAAGGGAATCAGAACCTTAGTCCTTCAACCAAGAGGTCCTTTCCTCCGCCTTCAGCAAGAGCCCAAGAACCCAAGCCAGCTAAGACCTTCACCTGTGTCTGCCGATCTCCTAAGCACATAGCCTTCCTGACCTACACAAGCACAACCTACCAAAGGCATGTTCAAGCTGCCATATTGGTGGCAATATATAATGTAGCAACAAAGGACACGCATTAAAGTATCAGAGGAAGGCTGCCGCCCAGGCCAGCCGTGTCACACACCCCGACCCCTGACCCCCTGCCCCATGCCTCACCCTCTCATCCATAAGAACGGATACAACAGGAAATGGTTTTGGTGAGTAGCATCTTAGGAGAAGATGTAGGGGAAGATATTTTGGTAGGTGCAACTTAGAATCCATGTGGGTTATTTTGCTTTTGTGGGCTTGAGGTAGCCGCTCTTGTAGCCTGGGCTGGCCTCAGAGCTACTGTGTAGCCAAAGCTCACCTTGCTCCTCGTGCCTCCGCCTCTAACAGGCATGTGCCGTCAACTGTGGGTGGCACGGAGCCAAGGAGGAGCCCAGCGTCTCATGCATGCTGGGCCAGTACCCTCCCAACGGAGCTCCGTCCCAGCCCCCGCATGGGTTTTTATTTTGTACTATTTCCTTCAGGAGCCACTAGATAATGAGCATCCTCTTCCAATTATTCTAATTACCTATGCTAATAATGATCAAGGCACAAATTCAAATTCATCTCTGGCTCCAGGAGAGAAAGGACACTATAAACCCTTCTTGATGCCTTCTGCGGCCCACGCACAGGGTAGGAAAAGATACTTCCCTGGGAAAGGAGACGAGAGGTGGGAGACGGCGACCGGGCTGCCCTCTATCTGCCCGGGCAGGCAAGGGAGAGCTCCACTTGGCCCTGCTTTCCTCACACGTGAAGTTCAGAGAGGAAACGATGCTCTAACAACACCTGTTACGGCTGTGGCGAGGAGTTAGTGGTTTCAAACACATACAGTGCTTCTTTAAAACTGTCTTGGGTCCTGGGGAAACCACGTAAATGTTCCTGTTGTTCTTTTTTTTACTTTTTTTATGGCCCAGCCCAGCCAGACCCAACCCAAAAAGTTGTCTTCAAAGAAATTTGGAAGGTGGTACTCAGTAAATACGTAAAAATGAATTTATAGTAAGGATTCTAACACTGATTCTCATTGGGGACGTACTATAACCACAAAAACTGATGAAAAACGTGAGACACAACGCCAGCCAGCTGTGACCCTGTAATTTCAATTTATTTCAAAGTAGGAGAGGTGTAGGTTTGCCCCCGAGTCTGATGTCTGCCTTTCCCTCAGTTCAGTAACTTGTAGTCTACAATCAACTAAAAATATTAAATAGGAATTTGTCAAAGGTAAGATCTCACAAATTATGAGATCTTATTTCTCATTTTGGAACAAGGTCTCTACAAAGTCCTTGTGGTACTGGAACTCACTATGTGGCCCTGTGGCACTGAACTCCCCTTCCTCCCCAGTGCTGGGACTAAAGGCGTGCTCCCCCACGACCGGGCAGCTCCCACACCTGACACCGCACAGTAACTGCAGCAGTATGACGAAATCTTATGGCGTCTTGCTCCATCCCAAGGAGAAAGGACACGCTTCTGCCCAGTGCATCCATGCTGTATACACTGCCCGCCCATTAGTCGGTCAAGAAACCACTTCATTTACTATGACATCATACTGCCTGTGCTTGCCAGACCCTTACATCACTTACTAACGGCCCCCAAACACAGGAGCAGTGATCCTGACCATTCAGAAGAAAAGATGAACACGAGAGCCCTTGACAAAGACAGATGGGACTTTTGCATGATTTTTATGACAGCATACTCTTAGAAATATTCTATTTTATTACCAGCAGCATTGGTCTTTCATTGACTAGTACATTGATCTTTCAGTAATTAACAGATCAACTGTCATAGACACAAAGTATGCGAGGATAAGCATTATGTCCACCATCAACTGAGAGCCTTGGAGGAATATAACCCAAGGAGAAGAGTAACTACTCCATTCAAATCTTTTGCTTTTTTTTTTTTTTTTTTTTTTTTGGAGACAGGTTTTTCTCTATAGGTAGCCTGGGCTGTTTGTTCTCCATATAGAAAGCAGGCTGGTCGTGAACTCACAGAGATCCCCCTTCTTCCTCCTGAGGTACATTCAAGACTTAAAACCTTTACTGCTTCTTAACAAGTAGATTGAACAAAACAGAAAAGAGGACCTTCTTGACTGTCTTAGTTAGGGTTTTACTGCTGCGAACAGACACTGTGACCAAAACAACTCTTATGAGGACAACATTTAATTGGGGCTGGCTTACAGGTTCAGAGGTTCAGTCCATTATCATCAAAGCAGGAACATGGCAACATCCAGGCAGACATGGTGCAGGAGGAGCTGAGAGTTTTACATTTTCATCTAAAGGTTGCTAGCAGAATACTGACTACTAGGCAGCTAGGATGAGGGTCTTAGAGCCACAGTGAAACACCTATTCCAACAAGGCTGCACCTCCCAATAGGGCCACTCCCTTGCCCAAGCATATACAAACCATCACACTGATGAATAAAATGTGAGCAATTTCAGCAAGTGGGTCAGAGACAACGACAATCCACAATTAGATGTCAATAGTAACCAAGACCAAGGCTGGCTCCCCTAATGTGCACTTCCTGACTCCGGGGCCTCTCTACCAGGTGGAACAATTAACAGTAGAATAAGGTTTCCCATCCTCACTAACAAGCATGTAAGACAGACCAGACACCACCAGTGAGGGTATGATGTGGGGCACCAGGGTGAGCATGAATGTCTAGACAGCCAGCCAGTCAGCAGCAATCCCCTGCAGTCTCCACAGCCACTCCCCTCCTTGGGTCCCTGCCTTGACTTCTCTCAATGATGGATTGTAACCTAAAGCCAAATGAACCCTTTCCTTCCCTAACTTGCTTTTTTTGGGGGTCACGTTTATCACACTGACGGAGAGCAAATCAGGACACAGACCATGTGCAGAAGTTCAGACCTATTGTGTGATTTGGCCGGAGAGAACACATTATGTAAGAGCTGTCACACACAGACACACTTGTGGGGGGATGATAAGGCCACTCCCGCTTCCACACTCCTGGTGCCATCCTACCATAGCTGTGTCCTCCCCCGCTTCCCCCTGCCCCTGTCAACCATCAACAAAGTCTCTATCACTATAGTTTTGACGGATGTCATATGCATGGGTTTGCCCAGTGAGTTAGTCACCTGATGCCACTATGGGGAGGTGGCAGAAACCCTTGGAGACGGGATCGTGTGGGAAGACGTAGGGGTGAGGCCTGGGAAGGCAGGCATTATCCCTATTTCCTTCTTCCATCTCCTCCCTCTCAGCCTCCCAGGGGCTCTGAAGCGAGCTCCTCTTCTCTGCCCCATGTTTCTGCTGTGAGATTCCAACTCACCACAGGTCCGGGGACACAGGAATCTTCCTGCTTTAATCTGTTTTCCTCAGGTATTTTGTTATAGCAACAAAAAGGTGACACACAGAGCAGCTGTCACTCACCAGAGTACTCTAAGGCTGTTCTGATGGGTGGGGTCCAAGGAGCCCTTCTGCTATTGCTGTTGGCAATAACCCTTTGTAGAGAGGCCTCAGAAGGCCCACTCCTGCTCATCCGCTGAAGCATTTTTGTGAGGTTTTCAGCTTGGGACAACTATATACAAATCCTTCAAGATGCCTCACACACTATTTTGTGTATATTTACACACACACAAACACACACACACACACACACACACACACACACACAAAACTCCAGAGCATGACTTCTTGGCAGTGTGATAGCATTCTTCTTCTTCTTCTTCCTCCTCTTCCTCCTCTTCTTCCTCTTCCTCTTCCTCCTCTTTCCTTTTTAAAAGAAACTATTTTCCAAAATGGCCATGTCCTTTCCATTCCCACCACCAAGACACAAGACGATTCTGTGCCCCACTGCTGCGGCTGTCACACCGCAGCCTTTACTCCAGCTATTTCAACAAGCACATAAGGATCGACTTCACCATGACATCATTCCCGCCTTCCTCTCTCACGACTGTACCATAAAGTAAGAGAAATAATTTTCATTTTTTGAGGCTGGTCTCATACAACACAGCCTGGTCTTTCTGTAGCTGAGAAAGACCCTGAAGCTCTCATCCTCGTGCTTCCACTCCAGGAGCGCTGGGATCACAGGCTCCCTCCACTGTGCCTGCTTTTGTGTCATTCTAGGGACTGAGTCCAAGCAGGGTTCCCTGGTCCCTGCATGCCAGGCAGGAATTCTACCAACGGAGCCATATTCCTAGCCCCAAGAATAGCGTTTGTTTTCCAAGACAGGGTCTGACTATGTATTTCTGGCTAGCCTGAAACTCGCTATGTAGACCAGGTGGGCCTCAAGCTCTGAGATTCCCCTGCCTCTGCCTCTGCCTCTGCCTCTTACAGTGGGTGTGGCTACCTGTGACCTTGATATGCTCACACACCTTCAGTACAGCATTTTGGTAAACGGCTGGTCATGTTCCCTGCCATCTATGAATCGTCTATTAGTTAGTTCTTTCTTCAGTGTTCTCAGGCATTTTACCTAGTGTATGCGCAGCTCCTTTTCAAGATGGGATTTAACAACATTTTCTCCCAGTTGGTAACTCATCTTTAATGGAGGACTACACACACACACACACACACACACACACACACACACATTCCTCCACATATACATTTACTTTATATAAAATTCTTTTTTATAAAGCAGGTAAGGAAAGACTGAATGGATCCTTGAAGCAGTTCTAGGAAATAAGAAGTACAAGGCAGACTCTGGATGGGCCTGCTGTCTCCAGCACACAGGACAGAGTAAGGCCTCAGTGGCTGGGGAAGCCGTCCCTTCAGGGTGAAGCTTTTAAAGCTGTGACTAATGATGCCACGTAAAGGTGATGTCTTCTTGTTCTCTGTTTTTAGTGCCACTGAACCATCCCAGGTAATAAATCAAAGAAGCCACGGTGGCTATTTGTATGGTGAGATAAGGGAAATTAATTTCAATGCCCAAACATGGATCTCCTTATATTAAAAAATGACTTAGCAAGAGTAGCCATTTTCTCCAGGATGTACTGGATAGCGCATATGCATGGAGCCAGTTCAATCTGGGTACTTTCTAGGGAAACGAGGTTGTCTCTTAGACTGGGGTGGCATTGGGAGGAAGAGCTTGTAGGATAAAGGGCAAGGTTAATTAATTAATATCACAGCTGTTTGAGTAAACTGAATGTAAGAAATCTGCCCCCACCCTCCACCAAAAGGAGGATTACAGTAACAACACCTCCCACAGCTGCTCTTTCAACTCTAAAGATCTAGGCTCTACAAGGGACTCTCATTTCCTTGCAATTCAGACACTTGACTTCAAAATGTGTCAAGATGTGAGTAAAGGTCTATCTAAGGAGAGAAGGGTTTTGCATGGAGCAGAGTGGATTGCCTGTGCTGTGCATGTCACGTGATGGCTACAGCATGGGGCGGACATTTGGGCTGTAATACTAAGGGGGGGAGGGAACGAAGCAGAGAAAAGCCTGGGGATGCCTCTTTGTCTCGGTTCCCAGGGGCTTTAGGATGTCTTCTCCTCTGAACACTACTTGGGTACAATGAGAGCCATCCATCGACACCAGCGAGCCTGGCTCTACTTGCGGGTGACAAGCAAGCCGGGTAACTATACACGTCTGCCTTACTGGTGACAGTCGCTTTATGTTCCAGTTTCAAAATGCAAGTATTCTACATGCCAGCATGGCTGGGCACTGTAGTCATGACAAGTAGATCTTCACCACTGCAGAAGTTTCTATGTAACTCTACCGACCGCAGCCTAAGTGGGCACACATAGCCCCACCCCCGGCCCCGCGCGTGCGCGCGTGCGTGTGTGTGTCTAACTCTCTGTTTGCTTTTCTTCAAACTCCTCAAAAATCTCTTCTCTGGCTAAGTGTGGTAGAATAAGCCTGTAATGTAGGAGAGCTGAGGTTACAAGACCAAGAGGGTTAGGTCAGCCTGGGCTACTTAAGGAGCCCAAGTCTCCTGTAATTGCCAAGAGCTAACTGATCATGTCACAAGAGTTCCAAGACCCTATTTATAAAAACAATGGCTGGAGACGAGGGTCAGGGCTGAGCCAGTGCCTAGACTTGGGCAAGGCTCTCCACTGATGGCCAGTGCCATAAAATAAACCAAAGAACTCTTCCTCACAGTGAAAGCCCACAGCTGTCAACAGAAGGAACTTGCCCTTTTCACTCTGCCTTCACCTCAGGATACACCCATTAAGGTCCTGACACTGTGATGTCTTCCTAACTCTCCCCCATTCACGTGCTCTGTTCTGTACTAGGTACAACCTTCTTTGCATGTGGGCACATGGGACACTGGGGCTGCTGGGAGAAACCCTTCCCGTGGGGCTGAGAGACACTCCAGCTCTATATTCTTCTTGTAAATAAAGCTTCTTGGTTAGGAGCGGAGTCTTGGGTCCACCTCCCCTTCTCTGCACTGGGATTTTGTCTGGTTTGAACCTGTGACAGTCCTATGCACACTGCCATAGCCTCTGTGAGTTCCCACAGGCACCAGCCCCTATGTCTGGATGACACCGTCTCCCTGGAGTCAGCCCCCACCTCTGGCTCTTACAATCTTCCCACCTCGCCTTCTGCACAGACCCCTGACCCTTGACGGGAGGGATCAGATGTGGACCTCCCTCCCTGCACAGTTCTCCACACCTGAACACTGCTGCCCCACTGCCCCAGGCGATTCCACAGTTCAGAAACAAGCATGGCCCTTTCCTAGCCTGATTCTTCTTCATCTTCCGCCGCAGACACTGGCTTCCCTAGAACAAAGGTTATGTTTCGGTTTTCTTCATTCCTGTCTATGAATACTGTCTGAACAAACCGATGATAATTATACAGGGCACACAAATGAAATGACGTGCATTCAGGAACTGCAGTCCACTGGCAATGACGGTCTAAGAGTCTCGCTCCACTTGCATTGACTTAAAGAAGATTCTTTTGGTCTTTTTTTCTAAAATCTGCTTACTGTTTTAGACAGAGCCTAGCCCTTGCTACCATTGCCCAGGCTAGCCTCCAATTCCTTACCCCACTGCTGAAGTGTCTTGAATACTGGGATCATTACAGGTGTGTGCCACCACGCTTGGCTTTTTGTTTGTTTTTTGTTTTTTTAATTTTTTAAAGAGATCACATCAGAAGTGAGAATGTATTTCCAAATACAATTATAAAAAAAAATCTCATCAGCCATGTGGAACTAGCTAATACAATAAAATCACATTAAACTTGAATATGACTATTCATGTAACAGGGAAGTATTTGCATTCCAGACTTTAGAAGTCAGGTTCTCTTATGGTATATGGAAATCATTATGAATAAATAAGAACATAAAACTCAATAGAAACTTAGGTAGCAAATATGAGAGAAAACATAGAGGTCTCAAAATTTTTTAAATACCTTTTTTTAGGAAGAATTTGTATTTTTCTTTTTTTCTATTTTTTTTATTCGATATATTCTTGTATTTTTCTTATTTGTTCTTTCTCCTTACCCCACTTCTTTCTAAAACGCATGCCCATAGCCCCTGAATGCCAGGCATCCTGCAGCACAATAAGGAAAGAAACAGCATGGTATCTCTCCTTCTAAAAACACTTAGAAAAAATGTTTGTGTACATGTATGTAATATGAAAAATGCACATGTGCTTGAATACTTGTGTGTGAGTGTGTGTGTGTGTGTGTGCGCGCGCGCGCACGCAGGCACTTTCCTCCACCCTTCTCCTCTACATTTTAGTTTGAATAGGCAGGGTCTCTCACTGAACCTGGAATTCACAGGCTTGTCTAGTGAGCAGGCTTGCCTCCTGAAGGACTATGGGCCACCCCTGAGCTCTCATGGGGTTTCTGGGTATCCAAACCCCAGTTCTCATGTGTACTGTAAGAGCACTGTCCACTGAACCAGGACCTGGTTTTCCTTTTGACACAAACTAATTACTTCAGCAATTACATCATAAATACTAGACTCAGTTTCTCTCTGTTAGGCAGGAGCAGTTACATTGGAGACTGTAATTTATGAACACTCTGTGAGACTACTTCAAAGAACCACAAACAACGAAACAATTATTTTGGTTAAAAAAGCTAAGTCCTGCATTTTGTGTTATCAGGATGAGGTATCAATAACAGTTCATACATACAGCTGTGGATGGTTTCTTACTAATGTGTATCTTCATCTAACTCAGTGCATGACAAAACAAGTCAGAGTTGGCCTAAAAAATAGGTGTCCATGAACCACAAGTCCATTTTCACCCAAACATGCAGGCAGGGTCTGGAATGATGACTCAGCAGTTAAGAGTACTGGCCACTCTTCCAGAGAACCTGGGGTTCAATCCCAGCCATGGGAGCCACAGGGCGGTTCACAACTGTCTCTGACTCTAGTTCCAGAGTATCCAACACTCTCTTCTGGCCTCCTTGAGCATTGCACCCCTGGGGTATGTAAACACACAAGGAGGAACACTCACACACATGAAATAAAAATAAAATAGAATCTTAAAAAATAAAACAAAACAAACAAACAAACAAACAACCCCACAAAGTCAATGCAGGTAGGTTTTTCCTTTTCTTTTTTCACCTCCTCCCGCCTGGTTTTGAATTGATGAAGTGGAGAGAATAAAAGAATTGAAAATTGATCACCCACACAATCACTGATGAGGCTTCACTAAAATACAAGCATCCAATATGCAAATTATTTAGTCCTAAGTGATCCAGGCATTGTACTCACTTGGATACAAATCTTTCCTCCCCTCCGTCCCTCCTCCCTTCCTCCTTCTCTCTCTCTCATTTTCATTCTTCCTTGAAGATACTGGCAAGGCTGGCCTTGAACTCCTGGTCTCAAAAAATCTTCCTGTCTCTGTCTCTGGTGTAGAGTAGAGACACCCGGGACCACATCTGACTTCTAGGATCTCATTCTGAAAAGTTATTCATATCTGGATATTGGCAGAAGCACCATCTGCTCCTAAGCAGAACATGGGTTTGCCAAGGCCAAGGCCATTACTTAACACTGGTCCGTCCCATTTCCACAGCAACACTAAGGCTGAGTGTGAGATAGAGGCAAATCAGCAAGCCCCAGGGAGGGAGTGGGATGGACACCAGGGCAGTGACAACAGACACCAGGGCAGTGACAAGGCAGGACACTCTATTTTCTTTTAAAGAACAATTATAATTTAATATGGGAAATCATATAATTAAACCTACTCAACTGGAATAAACTCCCCTTCTGATATGCATTTAGGAAGGCAGTTCACATAACTCCCCACCACTTCTCTTTTTACCACAATACATGAGATAAGTTTCAGACAGTCTGGCAGGAGGAGAAAGAGGACAGACCTGAAACTCAATACGTACCTTATCTAGAAAGACCTTTTCTGATCTCTGTGAGTGAAATGAATCCTCAACTATAAATGCATTCTCCTGCTTCCCAAAATACATATTTCTAACTCTCAAGGTCTCCACAGGAATCATTACTACTATGTTTCCCCGTCTTTGTTAAAAGGGAATACCACAATTTAAATTGACGAGCCAGATTTACACTCCAACAAAGACTGTCCCATGCTCATTTTCCAGGTATGAGTCTTTACATAAGCCGACCACAAATATCATTTGCAATGTGGTGCTCTTCCAGTGAACTGTTGACAATCTCATATGGTAGTTTGGTGTACCCTCTCAGGGTGTCCCACTCCACCCTTTTTTGCCATGTCCTAGAAGGCCAGTTTGTCTGAATCTAGTAGAGTTCCACAGATCCATCTTTCCTTCCTTCTTCTTCCGTCTCTGTGTGTCCCATGCACGTGTGGACTCATGTATAGAGGGGGTGTTGTATGTCTTCAGGTCAGAGGCATTGGGGATCCTGTTTATTTCTCTTCATCTTATTACCCTGGGACAGCAGGGTCTCCCATTGAACCACCAGGCAGCAAGGCCCAGTGTATTCCCCAACCCTACTCCAAGTGCTAGACTTAAAGACATACTCCGCTTTACTCAGCTTTTATATAGTTGCCGGGATTCCACCTCAGGCCCTCAGACTTCCACAGCAGGTGCTTTTAACAGCTGAGCCATCTCCCCCGTCTTTGGCTGTCTTTCTAGTTCAGCTTTCCATGGTTGCACTGGGTTATAATTACGTGGAAAAGTGACGGGAGAAATGGACGGTGTGGTAGGTGGCCAAGAATAGGCTCCATGTTTTGAAGTTCTTGACAACATACCTGCTGGCTTCCTCAGTGGGCCAGGGCACTGGCCTTAGCGTGTACCACAGCTGGGTTCATGTGCCTGCTTAGCACATGTGACTATGCCAACCTCAGTGCCCCAAGCATGAACTAGAAATACTTCAGCCAGGGGCTTACACGTGACTGGAGCTTGAATAGTGTATCCAAGCTCTTGCAAGGACTATAATGAGTGTATGTTTTCTGCTCTATATTTTATTTTATTAACTTGGCAGCTATTACTAGCATAAACATTAGTATCCAGAATATCACTAGAAGGCTGCCTCATTCAAGAAGAAGGAAAGAAAAAGGGTAGGAGAATGAATATAGAGAAAGAAGACAAGGATCCTGTGAGTTCATGTAGACACAGACCCCCAAAGCTACTGATTGCCCCTTTCTTCCTGGAACTCGCTCCATAGACCAGGCTGGCCTCAAATTCAGAGATGCTCCTGCCTCTGCCTTCTGAGCGCTGGAATTAAAGGCATGTGCCACCACACCTGGATTACTCCAGGGTAATCTCAAAAGTTTCTAGCAATGTCACCAAGACAGACCAACCCCTGAAAAACAATTTAAACTGTTTCTCTTTCTCTGTATCCTCAAGACTGAGGACATCAGCCTGCCAGTAGGAATGTGTGACAAGCTCTTTCACTAGAGGGAGAGCCCCACTTATGCTGATTGTGCCACTGGTCACCAGAAAACACCCAAGGGGGACATCTCATCATCTGCAGTGGATGTGTAAGGCCAGCCTGTAGATCTGTGGACGCTAGCTCTGGACACAGGGACACAGCTCATGTGCCCTCCACTGTGCTCATGAGCTGGCTTTCATTCTATCCTCGGGACTTGTCCCCAACTCCGCCATCCCAGACCTTCCCAGCTCCAACTTCTGCTGACTTTCCTCCAGGAAGTTGAAGAGAAATCCATTAATAATGGCATCTATGGCAGATACAATGCCAGTGACTACTTGACAGGATGGGACAGCATTCCACTGATTGTGCTATGTGGAATGGAAGAAGGAAATTTGCACGTGCCGTTTAGAGTCTACAACCAGAGAAAATCAGAGCTGCTGCTTGGTGCGCCTGGCCTAACTAGTTAAGTTTTGTTGTTTTTTTTTAAAAGGGGGGGGCAGAGGCTCTGTTTGAGGACATAGACGTTCCTGTGTGGCCCTGATGACACAAACAGCCATGTTGGGACAGGGTAGCTTGGCTGGAAACAGAGGTCTTGATGGGTTCTTTCTCAGTCTTATAAGTTCTCTGGACTAAAGTCACCCCAAAAAATGCTTGGTAAAGATGTCAGCATTGACGTGCATTCAAGTTACAGACTCACAAGTCCCTGAGGGAAAACTCGCTGAACCATCCATGACTAGACTCCACAGAAATGGTGACTTTGGTGTTTCTCAACTGTGGCAATAGAGGATCAGTGAGTAAGAATCTGTGCACGGTGTATGACTGGACTCTGGAAGAGGAGAGCTGAGCAAGGCCTGAAAGACCTAAAGGGGAGCCTAGGGTAGGATGGGGAACCACAGTGGCTGGGAGGGGTGGGCAGACCCACCTCAGTGCCCAGCTCCGGGACATGCTGGTCCAAAGAAGTAACATCTTTCAGAGATGCTGTTGCTTTTTTGCTAAACCAGCAATAAGGGGAATGCTCCCCTCATGGGTAGTGGAAGATACCCAGGGCCATGTTACACAGAGGGTCTCCACCCTTGTACCCACAGCTTGTGGGTGTGACGCCATTCAAGTTCATCTTCCTGCACAACAGGCCTCATTTACCTACTTGCAGCAACCAAATTATGGTGTGGCAAAACTCTACTTCCTTCCTGATGTGCGGATGAAGTCTTTGCCTAACAACTCTACTGTCCCTCTGTAAACTTTGCGGCCCTCTCTCTACCCTGGCCCATGGTGGGCACTCCTTGCCATGCACTTCTACAGCCCTAGCTGCCACAGACCCACTCTGCTCCATTTAAACACGGAGTCACAAAGGCTGAACTTTGTGACTGGGTGTTCAGAGTTGTTGCTACTCTTTAGATAAGCATGTCCTGTTTTCTGTGAACCCACCAGCTAAAGGCACAGCGGTGGTTCAGGCTGTGACCTTGGGTCTCTGAGAGGTGACTCTCCACACTTGAGATTCTTTACCTACTCAGCTCTCTGGAGCAGACCTTAGACCAGAGAGCACATGACAGACCAGAGATGGTGAATGGAAGTGAACAGCCTGATACAATAGAGTCAGCACTCATCGACCTGGACCTTCCTTTTCTAGTGAAGGAAACACTCTGCAGGGACATTTCTAGGCCCAACAAAACTCATTCCTTATGGTTTCAGACCAGAACTCAGTGCATAGGCACACTTAAATTTTCTAAATGACACAACAGCTTTGAACTTTGACCAAGACTCCTGCCACCACCACCCATGAATCTCCACCCCACTGAGGTATTAGGGCCTAACTTGAAAAGAAAATACTACATCAATGCCTTCTAATCCTCTTGGTTAAACATGGAACAGCAAAGGAAGATAGGCATCGGTGAAGGAGCCCGCTGTATCCGCAAGGGTATAGGTGTGGCACATCAGGCAAAGAGGTAGATTCCAGCACAACAGAAATTAATCCACTCAAAGCTTTTCTCTGATCAAAGGTTAGATCTTAGTCTAAGAAGCTTATTCTAAGAAACAATTGAGTGTGATGACTTAACATGTCCACATCACAACTCTGACCGTCCTATCTAATGGTCTGATTGACAGCCTTAAGCACAGTGTGCTTTTCTTTGCCAAAGGCATGTTTTCAGAAGTACAGCAATAAACATTAATAAATAACATTTATTGAGGCCTCACTATACACATTAGGGACACAGAGTGCTAAGGGTTATTCTGACTGTATACACCTAAGACAAGGCCACAGAGAACAAAAGGTTTACTGTTGTTTAGATATTGTGTAACCCATGTTAATGCCTATATAAGTTTACCTGGGAATTTCTATTTCCCCTTTACAGTCTTTTTTGTTGTTG
This sequence comes from Apodemus agrarius, assembly GCA_964023405.1. Taxonomy (NCBI): domain Eukaryota; kingdom Metazoa; phylum Chordata; class Mammalia; order Rodentia; family Muridae; genus Apodemus; species Apodemus agrarius. The sequence continues at coordinate 128,806,843 of OZ030006.1, forward strand.
TTGTTTTCAATTACCATAAAAAAACTGTATATACATTTGGAAGGTTTGGTACATATATAAACATGTAGAAAGATAAAATCAAGTCAATTGGCACACCTATCACTTCTTAAGTTGTTGTTGTTGTTGTTGTTGTTGTTGGTGGTGGTGGTGGTGGTGGTGTGTGTGTGTGTGTGTGTGTGTGTGTGTGATGTTTAGAATCTACCCTCTTAACAATTATTAGCCTGTGCTCACAAGGCTGCATCATCAACCACTAAAACTTCCTTTTTCTTCTTTGATGGAACTAACCCTGATAGACCAACCAAGGCCTGGGCTCAAAAGCAAAGCCAGCATCCATTTCTACACATTGACAGGGTGCTGAAAAGAGGGAGACATTTTAAGAGGACACACTGTAGACACATACAATAAGCATCTTAAACCAGAGTCCATCAACAGCATGCCTCCTAAAATATCTGTTCGCTGTTCAGCCTTCTGCCTTGTCGTTTTGTCATAGGTGGATGACACTGTGAAGAACAGGACACTGACCATTCTGTGCATCTTGAGTCATACTCAACACCTCCTTGGTTCATGACTGTGGGAAAGTCACCTCACCTGTCTGGCTCTCGGTCACTGCAGCTATGAAATGAAGGTGCTAAGTCTTCAGGAGTTGTTAGTCAGGATCAACTGAGGTAATTCCTGGAAAGCAAGCACTCTGGCAGGGTGCTCTCCTGGTCTGTTGGCGACCATGGTTTCATTACTGCTGGCTGGCAAGCTTACTGTAATAGGAGCCAAGGGGTGGGTTTTTGTTTTACATTTGTAATAAAATTTCAAAACAGAAATATTTCCTTTGCTAATTGGGGTAAAAATACAATTCTTCAATCATCACAACAAAAATGTTTCAAAATGTAGATAGAAAACTAGTATGTTATCCCTACCCCTGCCCACAGTGAGGTTAGGAAGACAGATGTGTTTTATACAGGTGAGAAAATTCACAATCGGGTGGTTCTTGACTTAAAGTGACGATCACAAGTAAAAAGCTAGTCCCCAAACTCAGAGGCGCCTTGGGGTAAAGTCTGTGTGGTTAGCATGGTATGGAGTCTAACGGCAAATCCAGCTGCAAAACAAAGGAAGAGTGGAAACTCCACGAGGGCCAAGCAATCCTCAGGTTCCAGTGAAACAAACCTCACAGTCTAACTTGAGTATTCACCACTGTTGAAAAATGTAGCCTGAGCCAGGTTCACGAGAGAAATTTTTAATGAGTGTGTTCAAAATAGTAAAAAAAAAAAGTTAAAATGAAGGCTGAAGGTATTTTATCTAACCTATACCTATATAATATGTCTAAAGTGCTATCACTCTGATGCATAATCATCGTCTAAGTGCTAATGAGATGGTTTCTTAAAATACTGAGTGTACTAGGTGTCTGAAACCCAGTGCCCTGGGCCCGAGCATGGAGCTCGGTGGTGAAGGCCCAGGGGTCCATCCCCAGCACTGAGAGGGAGAAGACAGGAAAAGCCCAGCATCTTCCCCTTTATAGTGCATCTTAGTCCCGGCTCACCGTGCACACAGGGTCTAGGGATGTGACCCTGCTGGACAGGGTACTGTGAACACAGCACTGCAGTAGTCCCTCAGGCTGAACAGCATCAAGAAGAACCGCTTGTGCTGCCTGGACTCGGAATGTCCACCCAATAGACCTTTGGTTTAGAGAGGCAACAAGCCATGGCCTCTGCTGCTCTGCTACAATCTAGCACCCCCTGCTCAGCTACAAAGACTCGCTCTGCTTTCTTGGGGTACAGCACTCCCAGCCCTTGCTCTGGGTGCTCTCCACACATGCACCCTCTCTGGATGTCACAGGAAGCTTCACATACGGGGCAGAAACAGCGACAGGGTAGCCCCATGGTGGGATATTGACACAGGCCACTTCTCAGGTCTGTTATCAAAAAAAAAAAAAAAAAAAAAGCCTGGTTGGTTCCACACGGCGGAGGAGAAGCCAAGTGCAAGTGCACACACATCTTTCAGTCAAGGACAGCGCGCGGCTTCAGGTTGGGGTGTAACTCTGGCTCTGGCCCCTCAGCAGAAAGGTCACAGAACAACCAAGCAGAGAAACGGGTAACACATATTTGGAGAGTCGCAACACTGCATGGAGGAGAAGGGTGTTACCACTGGAGAGGGGTCAGGAATGGGGGGACAGAATCCAGAAAGGACTCCGAAACCCTAAATCACTGCCTCCTGAACAGCCTCACAAAAGTGGTACTGTGTATCTGGGACAAAAATAATATTGAACCCTGAGAAGAGAGACGAGCATGAGTTTACCCCTTAAACAGGTATCTGGAAAGAAGGGAACAGAAATAAATACTCCCTACACACCCGCACCCCAGGAACAGCAGAATCCAGCCAAGTCACTCAGTCTGACAAGAGTTGAGAAAGGGAAGAATTTCAGTTTATAAAACATTAAATGTTTTAACGGAGACATGACATTTATATTCATTTACGGGGTACAGCACGAGACATACACACTGCATCATGGGCAAATGTGCAGGTATGTGCTGTCAGACGCGAGTTCTTTCTGGGCGTGGGGACGCCTCACACTCTTAGTCACAGGGCAACAGACAATAACTTCACCCTGTGCTGTGGGAACCAGGGCTAGCCCTAGCCTGCCTCCCTTCTGTGGCCCCCCTCCCTGACCTGATCAGTCTCTAGGGACCACTCCCCTCTGATTCATTTTTTCACTGTGGGACATTAGTTAGAGCTTAACCCATTTATTCAATAGGCTTTATGCCAATGACCCTTAGGGTTCTGTCCAAGGTCACTCAGTGAATCGGAGGCACAGCTAGGGCAAGAACATCAACCTTCCAATGTCCAGCCATCCTTCATCCCACACCTGCATCATGAAACCTTTCTTCATTCCAATACAATCTGGGTAATGAACTGGTGACGTTGGGAGGCCTCAGGAGGCCCCTGTTCTGGAGTGAGAGGCTAAGAATCAAGTGGACAGAGGAGCTGGAGAGATGGCTTGGGGGGGGGTTATGAAGCTCACTGCCCTTCCAGGTTAGTTCCAGGATGCTCACGGGGACCCTCGGTAACTCCAGGCCCAGGGGATTCAACACCTCCTCTGGCCTCAGGCTCCTGCAAGCAGGTGGTACATACAGACACGTGCTCAGAGTGCATGTAATACGTGCACAAGCATAGACACGCAGATACACACAGACCCACATACACACAGAGATAGATGAAAATAAAATAAACATTTAAAATATGAGAATGGTGACTGGACAGCCTGAGATTCTTAGGCTAAGAGCTTGAAGATGAACGTGAGCCTTCTGGAAGGGCATGGTCGGGCCCTGGTTCAGCCCTCTGAGCTAAATCTGGGAGACAGAGACACCAAGGACAGGTTGGGCGGGAACCATGAGTGTGCACGCTTGTCACTGGAGCCTAAACTTTTCACGTAAGAGAAAGGAAAGGGACAGAGATTCTTCGTAAAATAATAATAATAATAATAATAATAATAATAACACAACAGAAAACACCCCAAACTAAAACACCGCTAGACACAGATAGAAAGAAATGGTGTTGTTCACTTTTAAACCTCTCCTTTAGTCCATAGAGCACAGGCTAAGCCAACTGTGAATGGTGTTTACGACCCCACACATTTCAGGGCTGGGAAGCTGAGCTGGAGAAAAGTACACTGAGCTCAACTAGGAAGACACAACTGGAGGCCTCTGACCTGCAGCCACGCGGGGCGGATGAGGGGCCAGCAGCCTTTCTCTCACTGTGTTTTCAGAGACATGTAAAAGGCTGGGCGGAATCCAGAGAAGAGCAGCAAAGATAACGAAGTGGGTAGAAAAATGGCACCTTTGAGGAAAGGTTAGAGTGACAATGGCTTAGCCTGACAGAGAAGACAGGGGAGCCACCTAACCATCGCCTTCAAGTATGTGGCAGTTCTTACAGGGGAGACGCCAACGAGTTATTTTCTCTAACCAGGGAAGGCCAGAGGAAATCGTCGTACATTGCAGCAGAAGCTAGCAAGCACCATGTGAGTCCAGAGACGGAGGACACGGTTCTGGACCTGCTGGCCTTCATAGAGGAGGCCCACAGTGACTTGTCCCACAGAGGGTTTTGCACAAAGGACCCATTTTCTTTGATGACAAACAACTCTGACTGGAGAAGATGAGGTAGGGAGGAGACAAGCTGGCCCCCAGCGGCTCGTTTTATAGTTCACCTTTGGGTTCTTAAACGACAGTAAGGCTGATGGACCTCCACTGCTGACCTGGCAGGGGGCAGAGAACAAAGATCAACCAGACCCACAGGACTGGCTTTCCCAAAGATGCTGATTTCAAAACGCAACAGAACAGATAAGACTCTTCCACTGATACAGTAAAATCACCGTAAACACGCACACGAGAAGGCAGCCTGATTAACATAATGATGCTCACAAGGGAAATTAGCCCAACCAAGAGACACTCAAGCTCCAACTCTGCTAAACTACAGACTGAGGAGAACTGTCACACACACACACACACACACACACACACACACACACACACACACACACAGCCCAGGCTGCACACACGGATTCTCTTCGCTTCCTTCAAGAAGAGGCATTTACTGCGGAAGGCTCAAGAACCAATAAAAAAGGTAATTTCACAATATCTCTACTGTGTCCCCAATCATCCAAAGGGCCGAAGGCGCACTATTCCCACTACACTGTGCAGTCCTTGCCACCCGGCTGGTTTTCAATTGACACTGGTGTGTGTGTGTGTGTGTGTGTGTGTGTGTGTTATATTTTCCTCAGGCTGGGCCTATTGGAGCTTTTCTCAGGAAAAGCAACTCCAAAGCAGGCCGATGGTCTTTGCCTATGATGAAAAGCAGCGGAGGATTTGCACTCTTGGAGGAAAGTGGCTGGCTCTCTGACTCTAGGTGTAAGGAAAAATACTAAATGCGAAGAATGATTGAAAATACAACAGGGACAGTTAGAATATGGGAAACCTGCAGCAACAGGTTCATTTGAATCTGTGTTCTGGAGAGCAAGTTTGTACATGGATGTATGTGGGTGCATATGTGTCAGGGGCATACAGGTGCACATGCACATGTGTTGGCCACAGCACAGTCTGGGGCAGTTTGACGGTCTGAATGAGATGCTCCCACATTCTCGGGCATCTGAATAGCTGGGCCACAGTTGGTGGATGTGTGGGAAGGATTAGGGGTCTGGCCTTGCTGGAGCAAGGATGGCAATAGGCACAGGCTTTGAGGTTTCAATAAACAAAAACACAAAGCTATTTTGAGTGTGTTCTGTCTGCTTCCTGTTTGCGGTTTGAGACGTGAGCACACAGCTGCTCCAGCCGCCATGTCTGCCACCTGCCGCCATAACTCCCGGCCACGATGGACCTATTCTCTGAGCCATATGTCCCGAATAAACCCTTCCTTATATAAGTTGCCTGTACATGGATGCTTTATCACTGCAATAACAAGTAACTAATATAGGTGGTTTCCCTCAGTTTCCCCCCATTGAGATAGGGTCTCTCATTGGCCTGGAATTTGGCATTAAACTATGCTGACCAGTTCATGAGTGCCAGGGAGCCATCTGCCCCTGCCTTTTTTATGCTGTGACCACAAAATAACACCACCATATCTTTTTGTTTGTTTGTTGGTTGGTTGGTTTTTAGGTGGATTCTGGGGATCAAACTCAGGGCCTCACAAGGGCAAGGCAGGAGCTTCACTCCGATCTAGCTCTGCAGTGCCCTGATGTCAAAGTAAGCTTATGAGAATCAGGCACAAACCCAATATACATAACCTGAACACTTGAAAAGCTGAGGCCGGTGAATGATGAATTCAAGGCCAGCCTGGGCTATATAGAGAAAAAAAGGCAATATATGGCTAAAATGTAAACAAAATAACACCCCCAAATTAATTTAATTAAAAAAAAAATCACACACACAACCTCAGAAACAAAAACATGTTCCCCCAATCAAGCAATACACTTCAATGGGTATTAAGTAAAAAAATGTAGTTCTTCTTTTACCAAAACCCACCTACCCTGATTACTTACTAGCAACTAATGACATCTTTCAAATCTCATTTAAATTAATTACAATTAAATTAAGGTCAACTCCTTAACTCCTTGCCCTTGCTATGTCTTGAGCGCTGGTTGGCTCCCAGTCAGAGAGGACCATTCCCTCACTGCACAGTCCTCCACCGGACAGCTCTCCTCTAGAATATGGATGTTGGAAAGGGGCTTCAGAATCAGCCTGAAACTTTACAGCTATGGAAACTAATTAAATGGCGAACACTGCTATCCAAATGAGGGCCCGCATGGCTTAGCCACAGAGATACGCGCTGAGAAATGTGCTGTTAGGGAGTAGGCTGTGTAGATGCCATGCAGGGCACTCACACAAACTCACAAGCTTCAAGGACACTTGCTCCTGTACTGGTGGAGTAATCTTAGGTGTCTGTTGCCATTAGTGGTTCATCATCAGCAACCAAACATCCCCTACACACACACACACTGGAGATTGAGCATAGCCTGACTCAACTCATGTTAATGTTGCTTTAATTCTACTCTATGGAAGTGGTGGGGTCTGGTAGATGGGGAGTGAGAAGCCATTGAATCCTACAGCCACTGGGTAAGACTAAAGAGGAGGGTGACTGGGCTTAAGGAATGTCATAGGGTACTTAAGAATAGGTCATAAAGGGGCAGGGGGCGGGGCTGGGATGGGTCAGTGGGTAAAGTACTTGCTGGCGAATCCCCGGTACCCATCTGAAGCCTGAATCCTAGTCCACAATCTTAGTGCTTCTGTGGCAAGGACAGGCAGGAAAAGGCCTGGAAACTTCCAGGTCAACTACTTGGTTAATTAAGTAGCCTCAAAGCAGACAAGGCCCTGTCTCAAAACCAGGTGAAAGGTGAAAATTGATACACTAAACACATACCCACATAACACCAATGTGTACTCACAGACCAGAGAAACTGAGGCAGCTTCTAAGTCAGAATAACTCAAAGGCTGTCCTGTTTATTTAAAATGGAAGAACTGCCTTGGTAAAGATGAGTTTCATTTTTGGACCAATCCAGTAAAGCTTCTTCTATGGTGTACGTTCAGATTCAAAAAGAATAATGACAGTCGTGGCCGATTCAAGCCGACGCCAAACATACAGCCAAATGCTCCCTAAGTGCTTTTTAACCTGCCTTCAATCATCACTCGCAATTTTAAAATTCTGCTGAACAGGTAGCTACTCGGAATCAGAAAGTTAAACAACATTTACCATTAGCAAGCCATTATTTGGAAAGCTGAAACAATATACTAAATTACAGGGTATGAGAGATGCTTAGCTATCTGAAACTGGGCCAAAACACTAGGACAAATGCGACTAAATACTAGTCTGGAATTCCGATTAAGCATGGCTTCTCACAGCCTTTGTCTCTCACGTCCCTTCTGCAATGGAGTTATCAATAGGGTCCTTTCAGAAGTTCTGGTTCAGGTGAGAGGGAGCCAGGCACATTAAGGTGGCTGGTGTTAGAACAGGGTAAGATTAGGGAATATCTGCCCGTGCCAGGTAAATATTGAGTTCCTACCCTGTAGCAGGCACTTAGGGAGACAGCAGAACAGGGATAAACAAGCTCTGCCTTCTGCTGGAATTCACTGCCAGTGACGAGAGGTACGTTACAAGCAGAGCCACATAAGGTAACTCTATCCAGGATAAGTAGCAAGGTGGCATGCTGGCTGGGATGCTGGCTGGGAGGCTGGAGTGTGTGTGAGAGCAAAGGAAGTGCCTCAGCTAGAACCATGAGGGCATCCTCAGCCAGGGAAACGGGGACAGCTACATGCCTCTGACAGCTGGGCATTGATCACTAATCCATCCACACATCCATATTTTTTTCCCAACATAATATTTTTATTGATTATTTGGGAATTTCACATCATGCACCACCATCATACTCACTTCATATAAATTACCTATTTTTCTTATTTTCTTTGAGTCTCTTGTCTATTTTTTTTTCTCAAGGCCATCGAGCTATAAGGAATAAGGGATGAGAGAGAGGAGAATTCCAGTCTATTAGAGAGCTTAGGAAACAAGCACCTTCAGACTTACCCATTACACTCTTCAGAAGAGGGTAAAGTGCCCCCAAAGCCCCCTGTGGAATGTAATGCCTTTTAATCCACACTCTGCTATTATTTAATTAGAGCCCCAGATGGAGTCAGAGATGAAACATTGTGAACGGACGTTTCGCACACAAGCTACTTCTGCTTCCGGTAAAATCCCTCTGTTTTTATTTTTTAAACATTTCATAAATGCTTCCCAGTGACCCATGTCACTTCTGTCCCACGTGGCACTGTTCTCTGGAGCATCCCCATAGGTCCTTCCGTGGGAAGGTACACATGAACAGGAGAGAGAGAAGCTGGGGACACCAAGTTGGTGTTCAAACCCACGTTTGTAATCTTTCGCACAACACGAAATCCATAAGAAGTACTTTTTAGCTTAGAGGAAGATGAAGGTACCAGGCAGGTGTTCCCCAGGCATGCCAGGAGATGTCTTAAACAGCTCCTCCAAGGAAACACTGAGGAGGCAACAAATAGATGTTAAATGCTTGAAAGGACAGATGAAGAAGTCCATGGAAAACTTTTTTTTTTTTTTTTTTTTGGTTTTTTGGATTTGGGTTTTTTGGGTCTTTTTGTTTGTTTTGTTTTGTTTTGTTTTATTTTGTTTTGTTTTGAGACAGGGTTTCTCTGTATAGCCCTGGCTGTCCTGGAACTCACTCTGTAGACCAGGCTGGCCTCGAACTCAGAAATCTGCCTGCCTCTGCCTCCCAGAGTGCTGGGATTATAGGCGTGCACCACCACCGCCTGGCCCATGGAAAACTTAATAGTTCAGTTCCTTTTTGAGATCCTGGAAAGTGGGGCACCACGGCCGAGACTCCTAGCCACTTACCCCTTAGCATCTGTTTCAGACATCTGGAGCAGACAATCCCTGATTGGTCTATGACTCAGGTGGCTGAAACACGGGACAAACAGGCTATGGTCTGTAAGAGCCTTCCTCTAGCAATGAAAATTTGTGATTAAGTCTCTGGTTGGACAACTGCTCAGGACCAGTTTCGCAGCATCGTCAAGGCCATTTATGAACGGGAGGTGGCCGGCCATAGGGTGCCCACACTGAAACTTACTTTGTTTTCTCAGATTTCATAAGCAGTTGGGAAATGGTAGCAAACCTTTGCTTTCTGTTTAGCTCATCATTCAGATATGTAAAATTCCAAGTAACACACAAAATATGTCAGTCTGGCAACAGAGGCCAGACAACAAAGAAAACAAGAGCAGCAGCAGCAACAACAACAAAAACCGAGGCTCAAGGTCTGAAGCAGCAGAACCCGCGGGGGCCCCAGGCACTCTGGATCATAAGCAGTTTTTCAAACTCTCACCCAAGAGAACACAAACATTGAACAGCAGCCCAGAGTCCCAAGAAGGGGCTGTGCCTTCTCCCCTGTGGCCACAGGAAGATCAAGAGCCCAGTGACTGCCAGGGTTGGCCTGGATCTGTCTGTAAAAAATTCTTCCCAGACAGAAGATAAACCTGCATCATCAGCTCAAACCCAAAATAGAAATCCTTTAGGTTTGATTTAGAAACCAGGCACAGCTAGACTGGCTTGGTTCGATGGCTGATTTTCCATGTAAGGACCATACACACACGGAGATGCTGCTTGGGAACCTAGATGCCTGAATTTAAAGGGACGAGGGCATCCTTCACCCCACAGCAGGAAACATACCTAACTTGGATCAGACAACAGACTCAGAAGATAAAACACCCAATATTAACTCCCAAGAAAAACATCTATACAGAGTCGGCTCACAGCCTGGCAGCCAAGGCTGCTTGCTTCCCATGCAGAGGGGTGCGACATCTTAGGGACTTGTTTTTGTCTTCCCAAAACTATCCACCATTTCCATCTTGTAATGAATTAAGGCTGAAACTTTGTCCCTTCCCTTGAAACCTAAGGGCCAACTACGAGCCGCCGGAGCGAAGGAATTTCCTCTGAACTTTAGACCAAGAGGCCCTTCCTCATTTAATTGCTCGCCTCTAAAATTCTCAGTAAATAAAATGATAGTGGTTACCAAGACCATTAAATCGATTTGCATAGCCTTGCCCTAGCTGTCCCCAAATGCAAATCCTTCAAGGAGTATTCCAGGCATTCAAATGGAGAGTGAACTCCCATGAAATTTGGCAAAAATAATGGAAACGAGGACTGGAACAAAAATATCCAATAAAACACGTTTTCTTTCCTGAAAGGGAAGGGAAGGAAATAAAACACACCCTGAGAAGAAAATGATTTTATAAAACGTTACTAGGAGGAGCTTTTGCCAAATGAACAGGGAATGCCGTGCTCTTGGCTTTTGAAAAAAAAAAAAAAAGTGAAAAAGAAAGTCGAACCTGTTTCTCAGAACAGCTTCTCTGACCATCAGCACCTCACTTCCCTTTAAAAAAAAAAATCAAGAACATTAAACTCATTTAAGCTTTATGTTCAGAAAATTGAGAAAAGAGGCCAATTCTGCCAAAAGGCATTTTTAATCATTTCAAATAAAAAATAACTAAGTCACAGAGGACTAACCAGACATCTCACACATGGTAATAATTCTTTCTGAAGTATGAGTGCTGTTTTCAACGTGTGAGACTCTCCCCTGCAGTCCTTAGGTCATCCACGCCTTCCACAGGAGAGACTCTCTTCAGAGACACTTTTTTTTTTTTGACTTCTTAGTTACTCCTAAGCCCTACCTTGCTTAAATGTGCCATGGAAGGCCCATGTGGGCCGAACTGTAGACTCTGAAGTGGGGAGGCACTGATTTGAGCCAAATAAAACAGAAGGAGAAAAGTAAGAATTGCCTCTGCTGAAATAGTCTAGACTTCACCCACCCCAAAGGCACCCAAGAAAACAGGTCCATGTGGCATGCTAGGAGCCACTAAGAAATCGGTGCAAAACCCACAGGCAAGGAACAGGGCTCGTGTGGCGGAGGGGTAGGCAGTGTTTCATCGAGGAGCTAACTCTTTGTGGCTGGCAGTCAAATAAGGACCATGTCTCAGTATCCAATCTCCATCTCCCATCGCATGAGAACAGAAGACTGGAGGGGGATCAACAAGCCCGCCAGACCCGAGGAAAATGATTACATTTTTCCAAAGGAACTAAGGATGCCATTCAAATGCTGGAGCCCAGTTACATCTCAGGAGAAGACCAACTCCAGACGAACTTAAGAAAGCCCAAGACCCAGGCCCTCCCTTTAGTTGTCACATCTTGGGTACCATATACAGTGTCATCTTCCAGGAAAATGGGGACACAGGGACAAGAACACTTGATACCCTGCCTCCTGGGAACTTAAAAATCCCATGGGAGGAAGAAACAAACAGAAAAGTGTCGACTTGGGCAAGAGGGTGACAAGAGCCATTAGGGAGACCATCCTGGCGCCATGACTGTGTGACTCCAGGTGACCTGTCAGTAGCATCCATCTCCCCCGCGTTCACACGATTCCGTTCTTTCAACTCTTTTTGAACTCTGCATAATTAAACACCAAATCTGGCAACCTTGTGCTACTTTTGAAAAGAACTCCCTGGGAATTTAGTAAAAGTTTAAACAATTTGTTTACATGTGTTTGGCCCATCTGTTTCAACAAAAAGTTTATTTTAACAGGTAGCAAGTCTTGGGAAAAGGCTCCCTTTGTGCTGGGGACCATTGCTGACCTCTTACAGGCTCCAGCCCCCTAATCTTACTCTCAATCTCCTTTGCAAACAGCGCTCAAATAACAACTTTTTATGACAAATGTCCAACACCTCCAAGATGACAGTTGCAAAATAAACTCCAGGTTTACAACCAGGAAGCATTCTAATCACACAGAAAATCCATTTTTTCCTTTTTTTTTTTTTTTAAATAACATGGCTCCCTTGCAAGAAGCCACAAACAAAGCTCCCTTTCTTTGTGCTTGTGTGGATGTGTGTCTGTGGATGTGTTCCTGCCTATCCTTTGGAAATGTGTGCATTCCCATCATGCCCCAGTGTCTTCCAGCCCCGTGATGCCCTCACTTTTGATTGTGGAGATGATGGTGAGTGCACAGGGTATTTACTGATCCGGTTATCTTGTTCTGTGACAGGCAGAATCAATCAATCAGGAGGCTGGCTTTGCACTTACATATTCCAGGCACATCTCCGCACTTCAGGAGAGGAGATCACAGTGTTAGCCAGCCAAATTTGATCAACAAATGCAGCTCCCCTGTGCCACGGCAATCTCCGATGAAGATGTTATTATGTGGGGCTGAGCAAAGTGATAAAGAGCACGGCGGAGCTCAGAGAAGCCCGGCTGGACCTTCCTGACAGCTTTTATATACTGAGGCGGAGAGGTCTCCTTCTTCTAGGATTATAAAAGTTCCCCTGATTTGAAGAAAATCACAGTGTACACATACAGGCAACCCTCGAACACTGCGTTTTCATAGCTAAAATAGAAAGCCTCCAGGAAGACCCAGCATATATGGGTACAACAAGACACCCTTTACCAGGAAGCCACGATTCAAAGCATTAGAAAGCGCGCGTGGCACTTTGTCGTTTGTTGTTAGGCATGAGCTACTATTTGAAAAAAAAAAAAAAAAGAGCATAATTTTATCACTAATACACAATTTGGCTAACACCAGGGCCAGGACAGAGTATGTAAGTCATGTCAGTACCTTAAGTGGCTCTCCAAAGGGTCTGAGAAAATCTCTGAGGAATGAGCTTTACTATCGCCCTGCAGTAATTTTACATTATTTAATCCCAAATCTCATCTCTTGGATTCTACCTTCCTCTTGCATCTTTAAATCTTTAATGGGTGCCTTTGGCGATCCATGGATACAATGATTAGATATCTGCATAGGGAAATTGAAAAATTAATCATCGTTTCTATTTTATATTTTTGTATTACACCAAGAATTACTTACTTAGAGCCCTAACTTCCACACTCTTGAGATGTGCACCTATTGGCTGAGAGGGCTTTCAGATGGAGCATGTCCACACAGAAGCAGGCAACGGCTGGAGGTTATTCTCTGAGATTTGTGTTCTGGCTTCTCATCCAAATTTCATCTCGAAATCATTGTAATTAAAATACATGTATTGGTAAAGTCTTTTCTACATGTGTCCCGAAAACCTGGGAGGGTGGGGTGGGGAGTACCTCAGACTAATCATGGGGATGATGTTAAGTTTGTTTATTATCCTTTTATGCATTTCCCTACTTAAATTACAGCATTTCACAACTCTATGCAAAATGTGAAATGCTATCCACATGCAGCTTATTATAGAAACTGATGTGTGCATTAACTTGACCTTCACCTGCATGCCTTCCTCGCCACAAGGAATGAAAACCCTAAAGAAACCCAAGCCAGCTGCAGCACTCTACCATCAAACTGCTAAATCTATTAACTTTGTTTTTCTTTTCTTTTCTTTTCTTTTTTTTTCTGACTGTTATTAAACTGGAAAGAAAAAAAATCGGCTGGAAACTTGTGTGTCTTTGGTTCCCTTGTCATCATGTAATAAGCATGAGAAATATATGTGCAACGGCCAAATGGCCGGCACACAAACACCCACTCTAAGTGACGTACTGTTTTCCATACCGCTCAGACAAAACCAAAACAACAGACCTGCTGCAAACAAAAACAAAATAACATTTCCCATCAGCATTCCAGACAGGGAGAAGTTACAGGAAAAGAGGCTGGGAGAGGAACCAGAAAGAAACGAGTCTTCGTCCCTCCACTCTGAGGAGCACCGGCTGAGACAAGCAGCACCCGCCTCAGTACGTTTAATGACTGATGATATGTTCTCAAAAACTAGTACTCATTTTGGGCAAAGTTTTACATGGTTTAAAGCCATGTATGTTTAAGTTAGAACCAAGGGGTCTATGTTAAAATAAGGAAACTATTAATAAAGGAAACTAAGATAAGAGCCTGGGTGGCATAATGGAATCAGGATAACCCTGTGACTTAATCATCTTCTCTACTGAGGAAACGAGGGGCAGGGTCTGAAACTTGCAGGAAGAAAGCGGAGCAAATTTCTGTATATCCTGTGCCACGTCTCTGTAACTTTACTAAGATGCCAGTTATCCAGATGTTAACAGATTCTGCTATGAACTGAGGTAGCACAGTGAGTATCAACAGCTGCATGGGACTGGTCGCGGACTTAGTTTCCATGGTCCCCATCGCAGCAAATGCTCGTCTGCTGCGCAGGGGCTAACGCAGTTCCTGTGTTTTGCCTGGCAGTAAATGGAGGCCTCTACCCTCGCATCATCTAAACAACCCCGTTAACATTTGCCCCCGAGCGGCTCTCTCTTTGTCCAGCGCCTGTCTGCTAACAGATGTCATCCAAGCCTAATCAAGCATGAAATGGTCATAAATATTTCTTTCTGGTAGATTTCACATTCACATTTCATGCAGGGACATGATATTTTTCTGCTACCTCCAGGGAGAGCCTAATGTAAAAAGCAGTTGCTTACACTGTAGCCTTGTTCTCCTGTAGTAAAACGCAGACCGTGTTCTCAGTTCAAAGACATAAAAAGGCAAAGACTTTATCTCCTGTCTTTTGTTTAACTGAACCTTTCTCTTCGCCTGTCACCCCCGCCCCCCACACATCTTCATCTTACAGTTTACCCTTACCCGGCACAAATGCTCCTTTGTGCATGAGGAAATATACAAGATCTGAAAAAGAGACTGTGTCTAACCTGTTTTGGGAACTTCAGGTTTTCAAAATTAGACTCCTTAATGACGATAACCATTTCAAGTGAGATGCTCCCGTTAAAGAGGGGATAAGATGTTCTTTATCTTTTTCTCCTTTTGTGTATAATTTTACAACCACCTTCATCATAGTTAGTTAAAACAATGGGACACGTCTGATGTATATATTTAAGGCTTATGCCAATGAATCCAGTGAAATAAGAAAAGGTAACCAATCACAAGCTAGGCCCCCATTTCCAAAGCTTAAACTTGGATATGGGGGTGGGGTGGGGCTACTCCATGTCTTCTTCTGCATCCGTAACGAGATAAGGAAACAGTAATCAGCACGCTCATATTTGTCTTCAAGGAAACTTAGTAAATAATGAGTCCTCATCTAAAATAAAATTCTCCTAATAATACTTTCGGGGCCATATGTCTGTGTTTCTCTTTCCTATTGCTTTTGTCAAAACAAAGATCTTACGCTGCTATTTAAAGTGAACTGCAGAGCACTTGGTGATATACATCACAACAATGAGCCCCCCCCCAAGCCCACCCCATACTCCGTTGGGCCTAATATTTGATTACTGCTAGTCAAATCAAGCTTTCAGGCAAATAATCTCCATTTTGAAAGTTAATGAGATATGGTCATGTCGATAACAGCTTGCAGGAACTTTTTATTTTAATTCCTGCAGGCTGTGCTGGCCTCTTTTCCGCAACTACTGTATGAATGAGTCAAATTTGCCAACATGGCTTATGGAGACAAGTGCACACTAATTAAAAATACCCACTGGTATCATAATTTAAATACCATGAAAATAAACTGTGAAAGTCGCTCAGATCCCATCTTGGGGATTCCTGGGAGTACGCTGCTTCGACTATAAGATATTTTATTGCTGGTGGATTCTTAGCTGAAAGCTGTTTTTGCATCATTGAGGAATTGGGGATTTTGATGTGATTATACAATTTGTGTTAATATTTGTTTCGCATAAGCTGTTAAGGGGCTTCTCCAAAAGGCCACCGAGTGAGGAAACTGGAGCGCAGTGGCGAGCGTCAGATTCTTCTCCCGGCTTCCACCCGCCTCCAGGTTCCACGCAGGGTGCCTGCACTCAATTCTCTCAGCTCGGGCCGTGATGAATGTGAAGTGAGAAAGGGTTGTAGTGTTTGCTGTTTTATTATTTTTTTCCATCTTCGTTCTTCTTCATGTCTGTATTTTAACTGCCTTTTCTCCCCTTTCTTTGCCAAACAAGTTAAGGGTAGCTTCGCCTGGCTAGCTATATCCAGCTGAAAACCGCTGGCACTCCTCCATCCATCCACACGTCCCTCTGCCTAACCAAAAACAAACCACCACATTGTTGGTGTTTTCAATTTATCTAAATAGTTTTGGGTAAAGGTTTCTAATGTCTGATAAATGTACATTTTGTATCAGGTAAAAAGTTGGCGCATCGGGGGTTAAAGCTATGCGAGAGGTTAGATGTGCAATTACAGTTGACTAAAACCAGAGAGACAGAGATAAATAGAAGAAATGAAGTCCCCAGGTCCCATTCAGAAGCCTCCGTCACATTCCTACCAGGCAGAAACTCTTTAAGTACCATTTTCAGATGTTAAATCACCGTCCGCTACACATCTCTCCTGCTATTCCTGGGGGAGCGATATCAGAAGAGCGCCTGCTAACAAATGTGATCCCGTAAACAGGCATTTTCCCTCCTGTCGTTAGCACCTTTGTGCTCCTGCTCCCTGCTCTGTCACCCGTGCCTTCTCCCTGCTTTGAAGTGAGAGGGCTCAATGACTGGTGTCATCCGCTCCCCAAGCTCGCACTGCGATTATAAATAAGAAATAAAAGTGGCTCTCAGTACACTGCCCTGGCGTCATCCCGGCCCCTTGGCCCTCACCCCCTACCGCCCTCCATACCCTGCAACCTGCGCCCACTACAAATCTCCTCTCCCAGGTTCTCCCAGGGGGAAAGTGGGCTGGGACACGTGCAAACAGAGCCGTGAAAAGGTTCGTGCACCTGCCGAGGGCCAGGGTCTTTGTGTGGGCTGTAAAGTTAGCTTTTTCTTTCCGTAACCCCTGTCTCATGAATGTCCTTCAGGCCTTGAGTCTGGTAAGGGGACCAGCTCTTCATTTACATTTTTCTGTTGACAAACAGAGTCCATGAATATTAATTATTCTGAAGTTTATTTGCAGAAAAGGCACTTTCTAATCCTTATCAATTATTTATCAAAAATCTCCCCCACCTAATAATCTCATTAACATTATTATACTAAGGCCAACAGCAAACATGCCTTTGATAAGTTACAGTCCTAGCAGTTTCCCCTCCTGTCAAGCATCAGACAGCCACCACCCCCCTGTGCGTCACAGAGTGGGCCACAGCTTCCATGGTCAGAACTTGCTCCGCCATGCCTCACTGTGCCCACAGAAGTGAACTCAAGCTTTCTCGTAACTACTATGCCAAAGAAAGAAGAGAACAGAAATCAATACTCGGAAACACCGGGGTGTGGGAAGTTTCAAAATCCTGTTGTTGGGTACCTGGTTCTGAGAAGGGATGTCCCAAGAAATCAAGCCATGGACACCAGTGGCCTTGAGGAAAGCTACTCAGTCTGAGAGGGGAGTGCTTCAAGGAACATCACGATGAGCTCACCCTTCAGAGTTCTGCATCCACTGTGCTCCACTGCCAATCAGATGTTAGGTTCCGCTTCTCTGAAGGGTACAAGATACTCAGAGCTCATGCCATTTTACAGATGGAGAAACTGAGGTCCATACAACCCAGAGGTGGTAGGTCATGCTCCACACTCAATGTTTTCTCCCTCTGAATTCTGCATCCCATTTTGTGACAGATCCTATGTATAAATGCAATTATTTTTCCCCCTACCCTCCCTCTTCCTGGCATTTCTGTTTGGTTTGGTTGCTTAGAAATTTCATTAGTTATTTCATAGGTCACAAAACTCCAAAACACAGAGTGTCTACAACAGAGGCAGCCTTCTGGCTTACTTTGGAGCCGGAGAGAGAAGAAACAGCATCTGATTTCTGGGTGCTCTGGACAGCGGGGGACATGGGGGTGGCTCAAGCCTGGTGCCCCGAGGCTCAGACCCGCATAAAGAGAGACTTCCCTTAGGCTCCTGATGCCAAAGGAGGGAGGAAATAAGGCAAATAAATCTCACAGGCAGCAGACACTGGAGAGGAGTTGCACCAGCCGCAGAGATGAGGCCCTGCTGCTAACACCCACTCTCACGTGGGGAGAGACTTTCTTGTTCCACGGAAGAGATGCTCACAACACACAACGTCCTTCTACATCAGAGGGCAATGCCAGCAGCACTGGCCAATGAGGGATCAAAGATGCCAGACCAAAGATGCATGGGACATCACCCTGTCACAGGCTTTTCAGTCCAAGAAGAAATGGCTGACACAGCAGTGGCACTTTTGTGGTGGCCTCAGGCTTCCAAGTGTGGTTTTATCTCTTCAGTTCTTATGTACGGAGTCCATGAGTAAAGGTCAGTAACTCACACAGCAGGAGGGGTTGGGGAGGGGTCTGAGAAGCTGGGCAGACCATTCCCATGTTCTCATACATAATGTCTACTCTCCCACAAAATGGCACGGGTGTGCGTGCACACACACACACACACACACACACACACACACACACCCCAAAATCACAAAAGCCAAACCAAAAGAACAGGCAGAAGCTATGTGTTTGGAGTCATTTCCAAGCACAGGGACAAAGGGACCTATTACAGTGAACCGGAAACTCGAGGCCCACAGAGCGAGTGCTTGCTTCAGCTGAGAAGCAGACACAGGATTCTGGGTGTAGACATGAGTGTTCTGGGCCATCTCTGCAGCAGATCTTTTGCATTTGGAATGCTTGAGAAATCATCTGCTCCCTTTCTGTCTGGGGATCACCTTTTCCTATCATGGAGAGAGCTACCCCTCTATTGCCCAAGAACATGAGTCAGTGGCCTGAAGATTTCTCAGGAACTGCCTTGGTGTGATAGGGGTAAGTAGGCAGTGAGGCGGTGTTGTTCAGCTTTAATCCTTCAACCCCAGAATCTATCCTTTCTGGTCTTCACCACTCAACCACTTTGACTCCACAAGGGGGGGGGCAGGAGGGATTACGTTGTCTACATTGTAGACAACCAGCTTTTGCTTGGTGTACTGTTACCATATCTGTATATTACACACAGAACAAAGACAGTGTCTGCCCTGAAGCTTTTCAGTGCATGTGGATCCAGCAGACAAACAATCTTTTTCTATTTCACTGACAATTCAAGAGTATTGCCATATTGCCCAGGCTAGCCTAGAACGTCGGCTTAGTGATCTCCTGCCTTGCCTCTCTATACGTGGAAGTACCTGCACCAATGAGAACTTCTGAAATGACAGAGGGGATGTAGAGATGGTTGCGGGGAGGGAGGGTGGGTGGAGACTGCGGATACACAGGACTGTGAGGCAGAGGTTCCTTCTAGCTGATAACAATGAGACACGTGACCTAGAGAGGAGGGTTGAGGTCATCTCACCAGGGACTGGTGGTGTATTCTGGGAAGTCTGTGCTTCCCAGCATCAGTCAGAATCCTGTGGGATAACCACAGGGAACCAGGCTTTGAGGAATGGGGATTGAGAAACCTTTAACTGTGGCTAGAAAGGCAAAACTGGGGAACTTTCGTTTTCTTTTTCCAAGAAGAACGGCTCCGCAGGGGGCACATGGTTAGCATGGGCACCGGACCACCTTGCTGCACAGAGCATCTCCTTGAGATGCTATCTCCATGTGGTCCAGGAGAGAGATGGCAAACCACCGACCAAGGCCAGCCTCTGATGCTTTCCGTGAAGTTTACCTGAAAAACAGCGAGCCCTGTTTCCAGGCAATAGCCAGGACTATTTGGAAACATGTTAGTTTGACAGAGACAGAAGAGTTTGCAAATCTAGAGCCAGTGTGAAGGCTCAGCAGATAAAGGAGCTTGCCACTAAGCCTGATAATCTGAGTTCAATTGCCAAAACCACCGTGGTAGAGAGAGCCAACTCCCACAGGCCATCCATCCTCAGACCCCACTACATGATGTGTGGTACATTCATGTCCTTCCCCCAATAAAAAACAATTTAAAAAATAACCTGCAAAATAATAACTTAAAAATACTATCTCAATAAAGGATTAGGGCTAGGGGTTATGGCTATAAGGCACTGGTGGTGTGACTGCTGAGCACACAAAGCCCTGGGTTTGATTCCCTACACACACTGCAAAGATGAATGGATGGATAGACGGATGGACACGATGAAAACCTGTAGTATGCTGACCCCCGATTTAAAGGTGACAAAGCTCACTTTCCAATTACTGACCGTAGACATGTACAAGCTTGTGAATACCCAGCCACACAGTGAGGGTGCTCACTTGATGGGTACCCACAAGATCAGTTTCCCATTCATTCATCCTGACATGTGGGGGTGTCATCAGGAAGCCCTGCGAGGCAGTTTCTAAACACATCAGGCACATGCACGCAAGCACTAATCAAAGGGCAAAGCCTTTATTTTGTCTGAGCTTAGCTTTATCATCCATAAAATATGGGAGTGGATCATCCAAGGAATTTAAAAAATTCTGACTATGGAGGAAGAGCAAGGAGAGAAAGGAAACAGAATCTCACAGACATGTTCTTAGGATAAGGTATGGGGAAAGGGGTGTGCAGGGGACAGGGATGGTCAGTTAAGACTGCCTAAGTGAGTGTTAAGTGATGTCACTTTGTCATTCTTCCAGGAGGTTAATCAGAAAGAGAACTTCGGTTTTTTACACATGAGGAAGTAGGGATCAAAATCCAAAGAAGCCTTTCAGAAAAAGCTTGTGAGAAAAGCCTTGTGTGGTTGCCCCATGCAATTCTTGCATGGAGTCTGGAAGGGTGCACTTCAGAGTGGCTTGAGGATCTGCCTGGAGCGTAGGCCTGGAAGCCGGGCACTTAGGAGGCAGAGGCAGGAGCATCCTGAATTGAGGAGGAGCCTGAGCCCTCCGTGTCAGAGCATCGGTGCTGGGGGATGCAGCACACATTCATCCTGTGTGCAAAGCCCTGGCTTGAATTCCCCGACACACCGAGGAGCCGCAGAGCCAGCACCTGAGCCCCACACAGCGGCATCCGTTCCGACTCCTCCTGAGAACTGAAATAGCTTGTTTTCTCCTTGGCCCACTAAACCTGTCTCTTTGCTGCTGTGACAATACAATTGTGCCCACAGGGACACCTCAAGGAAAGCAGGCTCTCTGCCTCTCAAATCCCAGCTTCAGAGTGGGAAATTTCCAAATGACAACTTTTCTTCAAAGATTGTTTCTCAGCCTGCTCTGCTGTGCTTGCCAAAAGCAGATATACCAGCTTGTTTTTATAGGTGAGAATTAGATAAAGACTGACTTAAAAGTGTCCTCTCTGGCATGGCATGCGGGCTTTGGCCTAACCCACACCAGACACAGGCTAGCAGGTTAGCTGACTTAACCGCAAGGCAAGAACTTGGCATAAAGTGCCAACTCTGTAAAATCAGGCATGAACATTGAAGTCTGTTTCCCAAACCAGAAACAAACAGATATTTTGCTGCCAGGGAAACGTACATAGTTTGACTTGTAGGTTATGAATCTTTAAAATCCCCACCGTGCGTCCTAGCACAATCCTTCATGAGTACAATCTTTTATTTATTGGCTAACCAGTTGTTCTCTGCTAAGTGGCGAACGCTTCGGTGTGAGCAGAGGAGGTAAGCCACGGAGATAGGAACACAAGATACCTCTCAGGGAGCAAAGGACATTCTGTCAACAATGTGAGCCATTCTTAAAGCAAAACAGGCCATGACTCCAGATATTAAAACAATGAGATCTGTGATTCCTCCCAGCACCTAACTCACTCACCAGAGACTGGGCTAGTCATGATCCCCATCCCCATCCCCATCCCCATCCCCACCCCCAGAAACACAAAGTACTAGAAATATTTTAACCAAATACATTTTTGTTGGTTGGGTAAGACATTCAGGCGTGTTACGCAATACAAAGAAAACACAGAAAGTATGTCCCTGGTCTTGTCCGTCCATGACAGCTGTTTGGGGCACCTGGACAAAGTCTGCAGTATAAACCTCCTGGTTCCACGGACAAAACACGAGGGCAATAAACAGGAACCTGTCAACCTCAGAACGGCTGCTTTTAGATTGTCTAGAAAATATGTTGCAACCACTGCTATTCATGGCTGACGTGGAGTTTTAATAATAAATCCAGATTTCCCATTTCTTAAGAGGATCTCTTTTTATCTTTTGATAGTACAAGGAGACAGGAATCTGGAAGGATTTTGGAGACATGGCTAAAACCTCCCAGAACCACACTGCTCCATTCCTTGCCATTCCAGCCAGCGTTTGCTATTTCTGGAGTGGTTTGGACGCCGAAGGAATTGCAGAGGTCTTCCTCGGTACACAGGTTCGAGTCCTCAGTAGGAAACACACAGGGGAGCAAGACTCCCTCCCTCTGAAAAAGCAACCAACAAGCCACACATTGCAGCTGCTTAAGAGAAGCGGGCACACTGTTAAAAAGCCCGGGCTCTGGGCGAAGAAAGGGCAGGTTGGCGACGGAAAAGCGACTGTCTTCAGTAATACTGGGTGACGTCCTTTCCAGACAGGACACAAAATGAGATGAAGTGGAGGACACGCCAGACTGTGCTTCAACAGTGCAGGGCGAAGGGGAGCATCAGAGGAAAGAGCATCTGAATGAAATGACCATTGACACAATAAACAGCTCAGGTCAGCTGGGTGGTCTGAGAAGCGGCTCGGGCCCCAGAGCCTGCAGGTGCAGGTTCGAATTCAGCTGCACTCGGTTGTATTTTGTGTGAAGGGATGTGGTTAAGAGCTATGCTTCTACTTAGAGAGGGTGGGGATTTTAAGAGTGCGCAGTTCTGGCTAGGCTGCTGGGAGCGTTTGCTGCTTCTGCATAGCCCCTCAGTCCAGACCCCAGAACTCACGGCAGGCATCTCACAGGGGCCTGTCATTCCAACCACACGTGTGTGCTCGTGTACACACACACACACACACACACGAGAGAGAGAGAGAGAGAGAGAGAGAGAGAGAGAGAGAGAATAATCATCAATTATTATAAAAACCCTTCATTAAAAAGAGTACCTAGCTCACAGAGGGCTTATGTAAGCGCCCTGCACCATTGCATGCAGTGGCTCTGTGTCAACCTGGAGACCACCAGTTTTTGACTCAGTTTTCTAAGGTGGCAACAGCTAATACTGTAGTTACCCCTTCCTGTCAAGGATTTCCAACTCACACAGGTCTATGACAGCAGAAATGTTTGGGATGCCCCTCCCCCCAAATATAATCATGATTGAAAATGCAATCTAACTGTCATGGTGCCTTGTTGAAGTTTTCCTCTCGCCCTCCATGGGAGGGCCAGGTGCGCTGGTGCATGTGTGTCATCCCAGAACTCAAAAGGCCAAGGCAGAAGGGTTGCCGGGTTTATGACCTCACTGGGCTACACAACAGGACTATGTCTCAAAGAGCTATAAAAGTAAGTCATTCAGTGACTGAAGAAATGAGTTAATATTTAAAAAATTGTTCCTGATAAAGAATTATCTAGCAGCCAGGCGTGTGATGGTACACACATTTAATTCCTGCACTTGGGAGACAAAGGTAACTGGATCTCTGTGATTCTGAGGCCAGCCAGTCTACAGAGCTAGATCCAGAATAGCCAAGACTGTTTGTTACACAGAAAAACAGTCTTGAAAACCACCACCAGCCGGGCGGTGGTGGCGCACACCTGTTATCCCAGCACTTGGGAGGCAGAGACAGGCAGATTTCTGAGTTCGAGGCCAGCCTGGTCTACAGAGTGAGTTCCAGGACAGCCAGGACTACACAGAGAAACCCTGTCTTGAAAAACCAAAAAACAAAAAACAAACAAACAAAAAAACCCACCACCACCACCACCACCCACCACCACCACCACCACCAACAACAACAACAACAACACCACCACCACCACCAACAACAACAACATAATCATCATCATCATCATCATCATCATCATCATCATCATCTAGTGAGGCTGGGCAAATGTGAAGGAGGGGTGTTATTTAGAAAATGACATTGTTTACACTATAAATAATGAGGTTGTAATCAAAACCATGAAATTTTCTTCTAAAAGTAAAATTCTACAGAATCTAGAAATTGAAATTGAGATAAAAGGCTAAGCTCATAAGAAAACCAGCTGCTGGGGTGTGGTCTGAGGACAGCCTTGGGGTCCTGTCAATGAATGTCCAGCCATTTCCCGTCAGGGAAGCCCCAGGGAGGGGATGGGAGCAGTTGTATAGAAGTCAGGGGACTCGTCTTTGAAATGGAAGGAAAAAGGACTCTAAGAGAACAGGACCTTAGACTACAGCTCATTTTTCTGTGTCCTTACCCACGTCGTTCAATTTTTCTGCAAACGATTCTGTATAACCTAAAATTCGTAACTACTTAATATGTAGTTTCCAATTCTGAACACCCCGATTACACCCCCATCTAAACAGGAGACAACACGGGAGGCTCTGATCCCTTGGGCCAGCAGTGCTCCCTTGGGCCCGCAGTGCTCCAGAGGCAGTCGGAGTTGATGGCTGGCCCACCACCGCTGCCTGGCCAAGCCACCGCTGCTTAAATGCGTCCCCGTCTCTCTGCTGGGGTTTCCTGGCAGCCTCACAAAATGTACCTGTACTTTGTAGGACCTTCAGATTCTGGCTCGTAATGAAGGTTTTCACTTACTCTTCTTTCTTCCAAAATTTCTCGCTCTTTCAGAAATCAAAATAAACCGCAAGAATTAAATATTACCTCATTTGGAGCTTCGTAAGGGGCTGGGCAGAGGAGCGGGGAAAGCTCTTGGTTCTGCGTGGTGGATGAAGAGTACCCTCCTGGTTCTAGGTACTAATTGCACGGAAAACACAGAGGGAGGGTGGCAAGTGGCACGGAGACGACATAAAAATGCCTGCCATGTGTGAAAACTCAATTTTTTTTTTAAAATGCAGGCCTAAGAATTCAGCCAGAAAAAAAAATAGACATGCCAATAAAAAATGTGCGTCTTAAAATCTGGCTGCCGGGGCCCTTCCTCTCCCCAGTGGATACTCTTAGTAAAGAAAACATGGTGGGTCTTCCCCCCCTCCTTTGCCTGTATTTCATTTCCAATTAAAATTAAATATAAACTCGAACGCCACCTGGATTTTAGCAAAATCCAACCCCTGCCCTCCACCCTTCCTCCGTTTTAAAGAGAAGAACCTGGACTTACATATACAAACATTTTGGTAAATGACCCATGGCAAATTGCGTAATGCCAGTAAAAGTTGTGTTTTTTAAGTTATGAGACCCAAAGATTTTTATCTGAAATAAAACCCTGATTCAATTCAGATTCTGGAGGCCAACTGCGTCCTTAACTCTGCCTCCAAATTTAAAACATTTGTGCAAGGGGCCCCTTTGGTGACGCTTGCTTGTGGGTACAGAGTAGAGATTCTGTATTGATTAGGATGTGTGTTTTCTTTTCTAAAATGATAAATTGGGGTACTAATTGCCTACAAGGACTGGCTCTACAGTCTTCACACTGAGGTCAGGACAGATGAAAAGATGAATAGATAGATGGGACTCGGTGGCCATGAAGTTAAGTCTACCACCCCGTGACATAAAGCACAGGGATTCCGGTATGCATGGGAGGCACTTCTTGGAAGTCTCCGAGAAGGAGAATGCAATAGTTTACAGATTGCATGTGGATATAAGGTGAGTGGGGCAGGCTAAAGAATGGAACACTCTAGAGAAACAACCCAGTCCAGACCAGACCAGACCAATATGTTGGGATCCATACTATCTTGGCATGGCTTTGGTCCACTCTTAAAAGAGGGAAAACAAGGAGGGTGGATCCAGGACTGAGCACGGTTTAAAGCAGTGACTGGCCAAGGACAATGTGCTGATTATCAAACTCATCACACCACCTCTTTCAGAAAGGAGTATTTGTACTGCTCCATTTTACAGATGAGAAAACGGAGGCAAAGAGTGCTGGTCAAATGGGACAGCTTTTCTCATGCAGGAACTTTGAGATGAGGCTCCACACTTCCGGCAGGGACTCCCAAAAGGAAGGAGCCTGAGAAGGGACTGAAGAAGTGCCCAGAAAGAATGTGCCTGTGTGCCTGTGACCATGGGAAAGGGATGTCCACAGGGCCTGGGAGGCACATGTGAAGGAAGAGAATGGAGAAAAGCAAACAGAAGATTGAGTCCTGCTTTATTTCCACCTCTCTGGGCATCGACAGAGTTTTGACTTCTGACACAGAAGAGTGAGGCTCAGCAGTTCATGGTGGAAGCATCCAGAACACTGGTGGATCTGGACAGTACATCCAGACAAGTGGTGGCTGAAGAGATAAATGTGAGAGGACTTCTTAAAATTACTTTGTTGTTTATGAAAAATGTGACTGAGACACTGCACAGGATCAAGATCATCATATGTATTTTATATGCATTTCATTTGTATCCTGCAGGGCCTTAACTTAAAGCACCTTCTGTTTTTTACTAGAGATCTAATGTTGCTATGGAAACCTTGAGATATGCAGAAAAGCAAAAAGTATTCATAAACAAACAAGAATCCTACAACTAAACCAAAGAGCAGGGTTCAGGGCACCTTCCTACACAACAAAGCATGATCAGCCCTCAGGTTAAACAAGTGTTATTTTTATACATGTTACATGTGTGTGAGCAGATGTGGGTATACTCACAGTACATGCCACAGAGACAAATGCCCTTAGCAGGGGCAACCACCTAAGCAGCCCAGGTATGATATTCTTGTTTTCTTTTTAAGATTTATTTATTTTATGTATATGAGTTCTGTAGCTTCAGACACACCCGAAGAGAGCATCGGATTCCATTACAGATGGTTGTGAGCCACCATGTGGTTGGTGGGAACTGAACTCAGGACCTCAGGAAGAGCAGTCAATGTTCTTATCCTCTGAGCCATCACTCGAGCCCCGGGTATGATATTCTTAATGGCTAGAAGATTTTATGTCAAAACTGCCTACTGAACTCTTCTTCTCCCATCAAATTTAGGAAATATTCAACTGTTTATCTTTTAAACACCACACTAAAAAACACAGTAATGGATTAGATTCTTTGTATTCCAATACTATTCTTGTAGGTTAAATTCTTATTGGTGGTAGCAAGGATGTTAATAATAACAGCACCCGCTGATATCTGCAGACCATTACTATGTGCTGCAATTTCTTGGTCCTTTGTGATCCTCAGGAGAGTAAATATTGGCGTCATCCCCATTTGATGGATATGAAAGCTGAGGTATGGTGTTTTCAGATGTCCACAATAACTCATCTAGGAAGAACTGTGACTTGGGCCAGAGCTCCGATCCCACAGTCTAACCTTGCCTGCCAGCCATTCCACCAGTGTGGCTGTTTGGCCAAGCAGTGGAAGATGGGCTAGACAAACCAAAGAAGCAAATTGTTGGGCCCAGCCTAGATTCTGAGAATTCTGAAGGAGTGTCTGGCAATCAGTTCTAAGAAGCCCTCAACACAGCCCCATGAGAATCTCTAAGAAAGATGCAATTCTTTGCATACAAAGCAGGCAATGTGGATCCCTGACTCAAAATGGCTGTGAGAATCTGAGAGTCTTGGCCAAACTGCCCAAGTATGGTGGGCATGAACTCATGCCTGCCACAAAGGGTGCCCGTGCTCTGTGAGCCATGTCTGTGAACCTGGCTGAGCTTACCATGGACCTGCCTCGCACATGGGTTTTGCAGTGAGCAGAGATGAAGAGCACACAGGCTGGCACAGCCGCCTGGATGAATGCCACATGGCTCTCAGTGCACCAGACTTAACCTGACCCCATGCCTTCCAAAGCTTTCCTCAGAGTCTACTGGAGTACTGATGTGATACCTGAGAAATAATTCCAGGAATATGCGGTTGAGTATTTAGAGCCCTACTCTAAGTCAGAGAGAGATTACTAAAAGACTGAACATAAAGTAATCATGGAAACATAGACATATTTGTCCAAACACCGAACAAGTTAGCACACTACAAAGTCTACAAAGGGAATGAGAAGGGTCACGTACAGAACTGCAAAACTACGTACTTACACATATGCATGCACACGGCTACATGTATATGCACACATGCATGTCCCTATGCATGCTTCCCCAAGATATGCACCCACATATGTCTGTATGAGCGCGCGCGCGCGCGCACACACACACACACACACACACACACACACACACACTGCACAGCCAATGTTGTTTGACAATAGGAATAATAGGGCCTATGTAACAGAAATAAATACATTTTCATCAATTGTGAAATATAGTAACTCATTGGATAACCTTTAAAAAAAAAAGAAAGAGAAGCAACTATGTAAGAAAGCAAAGAAAAAAGGCTCCAGAAGGATAAAAAAATATATATATCAAAGCTGACTCCATCTTCTGGAAAAAATACAGTTAATAACTGAGCAACAATCTTCAGATTTGACAACTATTATCAAATCAGGTACTAAGGTTTCAATTATTCTAATTATAGGATGAGGTAAGTAACTAGAATTTGATATTAAAGTATAGGAAATATAGACCTTACCAAGGAAACAAGCCAGACTTAGCAGGCCCCATCTCATCCCTGGAAATCTCTACTCACCCCCACGGGCTATCCTAACAGACTCCAGAAGCAATGTCCTGCAGCCAGTGAATCAGGTCTGTCATGAAGACACCTCAACTTACTATCTGCCACCAGCTGCCCCATAGCTCAAATCTAATCTCACGTATTTGTGTCTCAGGATTAAAAGAACCAAGGACAAACTTTTCTGATCCTTAACTATCCAAGCCACAAGTGAAAGCAGTGTAGCCCAGCAATATCTCTCTCATCCATTATTTCCCACTGAAAGGTTTAAAATGAATCAGCAGATGTACTGGGTTTCTGTTTTCTAGTTTCACCAGAGTCTTTAAAAGAAGCCCACCATGCAGATACTAATTTTTCTCTCCAGGCCACTGAGGATTTATGACCCAAATCACTCTTCTATCGATTGATTAGCTTATGCATGTCTCCTTCAGTTTATCTTTGTGTGCATTAAGATTTCTATTGATGGTTCATGTATGCGCTTCTATATCTTATTGCACCTCAATTAGACTGTGAATTCCTAGAACGAAAGGAGAGAGGGAAGGCAATATTTCTCTGTGGTGTCTGGTGGTGAGAGCACGAACGGGAGAAAGCCTACACTGGAAGCGCGAGAGCCGTGGTTGAGGACAGCTGCTCTCTCGGTGACTCACCGAGAACGTCCAATCCCCATTTCCTCAGCAGGCTGCCTGGAGGGTTTCAACTATTACTAATGTGCGATTTCTTCATTTGTAAGACACTATCAGTTAAATTACCGAAAACAAGAACAACGGAAGTGTGAATACAGCCACCTATCACTGTATCAGGCCAGAAACCGCAAGCCAAAGTTGTAAATTGTATGTATATGTAATGTAGACCCCCTACGCGAGCGCACACACACACACACACACACACACACACACACACACACACACACACTCACACACTCAAGCACACACATACAACATACTCATACACACATCACTCACACACATGTACACTCACAGACGCCCTCCCCTCCACAGACATACACAAAGCATCATCTATCCTATGACTACAAAGTCAGAGCAGAAAATCTGCCACACACTTCACTTTCTCCTCCATAACCCAGGGGAGGGCTACAAGACCGTGCACATCTTAGGGCTTCCGGGTGTATAACTTCTGCTCTAACAGGTTACCTTGGTTCGCTCTTTTACACTTGATCTTAGCCAAAAGGCCGAGAAGCGATTTGGCTGGCTCTTTTAACAGTTACATCTTTACTGTCAACTTGATGGGGTTTAGAATCACCACGGAAACACACCTGTAGAGGTGTATCTGTGAAGGCAGTGTTGTTTAAAAAGGAGAACCACCACAAATATGGGTAGCTGCGTCCAGTGGCCTGAGCTACCAGACTGGATAAAAAGGAGAAAGCAAGCAGAGCATCGGCATCCATCCCTCCGTTTCCTGCCCATGGAAGCCATGTGACCAGATGCCTCCTGTTTCAGCAGCTGTAACCTCTCCCATTGATGGACCGGACCCTCACACACTGCAGGGCAAAATGAATCTCTGCATCCTTAAATTGTTTCTGACAGCCATGTTGTCACATTTGTGAGAAAATTACTACTACAGCTGTGCAGGCCTGCAGACAGCTGCAGACAGTGGTAAACAAAGGGTGGAGCTGTATTTACAAAGGACTCTGCAGTATGGAATGCTGGGCTGGATTTGACCTGAGCACCATAGCTCTTTGGTTCCCGTTCTAGTCTGAAGGCTCAACACAACACCTTGTACATAGAAGGCGCCTAACAAACAGCGGAGGCAGGTTGACGATTCCTTTCAGAATGCTACCCTCACAGTCGCTGTCACCAATCACCCCATTACAGAATATAACCTTGACAATGCGAGGGTGACTAAAGCATACCCACCCCCGTGCATGATGTCGTCGTCATCCGACAGACAGGCGAATGCTACAGTAAGTCCATACACAAGGACACATGACACAGACACATAATACGCAGCATAAAACTTTGCATTTAAGACAAATATAAGTCTCATGACCCGAACAGCAGAATAAAAAGGAACCAGGTAGAGGCATTTCCACCCAGTGCTTCTGCACGCTGAATGCTTATTGCACCGAAATGGAGATCTCACCAGCAGGAAGGAGCACAATGCGGGGAGGTAAGCAATATTATCAAGGTGTTATTTATCACACACATTAGGACCAAAAATAGTCAGAAAAGAATGAGCATCGTGTCATTCTCTCGCCGTCTTTGACCTTGTAAAAGGTTGCTGAGTTCTTATGGAGGATAATGAGCGTCAGTGGGAGAAGCCTCCCTTAGAAGAGACCCGCTCTGCGCCACATAGCCTTGAAAAATTAATATATAATAATTATAATCATGAAATGCCACTCCTGCCCTGCTTTATGATGCTACATCTTATTTTATTAAAATTTTCGCCCAAATCTTTCTTCCCTTGGCTGTGAGAGGCATGGCTCTGCTACAGAAAAGCAAAAGACATTTTACGCACAATTTTCCCTCGACTAGAAAGAGGTATATTGTGCCCTTCAGTGAACATAAAATTGATATTATCATCTTTTAGTTTATATCTCACTACTTAACCTTCAGATTAAAAGTTATTGGATTTGAATGACTAAAAAGACACCATGTCACCTTCCCTCCTCTGTGGAGAGACAGAGGTTCAGGGCGAGACGAAGCAGCCCGGGAAGGGTGGCCGGTGAGGACGGCAGACTCTGTGCCTCCCTCAAGGGCTCAGGGAGAGACCACAGCAGGACACTCATGGCTGGGAGCATGAAAAATGGCAGTGTATGCCCCGTGCTTTCAGAAACCTTACCCAAGATGAATGTGTGGGGAGAAGTTAATCTTATTCTGAGTACCATCATAAAAGGAGCAAGCTAGGGTCTGGGGAGAGAGCCCTATCAGTGAACTGCTTGCTTGCTAAGCAGTAGAGTAGGACCTGAGTTCAATCTCAGCACCCATATTTAACAAAAAGTCAAGCCTGGTGTGGTAGTGTGCCAGTTAGCTCAGTGCCGAGGAGGCTCGAGCACGCGTCCCTCCAGGACTTACAGGTCAGTAATTCTAGCCTACCTGATGTGAACTCCAGGCCACAGGGAGGCTCTATCTTAAAAATAAAAGATAAAAGAATAAAAAATAAAAAAAATCAAAGAACAAACTAGGACGACAAAATTGGGACCAGCACATGAAACTCTGCTCTGCCGTCAGCCTGCGGTCCTATGTGCATGCACAAGCACGCACACACGTCAAGCACACATGGACACACGTAACAACAGGGATTAAAATAATAAACTCTAGAGAAAACTTGAGAGTTAATAAGAAAAAGGACTCTGCCCTGCATACACGGTCTCTGTAGAAGCTACAAGGGCCACCTGGAAGGACTAGAGAGAACCCAGTTTGTATCCACCATCTCTTACTTTTTCAACTTAGATGCGGTGAGGAGACTTCCAACCCTGGGCAGTTCGATCTGCACCTCTCAAATGAGTTTACCAACAGCGCCATTATTAAACAACTGTTTAATAATTACACACTGTATTTTTCCAGCAAAAGATACACACTATGCGCTCCTCCCCCAACCCTCTCGCCACTTTAAAAACAAATTCATTCTACGAAGCTTTTGTCAATAAGGAATAAAGACTCTATCACAGATCCAGCTTAGTTAGT
This sequence comes from Apodemus agrarius, assembly GCA_964023405.1. Classification (NCBI taxonomy): domain Eukaryota; kingdom Metazoa; phylum Chordata; class Mammalia; order Rodentia; family Muridae; genus Apodemus; species Apodemus agrarius. The sequence continues at coordinate 128,838,747 of OZ030006.1, forward strand.
TTTGTTCTCTAAGATAGATAAGCCCCGCTCTGTGATCAATAGGAGCACAGGCTTTTTATCAGCATTCCCCATGTGACTCTTGCATGAGATTCTAGTAACAGGCCAAGGCTAAAGGCAAAGAACTTGATAATATTAATCAGAATAAACATACACAACCACTGTAGAGGCTTTTAGCCATATAAGCAGTCTCAGTCATTCTCTGTCTCTCTCTCTGTCTCTCTGTCTCTCTGTCTCTCTGTCTCTCTGTCTCTCTCTCTCTCTCTCTCTCTCTCTTTCTCTCTCTTTCCTTCCCTCCCATTCTTTCTTCCCTTCTTTATCTCTTGGACAAAGTCTCAAGTAGCTCAGGCTGGCCTAGAACTGAAATTCACTAGCTATATAGCTGAGAATGACTCTCAACTCCACACGGGGTTGTCTTCCCACCACAGTGTGCCATCACTCGGCTGTGTGCTGGGAAGTATCAGACTGTCCTGTCCTGGTGGAACTTACAAGGTGTTCAGGAACTCATGCATGGGGTACAGGAGGAAAAGGGGATGGGAGCCACGACCGATCCCCAGGCAAACCAGTCCAGAGGTGGTGGGTGGTGGCCCATTCTTAAATGCGGGAGTAATGGCTGCCAATCTCCCAGGGTTCCTTCCCCGCTGGCTGGGCCCAGGCTCAGAGTTTCCACAGGAGTGGACTGAGGCCGAACACAGGTACACTGTCACATGCCTTCCCAGTAGCTTCTTCTGTGGTCCCAGCTCCTCTCCTGACTCTCAGCCTTGGCGCTTGCTGTGCCAGTCGACACACATCAGTCTGCTCCCTACATCACCTCCTCCGCGGGAGTGGGCGGCGGCGATGTCATGTACGCAAGTGAACAAATTAAGTTCTGTAGAGCGACGTAGAAAGATGATCAATACAGGGTGAACGATTCTCATCTGAAATGCTTGAGCTCGGAAATGGTCCAGATTTTGGAAGATTTGACTGTGAAATATCCACCCAGACTTACTGGTTAAACATTCCTATTTAAAACAAATGAATAAACAAACAACCAAAAAAACCAAAAAAGCCCAAATGGTTCCCAAACTGAAACTTTTTTTTTTTAGAATCAAATCAGGCCTTACGTCTTGGATTTCATGGGGATTTTGGACTTTCCTGATACTCCACCTTATTAAGGTTTAGAAAGAAGTGTCCCTTCCCCCACAAAGGATCCTGTACTGAAAGTGTGGTCCTTACCTAGTGACACTATTTTGGGAGGTTCTGGAAACTCTAGGACATAGGGCTTAGGTAGCTGAGGTAGGTCTCTGGGGCCATGTCTTTACACTGAGACTTGTCCTGAGCACCTCTGTTTCCTGACCCCCATGAGGCGAGTGGCTCTGCCAGATGCACCAATCACCATGACATCGGGCCCACCATGAGCACAGACACAATGGAGCCAACGGTTCTGGATGGAAATCTTTGAAGCTGTGAGATAAAATAAACTTTTCATCCCATCTCACTATGGTTTCTCTCGGGTGTCTGATCACAGTGACATGTGTTCTCATAATACAGGGCAGCACACTTACAGGGGGTGAGAAACAACAACACAGGCTCTGCTTCTGGGAAGTGAATGAAACACAGAGTTTAACAAGGGTCTCTGGAATGTTGTGACACTTCAGAATTACAATAGATTTGAGTTCAAAGTCAATGTGATGAAAGAAACTTTGGAACAGGGAGTTCAGACCTCTCCATCAACTTTCTCCTCATGACTCTGAGGACCACTCCCATTTCTATGGCCATTCTTTCTTGTCATAAAAGCAGTCAATCTCCTGGAGACCCTTTTTTTTTTTTTATCAGTAATCTATGCGCCATCTAAAAGTACGCTAGACTCCATCAGGCTGTCTATATATTTATGTCATCCAAACTTTCCAATCCAGCCTCCTTGACTCTGCTGTCAATAAGCCAGGCAGTTACAACACAGTGGTGTGGGTCCGCAGGCTTCAGAGGACAGCCAGAGGCCGGATGGCACTGCAAACACTTTGCAACCCCTCATGATAAACTGTCAACAGGTTATTGCTGAAATCCTATCTCCTTGGAGTTCACAAAGAGATTCTTTTGATTAGACAAGCTAGAATGAGGTTATTTTGTTTTTTATTAGTTAACATATCAGGGCTTAAAGTTACCGTCTTAGAGCAGCAAAGCCTTCTCTTGAAGTTGAGAGCAGACGCGTCACTCCCAATAAGATGATGTCATCTGGAGCTCTGTTCCCATGATCTCCTAACATACAGAAGGCCCTCTCTCCTTTTGGTCTCCCACGCCATTTTAATTTCCAATGGAGAGATTAATGACACACAACTGTTCAGCAATCACAACTTGAAAGAATTTCATATGAGGCTTGCAAGTTACATAAATCTTTGAAAACAATATTTTGATAGAAGGCAGGGCTAAACCAACAGAGAGGAGAGAGCTAAATTTAGTATTCAGGCTTTTTTTCCAGAAGAGGGTTCGGGGGCTGTTTTTGTTGTGGCTGGCTTTTCTTTACTTACCCAAATTATCTAAATTCCCATTTCTGCTTTCTTTTCATTTGTTTACAGGGCTTCACTAACATGGGCATCACTGATTCCTACCTTACACTTTTCTGCATCAACATTTTTTTTTTTTTTTGGTAAAATTTGATAATTTGGGCAATGTCTCTGATAACGGTGTATTTCAACAGAGCCAATTCCTTTAAAATTAGAATTTAGTTTTTCACCTAGCTGCTAAAGAACATGTTAGCTTCTAACTTGGACCAGGTCTTAGTAGGGCACTCTATATTAATAATACTTTTCTCTACACCACTTTTCTAGAAAGTTCCCTTCTAGGATGCTGAGGATTTCATCATTTCTTTCCTCTCAGCAGCATCAAAAGAGTGTCCCAGGCAGCTGCAATGGGACAGGCCCCTTCAGTGGAAAAGTAGCAGAATGTCAGAGTTAACCTAGACTGGCACCTCGGTCTCATGCCCAGACTCCTGGATCCATTTCATCAGGTCACTCTGTGCAAAGTGAGAACTAATAATGATAAGTCCCGCCATTTCCACACAATTCCTTTAAAGAGGATAGTATGCACGAGAAACCAAGGCATGTGTTCTGCACATGAAGGAGTCAGCCTCTCTCCTGCTCAGTGCCCTCCAGTAAGTTGAGTAACAGAGACCAAGGAAGAGTTTGGGGCCACCATTTTGAAAGTGAAGGGGTAAACTTTTAAGTACTTGTTTTTATGCTAAAAGCTAAGATCTGATAAGTTTACATTACCTTACAGCATGGACACATTTGTCCTTTTCTAGTCAGCCTCTGGTGTCCATATGAGACTCTTGGAGCCCATATGGACACTGTAATGGTTACTATTAATCGTTAACTTGATCAAACATATAATCAATAGGAGACAAATCCTTGGGTGTGACTGGGAAGGTTTTTAGATTAGACTAATGGGGGTGGTTAGACCCAAATGTGGGAGACATCTCCACATGGGCTAGGGTCCTGGACAGGAAAGAGGAAGCTTCATGTCTCTCCTCTTCCTGACTACAGTGCAATGTTACCACCTGTGTCTTCGCGCTACCATGGTAACTTTCCTGCCAGGATGGACTACTGTGAGTTAGAATAAATCTTTCCCTCCTTAGACTAGGTGTTCTGCCACGACAGTGAGAGAAGTAACAAATACGGTTACCCAGCTCAATGGATACCATAACCTCTGGGATGGCACACTGACAGATTTGCATGGAGCCCACCCCCACCCTCTTCTCACGGACTTTAAAGTTATCTCTACATTTCTTATGATAACCCAACACAAGGCAAATAGCATATACGTGGCAGTTAGACCTGTGCTTTGAGACTAAGGACAAGAAAATAGACATGTTCAGCTCAAAACACAGTTTCCCTCCGAACCTTAGATCCACAGTTGAATCTGTTAACAGAACCATGCTTACAATGAGCTGACTGTTAATCCCACTGTGTAAGTATCTATGATTCTGCCAGATTCCTCTGATCGTCCGTTTTCTAAACCCCCTCTGAAAGTATGTCACCACATTGTTTACCCACGCCCTAAAGAGCTGATCCAATCAATCTCTGAGAGCTCAGGCTCCTGTGTAACTATCTGCCCTTTACCTCCCTCTTAGTCCCACAACCACAGCGGGACCCTCTGACTCCCACTCTCCTTCCCATGATGCTTTGGCAAGCCCTCCCCTACACTTTCTCCCCCTCTTACCTCCTTGTCAACCACTGAACCTTTTTTCCCTTTGTTTACATTGTTGACTTGAAACATACAGTCTTTCTTTGACCAAAAACTCCAACATTTAAACCAAATGTCAGAGAAGCTACAAAAAAATAAGACCATCATTTGCTTATTCTGCCTTAAATAACAAGCTTTCAAGTTGCAGGCATGGAATATCTTTTTTTAAATGACTTTTTCACCTGTTCTCTGGATGTCATTCTCCTCATATAAAATGATAGCCTCACCCCAAAACCATAACCGCCCCAAAATCACAGTCACCAAAACTCTCTTTCTGCTGATTTGCACACAATAAAATGGCAAGTGGTACCCAAAATTTTACCCCCCCCTAAAGAAAGCACCCATCACTCAAAAGGGGGATGTTGGTAAGATATAGCTGTTTTATTTAACAGCTATTCATTTTTATTGAATAAACATTTTCTGGTATGCATTCTGTTAATTGACCCGCCAGCATATGCTGTATATGGAGAAACTTCTAAACATTATGTTCTATGTAATATGCTTATCTGAAAAAGCTCTCATTTGCAGCAATATGGAAATAAAATCCTGCTTTCAAGAATTCAAGACTTTTCAAATGCATTAATCCACACAGTTTATGAAATTGCTCTGGACATTTTAAAATCCTTCCCTTAAGGAGGGAGGGAACAAAACCTTAACAATCAATACTAGTATCTGTTGCTAAGTCCCATAATGGAGTAGGCATTCCCCAGCACAGAGCTCAGAGACAGGAATGGGGGCAGGCATAATAGAAAGTAAAAAGCAGTCATAGCATAGGGTAAAAGGACTACTCAAGGGCTCCAAGAGAATGTTCAGAAATGCTATCAAATTACATTATTAAAAAACCATTGTACTAGTTCCAGAGCCTAGATATAAATAGAGTTGAAACATTATTGAGACAATATGCTTTGTTTTGAGGAGGGAAGACAGGGCACTTGTATGGGGCGGGCTCCTCCAACTAATGGCCACACCTCTCTTTGGCTGGTAGCTTTCTCAATGATAATGCATCTTCCAGCCCTGCATGCCTAGCTGATGTGCCTAGAGGGCAGGGGTGGAGCCTGGGCTGCAGGGCTCCCTGTCTTCAGAGGCGATTCATCTCCCAACAGTGGCTGCCCTTGTGGGACAGTCACCCAAGGTTGCAGGATGCTGCTCTGCTTTTTTTTTTTTTTTTTTTTGTAAGAGTGAATGGTAAAGCAAAGTCCTCCCATTTCTCCAGGCTGTCAACTGGATCATTCTTTAAAACAAATTCTGTGTGGGACTCAACTTGGGCAACCAATGGAATCACGATGGTAGTGGCTCTTTGTGAGAGCTGCAGCTTCTGAAAAGGGCACTTGCTGTAATTTGTAGTCATGATTGGCAAGAAGGAGCCCAACAGAGAGCTCACTGGGCACCCTACCCCACCCCCACCAATAACACCAAAAGGCTCTGGTGCAAGGAGAGGATTCAGAACCATTCCTTGTAACTCACAGTGCAATTAACTCGCTTTTACACCAGGCAGCTTGAAGCCAGATCTTTGTGTTCCATGGACTTCTGACATATTTTACCGTTCTCTCTTCCACTGTCCTACATTAATCAAAGCTGTAACCCCTGTTGTCTTTGTACTACGGAATCAGAATGTGCCCCTGGCGAGGAATGGGGGAAAAGTCAACAGGAATTAAATTTCAGTGCAACTGTTTACTCAACTGTGGCCTGCAGATATTGAAATTTTATCCGTGGTTTTGTGTGACTACCGCAGTAATGAATTCAGCATGGCTGCGACTTGCTCGGCAGTGCTCTCTGGCATTCTCACTTCGAGTAAAAAACCTGCGGGAGGAAAATGACGAAAACCACGCAGGTCTACCAGCGAAACTCAGTTTCTCCACGTGTTTAATTGCTGCTGTTTTCCGGGCCACAGAAAACTTTGGGATCTTGGGGCCCCTGGAATATTTGTGAGCCTGTACTTTTTCTTCTGTCACCTTCCTACACAATCCCATTTCCCCCCCCAACCAACCTGTGCAGAGGCCTCCCTTGTACAGGGAGTCAAAGCAGCTGGTGATATTTTATAAGGCCTAAGAGGGCTCGCCAACCACAATGAGTGGGGCTTTAGTCACAATCCTAGATGCGAAGAATGCCTTTCTCCCTCAAACATATCAGTGACAAATAGACAGAAAATTGCCATGAAATATTTATTTTCAAGCTTCAAAGTGGAACAAAAAAATCAAGTACTTGAACACTGCATGGAAGACCGTTTAACAACATGCTCTCTGGGTCTCACACCCAGATAATTCGCTGGTGACTCACTGTTTTGGGGAAAGATCCAACTGAAATGTACTTCCAGAACTTTCTCCTGTGCCACTCACATGTTAATGATGCTATAGCTCTGGAGTAGGGTGGGATTTTGTGTGACTAGTAGGTGTATTGAACACGTAAGCTTTTGAGGTTGGTTAAATGCATTTTTGTTATTTGTTTAAACTTGTTTTTTTATTTTTACACTTGGGTAAAGGGAGGGAGGGGATTGCAGGGAATCGAACCTGGGTCCTCAGACTTGGTGGCCAGCAATTTTACCTGCTGGCTCCTTGGTTAAGTATTTCAATATTCTGAATAATTAATTCAGATAATTGTCCATCTATCAGGTAAAATTAAAAAAAAATTAGTCTCCCACTTACTTAACTGATGTTCTCTAGATATAAATTATTTGGGGTGCATTGCCTGGGCTTCACCTCAACTATGTCATAAGAAATGGCTGATCGTGACGTCCATCATCAAAGGGCATACCAGATGGTATTCCAAAACTACTAACCACTCCTGTAACCATAAATACACGAGGCTACCATGTCGATGAACATTAGCACAAACACACCTGCCATTTAGTTCTGAGTTTGCTAACAATGTAAATGGTTTAGAACTCAGTCATCGAACATTAACTTAAGTGCACAAAATTAATACAACTCAAGTGACACAAATTTTGGCTGATAGGGTGCCTACGGTGGAGGCAGAAATGACTGGGGTGATAAGAAAAGAGATCAAGTCACACCTCAAAACCCCCATGAACCAACCTGCCTTTCTTTTCCTTCCCCAGGCCGGTCCCCCAGCTGGCTCTATGGTCTCATGTTGCACCAACCAATATCTAATAGGTTCACAGTCTATTGTGCTATTTTAATACTATATTTGAAATACTCACCTATTTTAATGATTGTCTGGAATTTAACTATTTGGAAGGTGGAGGCAAGAGGACTGAGAATTTGTGGCTGGCTCTGGGTACAGTAGCCTAGCTAGATGAGAAGCTATCTCAGAGAGAGAAAATACAGCCCCTTACCAAAAGCCTAACCCCTAGGAATTTGATTCAAATTTTAAGAAAGTAGTTTGAAGGTTTGTCCTTTTCTTGTATGGCATTTCCCAACAATTTCTCTATGGAAAAGTTACAAAATTTCCTCAAGATATTTTATTCTTTTTTTTTTTTTTTTGACTCTCAAATACCTGATTACAAATGATACCACAACTACACGTAAGATAAATGAATCAAGGACAAAACCTGCCCTGTTATCAGGAGCAAAAACTGGAAATATTTCCTGATCCCACAGGGTGGGAAAGCAAATCCAGTCTTCAAGGAAATGCTATTTACATTTGAATTTTTACCAACACAATGCCATGTCTTAGGTCACCTGTACCACTGGGAAATGTTTCAACAGTCACTCCCAAGGACTGGCTTCCACCCTAGGGGGGGCGAAGAGGGAAAGAGAATGTCCCAGGCCAAGGACACATTGAAGAGGTTCAGATAGGAGATCAGTTAAAAGCAACACTGAGATTTTAACCAACACCACATGATGTCAGACTCCAGGAAACATATGCAAACGTGTACACCCTAGTTCCTAGAAGTAGGAGGAAGTCATGTCCCAAATTGATGGCTGTCTTATAGACGTGGTCCTGTTATTTAACCATGTCCATTTATGTTTCTATGTGTCTCTATTAGACTGCTTCCTCCACCCCACACATTGGGGCCCCCATTTATTTCATCACTTAGCTCTTTCTTTCATCAAAAGGCTCCTGTTTAATTACTGTTTTACTTCTCAACTATAGCATCAACCTTGGAGTCATTTAAATTGAAGAGTAAAAGTTTAGGTGACACACTGGGGTCTGGAAGAGAGTGGCTCAAGGTTCATTCAACTCCAAGTCTAACAGTCACTGTTCAGAAGGACACTTAGACCTCCTGAGGGTTTCACAACTCATCTGGTCCAGGAGGACCCCTGGATGCCTTAGAATATGCTGCCCGCAGGCATATGGATGTGCCTATAGCATGGACAGTGGCTCAGTTACCACTCAGCACCCCAGCTCCCAAGACAAGTACCTGCTGTTGCTGCTGCTGGACGTGGGCAAGGTCTGATGCCCCCAGATCCACCGCTGGTGCCTCTCCGTTGGACCGAGTGTCACGAAGTGCCCCGCACTCTAGTAAGTGGTTGCCACCGCTGGACCCGTTCTGGATGGCTGATCCGTTACTTTTTGTCTCAGACCCAGATTCTTGCATCATGACTCAAAAACCTGAGGGGAGGATTTCCAGAAGTTGGGGTGGGGGTAGTAAAGGAGAGAGAGAGAGGTGGGGAAGAGAGAGGGAGAGATGGGGAAAGAGAGAGACACACACAGCTGTTAAAACACTTGCTGTTCAGAACAAAAGAAGTTCTGCCCTAACATGTTGCCGAACATGCAAACATTCTCCTTTACCCCTTTCCCCACACGAGCAGACTGGTCCCCGACTTTAGGACTTGGGGTCTGTCATTCAATTCTAGTATGTCATTCAATTCTAGTATGATTTCAAATATATAATTTCTTCCCTCTTAGGAAAAATAGAAAGGTTGAGGTGATTCGAGAAGAATTTAAGAGCCAAGTTGATGGGATTCAGATATTTTGCTCAAAAGAAAACACTTGAGGTCATGATACAAGTATAAATTTAAATATTAGCAGGTCCACAAGCTCTGTGGCAACGCAACATCCTCTAAGAAATAGTCTCCAACCTCAGTCTCTCAAGGGACATGACCTATCGCTACAAGACCCTGTAAGGGAATCGGTGCTGAAACGCTGCATCCAAACACCAATCACATTTTAAGGATTCTAAACCCTTGATATCATCTAGACAGTTAGAAATTGGTCATTCCTCTAAGATAGGGGCTTGCTAAAAAGACAGGGGCAAAAAGAACATCCCATCTTTCAGACACTGAATGAATTCAGACTGTAACCATTGTTGGTGAGAAAGCGCAGTCTGTGCTAGCTTTTCCCCTGGTGGATGACTGGTTTCCAGGGCAGGCAGGAGTAAGGACTGATGCTTCAGGGTGATCCTTCAGACTCTTAAATTTGGAAAGAAGCGCTGGCCAGGCAGACCACAGAAAAGGTCAGAATTTTAAAGTGCTAAATGTGAGGCTTGGGATACAGCTCAGTGATAGAATATTTGCCCAACATATATGGAATAATGGGTTCACGTCTCAGTATTGCCAGAAAGTAAATTAATTAAAAAAAAACCCAAAGTATTAAAATGACTATTAGAAAAAAAATATAGTGGAAAATAAATAGAGAAAAGTCTGTTATTTCTTTTTATGTTTCAGGGTTTTGTTTTGTGGTGTCTCATCCCAGCCTTTGGGAGATAGGGCTCTAAGATAAAGCCCTGATTAGCCTTGAACTTGAAATCCTTCTGGCTTAGCCTCCCAGGTGCTGGTCTTAGCAGGCAAAGACAACACCTAATACTAATTATACTACTTAATTCTTGTTACTCTCTTGAGCACAATCATCGTTGGATTGGGGAGCCAGTTTAGGAGCCCATCCAGGACAAAACACACCTACTGCTCAGCAGCTCTGAGCTAGACTCTCCACCGCACAGGCCATTCCTGCGTGTTCAGTGACTGCCAATAGTAATTATCAGCTCTACTTCACAGAGGAGAACTGAAGCTTGGGAGAAGGTGTAATGGGCAAAAGCACTTGCCACCTAAGCCTGGTTCCTGAGTTCAGGTCCCCAGAGCCAAGGAAGAACTGGATTCAGTAGGATAAGCGACCATCTGTCAGTAAATGGGATTTGGAGGTAGGGAAATCTTCAGGGGCATATGTGCCAGGTAGCCTGGTAGCTGTGTAGCAGCATAGAAACCCTGCTCGAAACAAGGTAAAATGGCTACGGTTGGCATCTGAGGGTTGTCTCCCGATCTCCAAAGAGTCATAGTGATATGCATGTTCCTCCACCCATGCCCAGCCTCCAACACAGGTGAACTTTAGAGATGGGTGGGGTGGAAAAGGGAAAAGTCGTCTTGAAAAAATTTCATGGCCACTGAGCCATGCTTAGCTATGGCCAGCACGGGCGGGGCGGGGGGGGGGGGAGAGACACTCTGCTTTCATATCTCTCATCCACTGCATGCTTTCTGAAGAAGGCTGAGGCACAGGGTGACAAGCCAAGTTCAGGGACTAGGACGTGGAAAGGAAAAATACTAGTCACCAAAGGAAGCAGTCAGTTCAAACATCAAAGCTAAGGCATGCTTAAATAATGAAGACTTTAATGTGAATTCCCAATGCCAGACAAAACAAAAACCATTTCATTCAAATCACCCTTACGTAGGACCACCGATTTCTTTCCCACTGCACTAGATACACAACCACATGGAAACTGAAGCACTCCTGGGACACCCCAGGAGGAGGCGGTGCTTCTGTTAACGACTAACAGAAGTCTGTTCTCTGCAACCTGCCTGAAAACTAAAGAGAAGAATGTCCATTTAAAGAGTCCCATTCCCTCTGCCTCCAGTCCACAGTCAACTACAGCCACAAGGCAGACTATAAGAAACCAAAGATAGATTTCTTAGTCAATCCGTTCTGGAGTTTATCAAGGATAGCCTTTGTTGTTAACAGGTATGAAACAATGAGAAGCGACAGAGGGCCTCCTCGTGTCTCTGGACCAGATCTTCTAGTAATTACTGTCCTTTAGAAACCGGCAGCGGCTCCTCACCTCCCACCATGGAAACGATCTATCAAAACAGAACAAATCAAAACAAACCCCAAGAAAACAAAACAACAGCCCAAAAAGATACAAAATGGGCAACAAGAGACCAGTAACATGAAAATATTTCTTTCTCGAATGTGTTGAAGCCCAGGAGTTTTTCTTAGGGCTTTGCTTTCTGTACCATACACTTGGCCATTTGGATATTTGGGAGCATAAGAGAATAGGTTTCTGGCTGGATGTAGCTCAGTGGTACAGTAGGCTCCTTGCAGGCAGTAAGTCCTAAGTCAGTCCCCAATACCGCACAGCAACAAGGGAATAGACAGATATCTCAGGGTAGTCAGCAGTAAAATCCATTTTATTATTAGTTACAAAAAATATCTAAATAAAACATATGTTCCTAACCTCTGGCAAGCCTGCCTATACCAAAGACTAGACTCACAGGACAGAAAAATCCCTTTTATTTTTTTAAGATTTTTTTAAAAGATATATTTTCTTTTTTTAAATTAATTTATTTATTTTATGTATCTGAGTACACTGTAGCTATCTTCAGACACACCAGAAGAGGGCACTGGATCCCATTACAGATGGTTGTGAGCCTCCATGTGGTTGCTGAGAATTGAACTTAGGACCTCTGGAAGAGCAGTCAGTGCTCATAACCACTGAGCCATCTCTCCAGCTCGAAAAGATATACTTACATGTTTTAAAAAGTTAAAGAATGTTTTGCTTACATCTATATGTGTGTATCATGTATGTGCCTGGTGCCCAAGGAGGTCCTAGAACTCCTAGAAACTCCTAGAACTAAAGTTTGGATGGCTGGTCAGTATATGCATACTGGGAACTGAACCCCAGGCCTCTGAAGTGCCCCTAACTCCTGAGCCATCTCGCTGCAAACTCCCTTTCTTAGCACTCCTCACCCGACCTCAGACAGGAGCACACACAATCATATATTCTGTCTTTATGGAGCAGAGCTGTGCACAGGGTACCTTCAAACCCTGTGATATCTGCGATCTGGGACCAGAGAACAAGGTGTCTATGAGCTTGCCTATGTTTTAGTTTCCTCGGTTGACACCATCATGGTAGGCGGAGTAAGAACCACCTCTTATGCAGTTGGAAGAGAAGCAGCTCCTTTGCTCTGTGCAGCTCCAAAACAGGCTGCTAAGTTCTCCAGGACAAGTTAGGCAGGCCTGCAGCCAAGGGACTTGGCTCATGGACTGGGTTTGAGAGTACAGGGTTTGGGACTAAAACTGTAGAGAGAATTATTTTGGTCTAAGGATGTCCTCAGCCAAGTGCTAACTAGAGAGTAGTACATGGGCTGGAGGACTTTTAATTTCTAAAAGGTACAACATCAATTGGAGGCTTTGTGAAATGGTCATGTAGAAAATGAAAGATTAGGTGTGTAAGCATCTCTGACACTGTCTGGGCCGTGAGTGTTTCTATCAAATATCCCAGGCCATTTAATAGGCTTTTATATCTCCATATAAAACCCTCTGATACATTTAAATCTCAAACTCCCAAGTGTCCAGAAGGAAGATAAATGTTATCCCCGTTTCAGAGACAAGAAAACTACTGCTCAGATTAGGAGACAGATGAAGCCGTAGAGGCTCTCCATTTTGGACATGACTAAGACATGAGCGAGACTTCTTCCTTCAGAGAGGCCCTGGCTAAGGGACGCATGAGTACACTGACCAGAAGAAACTGAATTTCAGCAAAGGCAACAGGGTGGCAGGCGGGCAAAGAAAAGGTCCTAAAATCAGCAGAGGGCAAGGCCTGCAGGGTTTCAGGAAGAGCTCTCTCTTTCCCTAAGGACTTCCACCCTGTCAGTGGGAAGCAAGCACAGGCTGGGGGCGGCGGGAGCCTCTCTGCTCAACCTCGCTCTTCCTCGCTGGGACTGTCCCCTGCACCAGAGAATCACCCTCCGCCACTGTGACCTGGGAGCGCAGCGTGTCCTGTTAAGGCGCCTGTGCTGCCTGGGTTGGAGGAGCTTGTCTCTGGAGGTTACAGGCGCCTCCTAACTAAGCCTTTCCCCAGTCTCCCCCCCCCCATACCTTCTGCACAGGACTAGGACCTGCTCAAGCACCTGATTACCCACACACTGTAACCCGCAGGACTGACACTCCACGGCTGTCAGAGACGTGCTCTGCCCACCTTGCTTGGAAATATGACAGAGATACTAATTTTAAAGGCTCACTTTAGGGTTTGTTGTTGTTGTTTTTTTTGGGGGGGGTTGTTTGTTTTTCAGGGACTTTAAAAAATAAGGAGGACTGGGTCTCACTATTGTTATTGCCAACAGAGCTCCTCTGTGGAAACCTTCTGGAAAATTCATAATGTCCAGGCCAACGTATTTATAGTAAATTAAAACACAGCTTTATTATTATGATTATTTCCTTGGTTACAGTGTTGTTGCTGAAAATTTAGAGAAAAAAAAAATAAAGCCCTTGTTATCACGCTTGTGAAAGATTTTAAGCTAACAAAAAGTTCGGTCTTGATTCCAGGGCAGTTAATTAAGGTTGACCAAGTCAGGCAGAAGTAAATTAACTTGCCTGATCAATTATTTATATGAAGCAGAATAAATGCCCTTAAAGAACTTGGTCTGTTCACAAAGGGATGTGTAAATTAAACCAAACATAGTTTTGTGGACTGTGTCTCTACCGCCGTGGGAGAAGTGAGGTTAAGGGCAAGGCAACTTCGGGACAGCGAGCAGAGGAGCCTCCCTGGGAAGGAGCACCCCTTCCTCACTCACATCCTGTGCGGAGAATGGAGGGATGGAGACTTCAATGTTGAAGAGAAAACAAAAGCTAGGAGGGCGGGAGGGCAGGAGGGACCAAGAGCGTTAGGATTTCAGAAACAGTGACCATCTTTCTCATCTCTTACTTAACACTTTAGACATAAGCAAAGCAAGAGTACGGTGCATTAGCTTTGGTTCTGGACTTTTTAATTACAAAATCCTTCTTAATCTTGAATCTATCATTCAGAGGAAAAAAAATACCAACACACTGTCCTAAAGTAAGATTTGAAAAAAAAAAAAAAGTGTGTGTGTTTCTTTCAGGGTCTCGCTAAGCAAACGAACTGGTTCCTGTACAATGCACACAAAGTTTACATGGCAACAGAAGACAAACAAAGGAGTTTCAAGGAGCAAGGTGCAGTTGCATGGTGGGGTGGCTTAGGACATCAAATAAGCCCCACCCTGTAACCACTCAGGGGCTGCTCCCTTGCAAAAGAGAGGCAATGGAACAGCCCAGTGGAAAGCCAGGGCCCCTCAATGGAGGCCTTGTGGGACTGGGCACGCCACAGGGCTCCTCATAAGGCATGGCTCCCGACTTGGTGACCGGGGAGCAGGCAGCAGTGAGGACAGGAAGTGGGTATCAGTAGGGGCCACATTAAGGGGTTAGGAAGCAAGACAGGAGAGCCATGGCGGCAACTGCTCACACAGCGCCAAGTCCCTCTCTAGAAGGAGAACAAGCAAAATACAGTAAAAAGAAGTGGTTGCGGAGACCAAGCCAAACTCAAGAGTGAGTGACAACAGCTGACCACTGCTCTTCAGAGGTGACTCTGACAAGCCATGGACGAACCCTCCAGATAACAGTCTTCGTCCATAGCCCGCACTGGTCCTACTTCATGGCAAGACAGACCACCCAAAAGCAAGTCCAGGAAGTGAAGTCAGGGTGCTAAAGACACTACCTTCCAATACCAAATTTTCATAATTATAACGGAAAGGCGTAAATTTTCTAATGCATGGCAGTTCAAAAAGTAATCAAGGGAATGAGCCGCAGGGCTATTTTAATGTATGCAGAGCTAGTGACCCACAGTAAATGGGAGGTGGGCTACAATGAATGCAAAGTAATGCACACGTACTAAACTCCAGGTCTGATGAGGGACGGCTAAAATTAACACCCAATTAATTTCCGAATTGACAAACAAATGAAACCCATAAATCTACTTTCTCATTAATTTTCTTGTGGTATAATTTAAAGCAGTAATATGAGGGCAAAAACTGAGCATTATCCATCATAAATATCAAAAGATAGCACGGTAACACCGTAAATTATGCATATTACCTGTTGTTAAAAATGATTTATGTATTATCAACTTTATCATGCACTGTAGAGGGCTCCATCTATCTTATGAAAATCTGGGATTTTGGGTAAAAACTCGGGGGAATGCAACTGTCAAATGCATGCCCAAAACAAAAACAAAACAAATGTGACCTCTTGTTGAGGGCGGGACAGGCAAAGCTGGGGTCATCACAGGGGCCCCTGAACAGGCGCGGGTACTACAGAAAGGACGCACCAGCTCTGCAGGACATGGAGAGCTGGGTCCGCAATGGGAGCAGGTATAGGCACACAATGGATGAGTCTCCGCGGCCAAGTGGGGGACATTGAAGATCTTGAGACTAAGAAGGGTCTTTGCGATTTGGTGATTCCCCTACCTTCCTATGTTTCAGAGGAGGGAAAAAGGATTCATAGAAACCAGCTTGTGCTTATCAACTGAATCAATTTATATTTATTAATTAAGTGGAGGAGGAGATGGCTCAAACTGAGATGTTTCTATTTTGGAGTAGAAAGATGGCTAAATTAATAAACCGACTGCCTTGTAAACAGGGTCTGAGCTCTGTCTCCAGAATCCACAATGAAGCTTGGCATGGAAGCACACACTTGTACTTCCAGTGCTGGGGAGATGGAGGCAGGTAGATCCCTGGGGCTTAGCCAGCCAATTAGGTGAGACCTCCAGGAACTGGGAGCCACTGTCTTAAAATTAGATAGACAGTGTTCCTGATAAGTTGTCCTCTGGCCTCTCACTCTAGTACACATAGAAGTGCATTACCCCCACCCCATACCACACACAGAGACACACAGAGGTGCATACAGACACACACACACACACACACACACACACACACACGCACAAATACATCTTTCCCCTTCCCTCCTCCATTTATTTAAAAAAAAAAACAACTTTTATCAACCTCTTTGTTCTCAAGCACTCCTTTGACATAATAGAAATCTGATAGATAATTGCTACATTATATGTGATATGGCTAAAAACCCTTCTAACTTCTTGATCAGATAGAAGTGACATCAATTCTAGCCATCAACTATATACATCTACTTTTAAAAATGCCATATTTTCTGTAATTCTTCAGAAGGGGTAACCTGCTATTGAAAAATCAGTTTACCATTAAATCACTGTCTTATTTTCTTCCCTTCCTTTTTAGTTGTGACTAGGAATCAAATGTATGGCTTTGCACATGCGAAAAAGTATTGTCTTTAAGATATATCCTCAATCTTTAGATTCCTGAGTCGTGGTCTTATTAAACAGTCCCGCAAGCCTTGAAGTCACCATTTTCCTGCCTCCTTCTCATAAATGCTGGAAAGAGAGGACTTGTCACCACACCCCAACAGTCAGTTAGGACTGTCTCAGTCATTGGAAATTCAAGATAATCATCTGGGGAAGGGTGTTTAAGTCTATCTCATGGCTGTGAACATTTACTATGCATAAGGACAATTCAGAAGGACTGGAATGGTAGAGAACAGGATGTTTAACTTCCTTTGTAACCCATGACGTAGACTCGAGCTGGCAGAATAGATTGACAATAAAATAATGTCCTGACAAAAGCCAAGTTTTCTCTTCTCCAGCAGTCTTTCGGTATGAAAACAGGAGACGTCACATGTCAGCAGTGCATGTGAGAGCCACCATACACAAGCTTTCAGGCTAATGTAGTCTTGATAAACCACCAGCAACAAGCCCCCATGCCACCCCACCCCACCCCCTACATGTGCCTCTGAAGACTGCCTACTTCTAGCTTAGAGTTTGAGCTGCTGGACTCCAGTTGATCTGCCTGCTTGTCCTAGTGGGCAGGAAGTGAGTAAGGTGTTATCATCACAGCAATGGTAAGCATGAATGTTGGCAAGAAAGGCCCCAGTCGGAACAAAGCCCTGGACATGAGTGGAGAGAATGGGCCCACTCCCTGGCACACTGATCCGCCCTTGCTCACGTCATTGGATGAGAACGGAGGGGAGCTTTGCCAATCCAGGGCTGGCTGTTTGCTTTGCCTCAAGGAAGCCGCTGAAGGTCAGGCATGAGGAGCCAGGTGCTTGCTCAAGAGAGCACAGTTAAAACACATTTCCACCCAAGAAAATAGGGTTTAAGTCTGAGCGTTAACAAAGCCTGCCAGTTAACTTTAATCATTAGAACCCGCAAATAGCTAAGCTCTCTCATAAAAGGCCCAGCAGAATAAAGCAACCACCAGTTCAGAGCAGGGTATTTTCCCCATTTCCATATTTCACATGATTTAATGTCCACACGGCGAGGTTTATAACGTCCACTGAGTGGCAGGTTCAACGACACACTTCATGTGTCTGCCTCCTCGCCTGGAGCCCCTAACCACTCAGGTGACCACAGCGAACAATTTGCTCACAGCAACAAGGCAACACAATGAATGCAGGTCATCAGACCCCGTGGCTTGCGCATGTCTCTGCTGTGTGAAAGGAACAATTATTTAATTTTATCCTTCAAAAACTCTAATAGACACGCAGATATATCTTGCTCCTGGAAGTTGCTCTGAAACAGATTAGTTTCTCTGAGATAAAAGACACCATTTTGCCGCTGAAGGTCAGAGGCACCTCTCCCGCCACCCTAGCTCTGGCCTGTGAGGACAAGCGCTGTGAAGTTCAATTCAGAAACAATAACAAATAATAATTTTTTAAAAATCTAACAACAAAGATGGTAAGAGCTGAGTTTTCTCTACTGTCTATAAAACACCAAAACAGACGAGTCTTCTTATCCAAAGTAGTTCCTGTTGTCCAAGGGACAAGAGTCACACAGAACCAAAGCCAAATTAAGAGACGCCAGGGCTTGCTTTACGGAACTAGAAATGGCATAAGGCGTAAACCCAGCTTAAAACGAAACAGATAAGAAAGGAGCATTAAGAGTGAGACATCGATCATTTAAAATATGCAAAATACACATTCCAAGTGCAGTTCCTTCATGGCTCTGCCCCGGGAGACCCTTTCAGATTGTGTCAAGGTTAACCCCACTTCTCAGACTTCACAGAAAACACACTTAACAGCCCAGATCACACCAGCCCCCACAGCACGGCCCAGGAGCCGGAGACAGGGAAACGGAGCCCACGGGCCGTACCTGGCAGCAGCTCGCTCCGTTCATAGTCCGGGCCTTTTCTCCCTACACTTTCTAGGTCCTTGTTTGTTCCATAGAGTTGCCTAGCCATCTGATGCTCTATGACTGAGCTGGTGGCCTTTCAGGAGATCTCGCCCCTCTCTGAAGAAAGCAAACAACTGCATAGATATCATTACACTAAGGAAATCTCTTAGAAAAGCCAAACAAGTCGCTAATCTCCCCGGCCCCTTCATCCAAGCAAGAGATAAGAAAAGCAAACCTAGGGCGCTTTCAAGCGCATTCCAGGGACAGGCTCCCCTTTTCTTTCTTTATCGAAATTCTAGCATTTAAGTCGTGTATGTGTGTATTTGTGTGCAGTGTATTTTTTTTTTCCTTCTTCTTTTTAAACAGACCTTACAGGATAAACTGCTGCTTCCACCCGCAAACAAAGCAATATTTGTTTAATAACGATTGCTGCCATGGGTACAGTAAACAGGGGGCCCAGCATTTGTGTTTATGAACAAACACATCATCTTACCAGAGCAATTTAACATTAACCAGGTGGAATAATCAACAGATTTCATAGGTGACACCAGGGCCAGGGTAAAGCAAACAGAACTGGGAGGAGAAAGGGGCAGCCTCGCTAGAATCAAGGTCGCGGTACGGAGGCAAACGCATTGGAGGGCAAACAGCTGGGAAGGAGGCAGGCTACACCAGCCCTCGTTCTTCTGACATTTAGAGAGCCAGGAAGGTTGTAAGTTACATGGGTCAGCTGCTGACCACCAGGAAATCCAACTGCTTGGAGATTTGGCCCGCTTGTTTGCACAATGCCATGTTTGTGGATAAACAGCGATCTGCTGTTACCAACCGCCATTACTCATCATGGAAGCCAGGGGGAAGCAAGTAGAATCTGCTTAACTCCTTCCTGGAGACATTACCTAGAGCTTTGAGAAAAGAAAATTCTCAAGCACATGCACCCCCTCCAAAGAGATACAGCAGGCTACTCCAAACGAGGCAGGCCAACCTTAGGCAGAGCCCTTTTATTTCATGGCTTGCAGATAAAAATACAACATGGGCTTCTTCCGGCTAAGATGCTCAGGGCTGGCTCCAGACGAGGCTGGGAGAAGGCCTATGGTGTTCGCATGGCTCTGCGCTCCTCTCCTGGGCTCATCTTCCTCTATCAAGGGAATACATGGGCCACACATAGATCCTGGTTCTGGGTGTTTCTTCCAGAAGGGAAACCCTGATGCTTTCTCCATCTATATGCAAAGCTTCTGTAAACCCACTGGACCAACCTTGGGTAGAACCCCCAAGGACTCTGCAAAATTCAAACTATGCCACGTGAAGATAGTGTCCTTAAGAAACAGCAAATGCTATAGAGAGTCAGTTGAGGGCACCTTATTCTGCCCAGGAGTTCCTTGTGAGATTAGCATTAGGGGAAAAAATTGTATCTTTGCAAAAGCCAGAGTGATTTAATTCTTCATGTCCATTAAGAAGAAATATTTAATCTTCAAAGATTCACTTCCCAGGTAAACTGCCAAACATGGCTAGCTGACTTCAAGTTAGAAAGACCTTATCGCACCTTATCAGAAATGCTATATTTAGGGATTCAATCTACAGTCAAAGCATCACTTTGAACTTATTTTACAGATAGCATAATATCATTAAACTACTTAATTCTGGTGCGTGTGAAGAAGATTCCTCTGTTACTTAACATCTAATAAGCAAAACATACTGAAAAACAGTTTGGTGATGCATCTAACATCTTACACTTACAACCAGTTAATTAATTTTTAAAATTCTGCATTCTGCTACTATAAAATATGGCAAAACACTGTCTGCTGGTTATCCAAAGCAAAATTTCAAAGTGGAAAAAAAAACTTTTTTTTAAAGAGACACAGCCGAGGACTCTGACAATGACCTTATTCATCATGACATTATTTGCCTTTTTGTCTCTGTCTCAAACAGAGTAATGAAAGACTCTGCTGGCTCCCCCACACCCACACCACCCACCTTCAGGCCGCTGTGAAACCTCAGTCCTTACTGGCTCTCCCTCCAATTATCTAATCTCTGTTCTGCAAACTTAAAGTTACAAAGCATCTCCAGTGTTTTCTCTGGTGTTTTTGTTTTGTTTTGTGCTGTGGTTTGTTTCCAGTGTCCTCTGTTCACAGCCTTCTTTGCCCAAATCAACATAGCCCAGAAGGCCTCAGAGCTCCCTGCTTGGGGAGGAATTTCCCCACTCGGCATTCAGAGCCCCCTAATACCAAAGTTTGTGGCTCAAGGACCGGTGAGCACCCTGAACCGCCTCTGCGGTGCCTGGAGAAGGCCTGTAGGACAGGAGCTGTTCTACTGCCCTAGAGAAGGCAAGCCCAGCTTGCTCAACTAAGGGATGATGCAAGCACACAGAGGTTCCTCCTCCAGTGCTGGGGAACAGATCGTTCCCACATCCCAGGCTCTCCCCACCATGGATGTGGTCAGCATGACAAGGAAGCGATGCAGAGCAAAGGGCTTGACCTGCTGTCCCTGTAAGAAAGACAAAGCCTCACTGGCCTTCCTTGCCTTCTGCCTCAGGCAGCAGTGGCTGCTCACAATCTGCTGAACCCTGTCCCCATTTCCCCAAACCTACTCACCCATCCCCCCTCCTCCCTCCTCTCCCTCTTCCTCCTTTCCCTCTCTCTCCTGCCTGAAGCTGGGATGGAGGAGAAGATGTCAATAAAGCAGGACAAGCATAGGTGGCATTGTTACCAAGCTCCTTGGATAAAGGCCGAGGATTGAACCCTGGCTTTTCTTTGTAAGGCAAAGGTAAACCCATGCATGTAGTCACTAGTCGGAGGAGGTGAAGGTGACCAGAGAGAAGACAGAAACCAGGCATCCAGAACCAACCGTATGTCTGTCACACCTGTCCAGAATCACTGTAAAGTTGCCTTTCAAAGGCTCAGTTTATTTAATTTTCTGTGGATCTCAAGTTCATAAAGGTTAATATCAAAAATAGATAACATGCTGAAGTCTTTAGTAACAGCTCTTCATTCAGTTCCTCACAAACAGTTTCAAGAGGCACTAAGAGGACTTGAGATTGGAAAGTCTGATTGGTTCTCACAAATTCTCTCTGGGATGAGAAAGCTGAGACTCTCTGAGACTCTCAAGTGTGTCATCTGAGCGGACACTGGGCCAGTTCCCCAAGCCTAATTTCTTCCCCTCCTCCTCCTTCTCCTCCTCCTCCTCTGTCATTTCCATCCACACCTACTCTCTGCTATTTTTAAAAAAATGGCTCACATTTGATAAACAAATGTCCCTTCAGGGGAAATTTTGTGTCACTTCTTCAAAGGGAAAGGCAACATGGAACCCTCCATACAAGACAAAGAGTTTGGCACACAAGTGGCAAAGCCAACTAAGGGGACAGGAATCAACCAAGAGCCCCGGGTCTCTGAGTGAGAACCACAGCCTTCCTTTGCTCAATAGGAAGCTGATACTTGGTAAAGACACACTAAAGGTACAACTACCAGATACTCTTGGCTTTGTCAGAAGGATTCAAAGATATCTGAAAATGGGCAAGCAAGAGGGCTTGGGGAGTAAGGTGGTTGCCACCAAACCTGGGGACTTAAGCTCCATCCCTAGGACCCACACAGCAGAGGGGAACTGACCACCATAAGTTGCACTTTGACCTTCACAATGTTCGCCATGGGTTGCAAATACCCATCTGCACTCACACTAACTCACACAAAATGTTTGTATGTATGTATGTTTGTGTGCATATGTGTGTGTGTGTGTGTGTGTGTGTATGAATGATATATTTGAAAATTAGATTGTTTTGGTATCAAACCACAATAATGAGCATTTATGAATCATTCAGGATTCATAAATTTCTCTAAAATTCCTCTCCAAATCTCTAGTGAACAATGCAAGCTTATGTATTGGGGAACACACTGCAACCAAAGGAGACACAGAGGACTTATGAGAATCTAGGATGAATTCGTGTCTCTGGATCTTTCTAGAAATGCCACTTGAAGCATTAAGGACCTACAGAGTACACTTATACTACTAGGGAAATAATCAACTGAGAAATAAGATTTTCTTTGATTGTCTCAAACCAGATGGGGCTCCTGGGCTGTACTGTGAGTGGCGACATGTTAAACACCCCATCACCAGCTCCCACACTGGGCCTCTCTTACAGCGTCACCTCTTCTGACTCTAGCAAAGAGCCAGGGCATCAGCCACTTCAGGCTTGTGGCCTTTCCACAATGCAAGTTCAGAGTTTATTCAATACCAAGTGAGTACGATATGATAAGAACCATAAGCATATCATTCAAATGCTTTATTGGTGCAAAAGATGGATGCTTTTATTAGCCCAACCTTCTTTGTAATGGAGTGCCACTGTTGACCCAGCATTAGCCTCATTCACTGCTATTAATCACACTTCTAAGAGCTCATTTTGCCTTAAAATCTTAAGAAATTGCTATAATTTAAAGACATGGTGTCTACATAATGGGAAATGCTTCATAGATTGTATCATTTCTTAAAATACAGTAGGTTTTATGAGAACAATGACCATGATGCGAACACATTACAAAATGAGAATGATTTTTATTGTACATATAATATATATAAAAGAAAAGGCAGAATATAAGCCCTCTTTCATATTTTTGGCTTCCCACATCTGGACTTTTTAATCATTATGTTTTGGAAGGCCAAAAGCACAGGTAAGAAGTTTAGAGACACCAAGCCCTCCAACCATTCCTACATCTTCCCCCTAAAACAAAAAACATTGCCAAAAAAATGAAAAGTAGAACTTAAAGGGAGAAACCATGCAGAGAAGAGACAGATGTGAAAAGACGCGGTGTGCTTTAAGGTAATTCCAACCGTCCTGCATTTCTCACCCGTCGCCTCCATGTTCTGCATCTTGTCTGTCCCCGGGAAGAGAAGAACTAGGGGAGGCTCTTCAGTAAGTGGCGTTGGGATGAACACGAGCTACCTGCCAACTCACTGTGTGTGATTTCAATAGTGTAATGATGCTCTTAGCTCAAAAGGCCCCATCTCATTAAAGCACCTTCAGGATCAGGTTGGGCACAGCTGAGCCCTGTTAAAAGAAGCAACTGAGAGGCTTTCACTCAAACACATCTTCTCTAAGGCATCCTTTCCTGTTTTCTTACCTCTGTACAATCAGAATGCCACGTATGCAAGTATATACTCAAATCTTAAACACACACAAAAAGGACGGCACAATGGCCCAGCCAGGCAAAAAGATTAGAGAGATGTCAGGTTCTACTCCCTTCAAAGAACTGAGAATGAACAAGCCTGGAAGTCAAGGCTCCGAAGAGGAAGGGCTGTGCTTCCCAAGTAATCAGGGAAGCATACCAGAGCTGGTGACAAAGGGCCATGGGGACAGATTCAGGAATCAAACCTCTCCTTCTGGGAGGCACGGCCAACTCGGCAGGAGGGGTCCCTTTTCAGGAATATGTTTCTCTCAGTGGTGCTGCCTAGCCTAGGTAAGCAATAGGCATGGAGTTCTCTATTCAACCTAACAGAGAGGCCAAAGGCTGAACCTGTCCCCATACCCAGGAGCTGTGGGACAGTGCGTGCCCGGAGAGGCTACTGCAAAGAATGTAAATCCTTCGTCACACTGCTTTCCCTAGGGCACCACAGGCATACCAGCCTGTGAGGAAGAGCTGAAGGCCCAGATTAGATAGGGAGGGCAGGCATGGAGGCGGAGGATGGAAGTCTCTCTTTATGCTCTGACTGCTGGGAACACTGGACAGCCTCACAGCTCGGCCTAGGAACTGCTGATGTCTGATGAGTTCATTCTCAACAGGATTCTGCAATCTGCCCAACAGCCAAGGAGTTTTTCCAAGCTGCATCTTGGCATTTAAAGAATAAATATGACGGGGGGGGGTTTATAGGATATCAGGAAAAAAAAATACTATTAATCTGCCTCCCGAAACAGAGTTATAACCAGAACTTTGCTCTCCTGTAATGTGGACAGTAAATATCAATACCAAAAGAGTATCAACATCACAGGAAGACCCATCAAAGATCCAAAGATGGTAGCCCCTGGAGGGCCTGCCTGAAAAGAGCCAAGGTATTCAAGGTATTCATCCTTTGCCACCAGTGCAGGAGAGCAAGGGACAAGTGTCCTGCAGTGGCTTTCTGTCAGAGGTTCTCTTGCCTCCACACACAGGAAGTTACCAGCTTTTCCACTGTTACTTGCAGCTTGTGAAGACGATGGCATAAAGTTCTGTAACCAGCAACAAGGATGAAGCATGTTCTAGGACAATCTCAGCCTTACAGAATGAGAACCTATAAAACGTCTCTCTCTCAAACACACACACACACACACACACACACACACACACACACACACACTTTGAAGTGGCAGATGTGCTGAAAAGGAGTGTTAACTTACTTAGGTTACATTCCCAGGTCTCCCAACCAACCAACCAACCAACCATTCTATTTTCCCCATTCCTTTGTTCTGGACTCATACTTCTATGTATCCTTGGTATTTCTTCTACAAAATAGTTATTTTGTGCCCAGTCATTTCAAGACTGGCCTAAGTGTTGGGGCAACAGTGGAGAACAAAAATCAATAGGATCCCATCAACATGGAGGTGAGGACCTAATAGAGAAGACAGGCATTAATCAATTAGCCACACACAGAAGTGGAGACTCAAATGGAGATAAGTGCTACTGTGAAAAACGCACAGTCTCTGAAAGCATAAAGGTAATATATGTAAAGTGCCTTGCATGCAGTAGGCGCTCAATAAATCACATCGATGATTACTAGCCCATAAAACCCAGCCCTCCGAGAGGCCACTGGGAAATACTCAGGCACAGAACACCCTATCTCATCATAAAATGAACCTGAACCTAGGACTGGGTTCTCATCAACCCCTTTTAAAAGCAAGTTTTTCATGCCTTCTCCTGGCTGAAAGAGGAGGACAGCAGCATCAATGTGTTCTCTATTTCTTTCTTCCAACAATAGTGTAGAGTTAGGACTAACTTATCATTGTGCAGTTAAAGGGCTAATTGTGGAGCACAGCAAACCAACCTTGTCAAAGTAATCTTGGGGTTATCATTGGAAGCCTCGTAATCTTAAGTCTTTTTCTCTTCTTTCTTTTTTGTGTCTAAAGTAGGTTGAAATCCATTAACTGCAGGTAGGATTAGCTCCCTGCACTGACAGTATAGATATTAATGATTAATCATGAAGGCATCTACCAGGTGTCTACACACATGACCAATGGACAGGAACTGAATAGTGCCCATGACCCAACTCCAACCATTGACAACTTCTACCTGACCAAGAGGTGATGAGGGTCTGTCACACTAAATGGCAATCTACATGTGTCCAAGGCCTATTGAGCAGTCCTCCAATGTCCCACACAGAGACTTTCCACAGACCCACAAATGGTAGAGAAGACATTTACACATGGTATGACCTCTCCACATATTGAAAATTTAAAAGTATTTGTAATTATGTGTCTGTGTGTGGGTTTTGACACATCAGTGCATTGCCTGGGGAGGCCTTAGGCCCTCCTGAGTTGGAGTTACAGGCAGTTTCAAGCCTCTAGGAAGGTGTGCTGGGAATTGAAATCGGGTCTCTAAAAGAGTGGTAGCCACTCTTAAGCAATGAGCCATTTTTCTATCCCAGTGAAAGGTTTCGATTTTTTTCTCCATAAAAGTGTGATTGTATCACAAGGTGAAATCATAGACAGGAGAGTGTACCTGCGCTCATACCAGAACAACTCCAGTAGACAGTTCTAGAATCATGAATCATAAACAGCTGCATTTTGGATAGGAAGGTATGTATACAAAGACAGCTGTGTCCAGGCCAGCCTGCTTCATGTTAAGATATCAGTGTCTTAAGACCCAATAGCTGAGTGAAATCAACTACTATCCCCCAACACCAGCACCTGTCTGTCACTGTTCCAATGACTAGGGCAGAGCCACTAGCAGCTTGGTTAAGTGGTCCAAAGTGGGTACTTCCCATTTTCACAGTCTGAAACAAGATGTCTTTAGGATAGCCTCCTTTGGGCTCAACTATTAAAAGTTTAAAGAATAGAGGAAATAATACATCAAGGACCATATTAAGAATTAGGAGAATAATTTTGACTACCAAAGTGTCCTTCCATATCAGTATAAAAAAAGAAGGGTGTGATTTTGCCACACACTCAAAACATCTGATGATACTGAAGACATGTTTGGCTATCACAGCTGGGAGTGGCTTCAATTGCAATGTCACAGCACATGTTGCATTGCATGGTTCTTACAGCAACTACTATTTAACTCTACATGTCAGGAGTGGTGCAAAACCAAGAAATGTATTCTGTAAGAATGTGCTAAAGTGGGGGCGGGAGAGAAGGCTCAGTGGTTAAGAGCACTGGCTGCTCTTCCAGAGGTCATGAGTTCAATTCCCAGCAACCACATGGTGGTTCACAAACATTTGTAATGGGATCCAGTGCCCTTTTCTGGTGTGTCAGCAATAGAGTGCATATGCATATATATGTATAATGTGCTAAAGCTAGACAGATGGAGATGGGCTGGCCTGGTCTACTTGTAAAGTTCCAGGCCAATGAGAGACCTTGTCTCAAAAAGCTAGGTAGACAGAACTCAAAGAATGGCAGGTGAAGTTGCATTTTGAGTTCTACAGAAATATATACCTTCAGCTGTACACACACCAACACACACGAACATGCACACTCAAGTGCACACACAACATACACATTCTGCTTTTATCATGGAATCAAAATAAGACTTGGTTTTGGTTTTTGGTATAAGGTGCCTTACAACTTTATGCTTTAAGATGTGTGTGTGTGTGTGTGTGTGTGTGTGTGTCTGTGTGTGTGTGTATACACAAATAATATATATGTATATATATATATATATATATATAGATATATATATATATATTTGTTTTGCTGAATTTTCACTTTATGAATGCTACTGGTAGATACGATGAAGTGATCCTTAAGAACGTGTGGTAGAGCCATCCCTCAGCATCCTGTCTCCTACCAGGCAGACTAGGTCTCCACACACCCAGGCTCTTTATAAGGATATGGGATCTGCATGTGACCTATGCACATCCTGCCGCGATTGCTTGCAGTACCTAACATGACATTCACGGCTGCTCCGCCATTACTGTCTAGGAATATGTACAAAAACATCAACAGATGTCAATGCAGATGCAGTTGGGGTTTTTTGTTTGTTTCTTTGTTTTGAATACACCGGATCTGGGAGGGCTACATGGATAAACCCACAGAGAGCTGAGCAGAAAAGGAAGTGGCCAAGCTTAAGAGTAAAGATTAGAGCAAGAGCCTCCATGTGTACAGATCACTGCAGGGCTGGGACGAGCCGGGGTTGGGGGTTGGGGTGGGGTGGGGGGTGGGGGGGTGGTTGTGCCATGGGCTTCTTTGATTGATTTTTCTTTTCCCCCCTAAGTTTTAAGTAATAAAAGAACCCAAAATAAGGCCAAAGTAAAAAAGCTCACAGGCACATGGCTCCTGGTCCTAAAGGGCAAGAAGCCTTGGTGTTCTGTCTGCCTTCATTGGCTCTTACCTCTTGCTCAGTCACTCACCTCTTTCCCTCCCCCTCCCTCCTCTGGTGCATGGCAGGAATGCAAGAATGTTCCTCACTGTCAAACCTCTCTCTACTGCCTCCCTCTCCCCTTCCTCCCACCACCATGTCCCTAAAAAAAATCTGCCTTGTGTCCGCTTGCTCCTCTCCCACGTGTGCCCAGTGGACTTGATGGAGGATGCCCGTCTAACACTTCAAGGGGCTTGGCAATAGTTAACTGTAGTTGAGATTTTCAATCCTTCTCTTCCTTGACTCTTGGCAACACATGCCTGTCATTCACCTTATCTCTTGGGAAAGAAGTCTCCCTATAGACATATGGTATCCTCTTTATTCTGTGTGCACATGTCTATGTCAACATTCGTGCACACATCCATGTGTCGAGGTGTATGTACACCTGGTCAGTCTAAGGCATCTTCCCCAAGCACTCCCCAACATATTTTGGAAGACATTCTTACATTAAGCCTGGAGGCTCAGCATCTGGCTGGGCTGGCTAGCAGGCAAATTAGGGATTGGCCTGTTTCTGCCTTCCCAGAACCGAGACTGCCGATATACACCTCACATCTAGTTCGATACGCTGGGTATCAGGAATCAGATTCACATACTTGTGAGTAAGAACCCTACTGTCTATGCTGTATCCTCAGACCCCGCTGTGCATGCTGAGGAGTCTCCTAACGAAACTGCCATTCCCAAACTCAAAACAGAAGCAGCAACTCTTCAGGAAAGGGCTGAAGAAACCAATGTCTTATGTTGTAGGCCTCCTGACTTCTCATCCGGTTTCTTATGTCTAATGCAGAAACATCAGGAAAACACAAGGCACACGGCTATGTTCTAATAAAACTTTATTAACCAGAGAGCTATGTGGCCTCCTGTCACCTCTGGCTCTCAAGCATCCGTAACCTCAAACTTCCCATGTCTTCCTGTACTTGATCATCGTATTTGTTACCCAAACCATACTCATCATCAAAGATTCTTGTCCCTACATTCCTCTAGATATCTCCCCCCCAGGCTGCTCCAACTTGGATTTGTGGGGGAAGGAATTATACCTACTACCCTCCCTTCCTTCTCTTGTATGTCCCACATGACCTACTTCATTGACAGGATCTAGAATCATAGAATCATAGATGAACTTCTGAGCATGCCTGTGGGATGAATCCAGATTGAGCTAATTGAAGAGGGAAGACCCAACCCTGCTTGTGAGCAGTGCCATCCCACAGTGAGCTGAATGTCAAGGAGAAACAGAGCTGAGCACCGTGGCAATTCACTTCTCTCTGCTTCCTGATGGTGGCTGAGATATGCCAACCCTCCTAAGGTTCTTCTTACAACCAGGCCTCCCCTACCACGACAGACCAAAGCTCCAAACCACGAGCCTAAACCAAGCTTGCCTTCTTTGTGTTGACCTGCTTAGACATCGTGTCCCTGCAAGAAAGAAGCAATCTCCTCTGCCTGCTCACCCCTTTTTGCTTTGGACCATCTTTCCACCATTTTGTAAACTGGATGCAACTACTCCTAACTGTCAGCCTGACATCCGATTCCATCCTTAAGTTGCTTCTAATACTTCAGGGACCCTGCATCGCTCCTCTTACTCTCCCACTGTAACATTCCAAAGCTCTTAGCTCTGTACAATGCAAAAGCCATTGGGCATGTGTGGCTATAAAGCATTCAGAGTGCAACTACAATCCATGTAGAAATAAATTTTATACATGTATAAGTTTAACATAAATCAGCTTAAATATAAAATTTAAAACTGATGCTCAATTCAGTCCCTGGAAAACTAGTGGTTATATGAAAGCTAAAATCAGAGCAAATATTTTCAATGAAATTTTAATGTCTGAATTGAGAGGATTTGTCCAAGGCTTCCCCTGAAAGGAAAAAAAAGTAAAATGATTTTTCATGCATTTTTATTACTTACTACATGTCAAAATAATTATATTTTGGTTACACCAGATGAAGTACACATTTATATTTGAATTCTTTTACTTTCTGTAATGTGGCTACTAGAAAATTTAAGTTCTGTCTCTGGATCACTCAAGCTTTCTCAGCCCTCTCCTATTAAAACATCTTGTAACTCAGCTGGACCAAGGAAGCCTCTTCCAGTACTTCCTCTGCTGCATCTACAAGAGGCATTCTTCCACAGAGTTGAATGTTTTACTATGAACTCTTTGCATTAGGTTGTGTTTCAGTTTTTTTTTGAATGGTAACAGAAAGCCATAGAGTGTGTTTTACTGCTAAAAGGATATTGGGCTGCTTGATAAATCATTTAATTCAATGTTAGTAGATGGATGGATGGGTGGGTGGGTAGGCGAACAAGTGGATGGATGGATGGATGGATGGATGGATGGAGGGATGGATGGGTGGATAGAGGGATGGAGGGAGGGAGGGATGGAGGGAGGGAGGGATGGATAGAGGGATGAAGGGATGGAGGGATGGATAGAGGGATGGAGGGAGGGAGGGATGGAGGGAGGGATGGATGGAGGGATGGAGGGAGGGAGGAAGGGAGGGAGGGATGGAGGGAGGGAGGAAGGGAGGGAGGGATGGAGGGATGGATGGATGGAGGGATGGAGGGATGGATAGAGGGATGGAGGGATGGGTGGATGGATGGGTGGAGGGATGGAGGGAAGGATGAATGGATGGATGGAGGGAGGGAGGGAGGGAAGGATGGAGGGAGGGAGGGAGGGAGGGATGAAGGGAGGGATGAAGGGATGGATGGAGGGATGGAGATACAGTACAGGGAGGCTTGATAATTTGTACCTGTCTGGGTTTAGGAAATGAGTCAGGGATTTTTCCTACATTTTACACCCAGGTGAAGCAAGGAAGATCAAATCTGTTATGATACCAGTCAAGAAGGAGAGATATTATTCTCAGGAAGAAGAAGACATCACAACAAAAGCTGTCACTACAGAGATGACCGTTCAGTGAAGTCATCGGGTGAGACTGAAAGCTGGGGGGCACGGGGGTGGATTTGGGGGGGGAGTCTCTCCTATATAAACCATAGTGGTCAGGGGATAGACAGGCAACACCAAGCGTAGCACATCCTGAGCAAACTTTAGGGCTCACAGCTACCTTCTAAGTCACACATTAACCATCATTGCTTTAGAAGGAGAAACCTAAGATCAGAGAAGAGTATCACACAAACACATCCACACCAAATAGCACCTTGAACATCAAAGCCATACAATGTGACCATTACCCATTAGAAGAAAGAGGGTAGAGACCTCAAGAAGGACAGAAGTGGGCAGAGATCAAGAGAGAAGGGTCAGGCAATGGGCTGGAGAACTGAGAAGACAAAGGGAACCCCATCCAACATCAACTATCTTCATCCTTCAACTTCTCTGCTCTCCCCACTGGAAAGAAAAGACACCTTTCTTTCTGTAATCTTAAGTCTGTCCTCCATCCACCCTTGTTCTCTCTGCTGGCCCCCGACTCTTGCTTAGGTGGAAACACACTGGTCACTCCAACCGCAAAGGCACTCACTTCTGGAATCTTCTTCTGCCCATCTAGTTCCCACCCTTCTTCCTACTTACCCAAGCTTTTTAAACCTCTTTCTCTGGATTCCTCTAAATTCTTCGTAAAATCCCCAGGCAAGAGAACTGGGAAAGGAGTCTGCATGGACTACTTAGAAAGTAACCGGAAACAGAAACACGATTTCCCCATCACTCTTCACACTGATGCCACTGTCTGAAACTAAGTCCTCCTGTGCAAGGCCTTACTCAGGACCCCTTAACCCTCACCTCTGACCCCTCACAGCCTTGTCTGCCTGTTTGATGCACTTGCCCAGCTTTGGCCCTGTTTCTCAAGTTCCTCCTGCCCAAAGTTGATATTCATTTTGGATTTTAAAGAGTCTAGGAGAGACTGGTGGGGGTAATGACTAAAGGGCAAAGTCACCACTGGAGAGCCACCCTGCCAGTGAAGCATGAGAGGGGGGGTCAAATGTGGACAAGCATAAGAGGAACTTTACAAACAGCAGCCATGGCCCATCCAGACAACATCATCAGATATGGGGACTCAGTTTCATGCATCTATCTCACACCTTTATCCTCACCTCTGAAGTGCAAGTAGCCTGCATTGCGGCTACTACTATAAAACAAAAACAAAAACAAAACAAAGCCAAGCTGTTCAAGTCATTCTCTTGTTCCCAATATCCCTCAGGAGGGAATAAAAGAAGAGGATGAGTGGGGGTGCGGGAGGAACTAAGGATATTAATTAGAATAGGATTTTGGCAAGTCATGGGATCTTTGAGGTTAGTGGTCAAGTTTAAGGATAGCCGAGGTGCTGAACAAGAGGACTCTGTGAGCGTGCAAGTATGTCCTGAAAGGGAAGAAGCCATGACTCCCAACAAACGGGGCCTACGAGACAGAACTAACACAAGTATTTTTCCAGGAGGAGAGACAGTAATGATGACTTAGAGACAGGAATTTGTGAAGCAGAGAATGTCACGGCTAGACAAGGCAGAGAAAGAGATGGCTCAGCATGCTATAGATGTGTGGATGCAGGCTCTGTGCTACAGGAGGAGGGGAAGGACACGCTGGCGGGACTACAATCAGTACAAGTGACGGGAAAGGGGGTGGCCTCCTCCAATCTACATCCGGTTGCCAGCATCAAAGGAAGACTATAAAGGAAAACAATAACGAGGCATAGACAAACTGCTAAAATCCTTCAGAGAGCACAGCCAGCACCCAGCACAGTGACGTACAGTAAGCAATTGGTGGATATTTCCTGAATAAACAAAGTAGGAAATAAATGGAACAGAATTACCACCCCACCCAGCATATTGGATAAAGTTGATAAGAAAACCACCACACATTAATACTCGAGGCCAAGGGCTGCCCGCAGGCCTCTTCTGCTATTGCGTGAGACATTGTATCTTTAGGTTGTCCAGGCTGGTCTTTAACTGCTGCACTTAAGTAACAGTCCTGCTTCAGACTCCTACTCCATCACACCCAGCCACCAGATTGCTTGTTCAGACAAGGTGATATATTATTCAAATGGGATAATATAGACAGTACATTTAAGGGAATTAGAAATACTTGGCAGTGAAGGCACTGTAATATGCCAGGCCCTGGCATGCAACAAACAGTGCCTACATATTTGTTAAATGAATGAATGAATATGAAAATAAAATGAGGTCAAGGCTACTCCTAATCAAAAAAGTTGAAGGCCTGAATTCTTTAATATTTAAGCTTCTTTGTCTGCATGTGTGTGTATACATATATATGTATATATGTATGTATGTATGTATGTATGTATATAATTAAGCTATCTTAGAAGGGGGGCTCAAGGCAGAGCGTGAATCATGCACACCCTGCACTTGTCTTTTCACCATAAGCTGCACCATATGAGAAGCCCGGGGTAGGATATCTCATATGATGTTATGGTGCTCCTCTGCATCTCAAGTTCTAGAGCACTCTGGGTTTTGTGTTTCTAAATGAGGGATACTCAGCCTTGTATCCATCGCCTGTGGGTCTTCAATACACACCAACTGCCTTCCAAAACCCAAAGCTTGGTGAGCAGCACACACCGAAATCAGACTTCACAACAGAAGAAGAGCTGTGGCATCCTGGGTCACTCAGACTGGATGACAGAGGCCCTCACTAAAGGCAGCAACAGGTGAAAGCGAGGCGGCCAGTGCCCTGCCCTGCTGAGTTCCCCAGCGCACAGTGCTGAACTGCCAGGCCCCTTAGCTTGGTAGCCAGGGCTGAGGAGCAGCTCCTAGGGATCAGCAAGAGGCCCTGTACTCACGGCTTTTTATTCATAAAGAACTAATGCAGCTCCCTTCTCTCACTGGAAGGAGGTGGTGACGATAAGAGAATTCAGTCCTTCTCTCCAATCACGTCATCCCGGATAAAAAAAGGCATGTTAAACAACTCGAGAGAGATAGCAGGAAAACATTTTAACATGAAGCTCTAAGCTACACTGATGTTTGTAAGTATTACAGGCAGAAAGGCAAGGAAGACTTCTGAACTAAGTTGTAATTGCTAATGCTTCGGATTTATTCCCTGAAGGATTCTCCATGATAAACACAGATTTGCATATTTTGGAGGTATTTTGTCTGTCTGTTAAGCATGCCTCTCACTGTAAAGATTTTTCCTTTGCCAGGAAGACTGGGTTTTCCCCCTTGTCTCATTTGTAGTCTTAGTCTACTTACTTGCTCCATCCTGGGTTTGAGGATGTCCCCCTAAAATACTAATAGTTGGGACCAGAATTTGCAGGATGGAGCCAGGAACAAAACCCCGACCATCTCCAAGGAGAGGCAGGCAAGCCTGGCGTGGGTTACACTGCAAATCCTTCTGCTGGAGGGCGGAGGCAGGAGAGGGCAAGCTGAAGGCAATCCCGGGCTACACGTTCATTTCACAGCTTGCCTAGACAATATAGAAAGACCATTTCGATGAGTAAGTAAATCAAATAAGAAGTGGGGAGAAAGAAGGAAGGGAACAACTGAAAATATCAGAAAGAGGATGTAAGAACTTTTCAGTGAGGAATAGGGGCAGGAAGGGGGCTGAGAAGCCCCCAATGGCTCACAAAAGCCTTGTTCAGATGTTACATCATGTGGAAGATCCAAAAATCATTTTGACTTCAGAAGCAAAGACTGGCTTTATAGGTTCGGCTTGTCACATCCCAAGTTTTAGGGGGCACCAGGGAGAGAGGAACTGAGATCAAAGGTACAAGCCCTGGATCCGTCTTTAATGGTTCCATGCCTAAGACACCAGGACTCTGAGCAGCTCTTGGCAGCCTGGACTCCTTTGGAGAAAAGATGCCATTTTGTATTGATTTTAATCTTCCCATTACCTGGAACCTTGGCTGGAGGCTGGGCGGGGGGGGGGGGTGCGCTTCACGTGCATCCTCTGGGGTCTCAGGGAATAACAAGCTCAGGATCTTTCCTGCTGGCTAACTCACATATGTCTACTGTACAAGCTCTTATTCTCCGGCTGGCATGGGAGTTCCCTCGCTAGGCTCCCTCCCACAGGTGGCTCACTAGTGATTCCTGCAGCCGTGCTTGCCGGCTCCAGGCTAATGCTATTCTTAGAGCCGCTGCTCTCTGTGCAGGGGTGTCTGTAGGCACAGATGACATCAGGGTTCACCCTGAGTCCCTCGTGCTTCCTGGGACTCCCTGCCTGTATCTCTCCTCTCAGCTTCCTCACGCCCTGTGTGTCTGAATATCTCTCACTTTGTCTCATTTTCAACTCTCTTCCTCTTTCTGTTTATCTTTCTCAAATCTTCCAGACCTCAGTCCTCTCCTGGTCTGTCTCTTTTCTCCTCTCGGTCCCTTTCAGACTTTCCCTTCCTTTCCTCACCAGGTGGAATACTCTCCCTGTGCAGTTAGAAAGTGTGTCAGGGCACTAGCCAGGAAAAAGGACCACGCCCAGAAGCACTAGTCACATTGGCCTAAGAGCATGGAAATGTCACTCAGCAGCTGGGGTGGAGCTGGTAGGAAGGGCCCAGTCTGGCCGTGGGCGGGGAGAGCCACTTTGGTCTTGGTGGTATTGATGGTGCTAGCCCTCTGGGCCACAAGAGAAGTCTGGGGATTTGGGCAAGACACAGTTCTCACTCTTTGAGTCATCCTCCCTTGAGGGCCCCAGGGTGTCCCCTCCTTACGTGACACCGGCCTTTCTCAAGCAGCTTTTACACACATATGTGCACACGACCACACCAGAAGCCAGACATCACTTCAGCTACTTGGACCATACTCCTGTCCGCTTGGATAGCCTTCCTGGACGGCTTTAAGGTGCAGAACACAAACCAAGTTTGTCCAAAGTCCACAGAACATGACAAACAATGGTGTCACCCCAGAGGCAGAAAAGCCATCCTCCCCCCCCCCGGCCCCCCCCCTATAGGAGGTGGCTTCACACATACGACGGTGGAACAAAACCAAAAACAGCCTCCCCAACACCATCCAAATGTCAGTCAGTGTGAAATCACTCTAAGGTCCAGCTCAGTCTACAGCTTATCTAACGGTCTATTGAGTTCTCTGTAAGTCATGTGAAAGGAAGTCGTGTGATAACATTTCCTGAGAATTCTAGACATTTGATTAAGGAGTTATAAATCTTAGAGTCTGACTTGTCACAAGCACAGGGCGATTACACCCAGGGCTGTCAAGATTAAGTAAACTTGTCTTGTTCTCTTACAGGTCTTTCTCAGCCTTGTACCATAGATTAAAAGATTTCTTTGAAGATAAAAAATGGTTGCCATCATCCACAAAGGGAAAAAAAAGTTGGATTTTTTTTGAAGGAATATATAAAGACAATTTTCCTTCTTCATGTCCTCAAAGATGTTTGCTTGCTGTTCATTAATAAGATTTTACTAAGCAGTAAGCAAAAAGAACAGAGGACTGCCTTCCAGGCTGGACTCAAGCTGCCACCTGATTAATTCATTATGGCTCAATGAATAACCTGTATTCAATTGAATAATATGTGCGAGCGACAGCCCCACCCCCATCTTCCAGGAACCCATTCCAAGATCATGGTGCAATGAAATCAATACTAAGGTAAGAGGGGCCAGAAGCCTCTTCACAGAAAACCCTGTCAGACTCTATTGCTGATTTTGAATTGACACATTATTCTAGGAACGAGCAGTGCTTAGCATCAGCAAACCTGTGGACAAGGAGATTCTAATCCACCATGGCCCTGAATGAGGGGGGTATTTAGGGAGTTCTCGGCCACTGAGACCTCCTTCAGTTCAGTGACAAGAGATTTGGTACCTAAGTGGAGAACTTAGAGTTTTCAATTCTCCATACACGCTGAAATTATTGGGTTAAATAAAGACATGACAAGCTATAAATCAACTTGCATTTTTTTTCCTGGGGAGTTTTACCTCAGGTGTGTTCTGAATGCGCATTAGACCGCAGCTCCATTAGGCAGTTACAATGAAGGTAAAGGGCACGAGGCTAAATACCACAGGACCTTGTATGGATCTCATAGCTTTTAATGGAATCAGCTTTTTAACAACTCTTTTTTCGTTAAATACAGTCAGTGTCAGGAAGATGCGTCCCACCCATAAAGCAGCGCACTGACAGTGTACAGTGGCACTAACACAAGGACATAGTTCATCGTGACATTTCCAGCAATTCCCAACTGATTAGGGTCATTATGTTGGAGGTCTGATTTATGTTGTCATTTCCTCTCACCGATCCTGCATCAATGAATCTTAATGAATTGGTAAATAAGGGTGAAGATTACACTCTATGACACGGAGACATTCCTCATTCTCAACACCCGAGATTTATGTAGCCAATTAGTGACTAACAGAGAAAATTGGCTGGCAGAAAAATAATATTCTTTATGGTACAAAATGGAAAAAGCTTTCACGTTGAAGGGCAATGCCAGAGCAAAAAAGTCCATAAAGTAGCGTGCTATGTGGGACACAAAAGAGGCTGGAAATGTGTTCTGAGAGGGTTCCCTGAGAAAATGCTTTTACTGTGGTTTTTTTTTTTTTAATGCCTCTGCATTCCTCTCTCTCTCTCTCTCTCTCTCTCTCTCTCTCTCTCTAAAGGTTATTGGTTTAATAAGCAGACCTGTATTTCCTAAAGGGTTGAAAAAGTTAGCCTTTGGGGGGAAGGAGTTAAGTCTATCCTTGTATTATGTGAGTGAGTACGTCATATTTACTGGAATAATGTAAGGGGGTGGATTCCAGCCCCTCCCCACCCTGTACTAGCCATCACACCAATCTCTCCTGCCTTCTTGCAGACAAGTGGCCATAATCGCTCGTACATACCCGGAAGAACATTAAAATCTTCATTCAGATTAATTACTGGGACGAAAGCTTCAAGTACAGAGGGTGTTTCTGACACCAGAACTTTTTAATTTTTCTTCTTTAAAAAAAATCCGCCTGATCATTAACACAAGAGGCTGCCTGCTTACTAGTATTATTTTACAGTCACCTGTGCCTGACCTCGTTATAGCCACAGATGAAATGACTGTCATAAACAGGAAGAAAAGGTAAAAATTCCCCAATGAAACGTAATTCAGAAAATCTTGGGTTCACCTAGTGCACGAAGTGTATCCCTCAGGCGTGTGTTCATGAACGCAGAGCCCTGCTTCTTGGTCCCTACAGCTTGAGTACATACTTAGCAGCAAACACGGCCAGAGAAATGGAAGCATCTCAAAGCCCCTGGACTAATTCAGATTTCGTCAGACAGGGGCTCTACAATGTCCTTGCTGAATATGCAAATCATCTATGTCCCTTTCAACTGATTTCTAGTCAATGTCACCAACAGTGCTATGAAATCCACTCCCCCTCGACAGCCCCAAAAGGACACAGAAGCTGGAAAGGCTGCAGTGGGCTCTCCCATCATCTTGTCGGGAGTAGCCACTGTGCAGTAAACATTAATGATCAGATATAATCTGCCCTGACAATACAGATCCTTCTTTTCAGCTCTGGAAAGCTCCACCGCCACTTGAGTCCCCTCCTCAAGGGCCACTGCTTCATCAAGGACTTCAGGATAATTGTACCACTTATGTCAAGCTCAGTTCATTGCTGAGGCGATGCCGCAAGCCCCAGCACTCCCTGAAAACTTAGGGCTTACAATGCGCAGACCGGGCAGCCTCCAGTTCTAGAAGGTGTGCCAAACAGCAGGGCTGCAGGAGAAGATACCAGGTCTAGGAAGACACTGCTGGGGGTGTGGGGGGCTGCTGGGGGATGGATGAAGGAAGACACGTGAAGCTCACAGATGCTGCAGGCACACAGAATTGCCACTGTGTGGCAGGTAAGGGCTCAGAGATGCCAAGTACTCTGTGCAGCTTTCCAAATGGGGCATTTGCTAAAGTTATTCTTTGAACCAGTTTCTCAGCAAGCAAATACAGAAAAATGGCTGGTGAAATGACAAGGGTATGTAGTGTTTGTGTTTTATTCTAGTGCCAACAACCCTCTACTTGCACAGCTGGATGCCTTGGGTACACCACTGTCCTCCAGGTAGGGCTCTTTGTTCAGAGCACAAGAATGATTAAAGTGATTGAAGTCTCTAGAATCCTCTTCCACCCAAAAGAACAAACAGGATGGTAACAATGCGTCTCATTGACCTGTGACAATAAACAGACAGTATGTGACAGAGCCGAGCACAGCTACTGATTTAGTAAGCGAAGTATCTTCTGAGTCAATCATGAGTTAAAGGCTTATAAATAAGAGCTGGGCGGTAGCTCAGTTAGTAAAGTACTTGCCTTGTAAACATGGGGCTGTGAGTTCAATTCCGAGAATACACATAAAACCCTAGCATGGTGGCCCATTCTATCCCAGCCCCAGGAGGTAGAGGGGCATTCGCCTGAGGCTTACTGGCTTTCCACTGGAGCCTAATCAGCCACAGCACTGACCCCAGGAAGCAGCCTTATTGCAAAAACTGAGGTAGATAGCACATGACGAATGACATCCTGTGCTGTCAACTAGCCTCCACACCGGTGCACATATGTACACCCACATATACTCACACGTATACACATACAGAAGAAAAACGAAGTCCTATTAATTAAACCCATAATACCAAACCTATAGGTAAGGTAATGACTCGGGGGTAAGAAGCTGACCCCATGTGCTCAACACTGGAAAGAGCCCAGAGAAAGCTAACCCTACCCATGTCTTATTTTAAAACTGCTGTTTGATGCTGATTCCACCAGAAGGTGTTTTGTAAAATATTGTAATGGTAGGTGGCATCAGTTATCAGCTGTGGGAAGGGTATGGTGGCTATTATCAAATAATCATTTCAATGGTGTTCACATGTTCTGTTGCATCAGGGCTACACCTACACGCATGCTTGCCAAAGAAAGGAGAAAAGAATTCTGGGAGCTTCTGCCTCTCTTCCTTCTTTGAGGTGGTAGAGATGGGAAAAGGCTTGCAGACCGCAGTTTACTCAGTACACACTGTTTTAGTGAAAAATCATGTTGCCGCAGGTGACAGCAGAAGCCACACTTTCTTTCTATAGGGATGTTTTGGTTTAACATAGCTTTTTTACTTAAATGAACCATGAATCACTTCTGCTGATCTTGACAAGGTGAGATGGAGACATGGGCTTTACAATTTGAAAAATAACTAAACCTCTCAACAGCGATGTTCAGACATGTTCCTGCCTGCCAACCTGCTTCCCCCCTACCCCCAGCCATCACATGCCACAGAAGGGGAAGGGACTCTCTTCTTTACCTGATAAATACAATGAATCAAGCTTTCCCTGACACAGATGAAGGAGGGCCAGCTATAGCAACAACCAAAAGTGAATTTTTTGTCATCATTCAAGGGAGAGATAATTTATTACAAATTTCCCAAGAGTGAAGAAGAGAGAGTGAAATCATGCTCTAGTGATTAGTGCAGAAAGCAAAATTTGTGGACACTTCCCACTTCTCTTTGTTCATTAGAGAAAAAAAAACAATAAGTGGAATTTAAGCATCACATACTAGGCAAAACTTTTTTTTAACTTCTTAAAATAGAAGCTTAAGAAAGAGAACAGTTTCAGAAAGGTAAGCAGTTAAAATAATGATTGCGGATGAATGGATCTAAAACTAACACAAAACCCGCTTGCTTTCCACCCCGGTGCGTTAATAAACTATGGTGGACTCAGCGATATTCCGAGCAAAGGAGATATCAAACAACATGGAGTGTCAGGTCCTAGAATCCTAGTCATTCACAATAAGAGGAACAGGCAATTTGCCAAAGGGCAAAGGGTTCACAGAGGAGCGTTATCTGCAGCCTGAGGACCGCATCTGCTTCCTCAGAGCCTCCTCCTGCACGCAGAGGCATCCTGCACCTAACAAAGACTTACCTGGCTCACAGGGAAATTGGTGCTTGGCCTATTTCAAAATGACCTCTGATGGGGATTCCTGGGAGCTGTCCAGTTGATTCCCAGCTCATATGTACAAAAGAGCAAGTATGTAGAACTCTGATGACGCTCAAGAGAGCAGGTCATTTAACAAACTAAAATAATGTAAAAGGAAGTAGATACTGTCAAGACAAAAGATGTACCACTAATTATTAGAAGCTTTCAATCTTCAAATTAATTTATAATAATAAACTTCATGCCAAGCACAACCTATTAGCAGTGCCTAGTCTTATTTGAGGGAAAATTTCATAGATTCCAGTCACTGGCTTACCAAGGAAGAATATGGTGGTTGATTAGTAATGTCTGGTAGGAGAACTGGCAGTGGGGGACACACAGCAGCAGCCATTTTAGCAGACCACTCAATTGATGTCTCATTCCATTTCCATGGTAATAAATAGAAGTTGAACCTAACTGATAAGTCGTCTCTAAGGCAGGAAGCTTATTCATTCAAATTAGGAAAGGAAAAGGAAAAGGAAAAGGAAAAGGAAAAGGAAAAGGAAAAAGGAAAAAGGAAAAAGGAAAAAGGAAAGGAAAGGAAAGGAGATACACAATGGAAGTTTCAATACAAAAAGTGGTTTCCAATTTCCATCAAAGAATAGGCCTGTGATTTGAGTCATATAAAACTATGAAGAAGAGGGGTCAAAGCTTCCAGAAAGCCACAGCTTACCATAGTAAGTTGATATA
This sequence comes from Apodemus agrarius, assembly GCA_964023405.1. Lineage (NCBI taxonomy): Eukaryota > Metazoa > Chordata > Mammalia > Rodentia > Muridae > Apodemus > Apodemus agrarius. Next base: position 128,880,052 of record OZ030006.1, read on the forward strand.
TGATACTCCCTTATTCCTAGGTTTACTGCACAGGAACAGAGAGAAGGGGGGCTTTTGAATATCCTTGGAGGAGGGCAGCTAACAGCACTCCTGATATTCATGAAGGTGGGTGGACCAATCTCAAGACCTTGACAATATCAACATTCCTTTTAGTTCAAATAAAACTTCATTATAAGACAGAGACATTTAGGGTCAATTGGGGGTGACCCCAATTACTATAATGTTCTTTAGGACTGCATTTACTTATTTAAGATAATTTTATTAAGTTTCCTTTTGAGATAGTCTCGCTATGTAGTTCAAGGCAGCCCGGAATTAACTATGTAGCACCAATGTACAGGATGCATGCACTTCAATATCCAGCCAGACCGCGAAGGACCATTTGGGGATGGTAAGGCTGCTACTAGTCTTGGATTTTGTCCAACCTTTACTGACCTTTACTGGTGCAAGAGTCCTTCCAGACATTTCAGAAGTGTTGTTACTTGCATATTGATATAGAGACATGGAAGCAGCAAATGTTTCCCATGACGAGGCATTGAAATAGCTTCCACATGTGTACAATGTATATATAAGACAGCAGAGGGGGCCTGAAGTAGTAAATCAAAAGCTAAAAGATGTCTGTGGACAACCTGAGTAGCTGTCAAACAGGTAACAGAGAGGAACACATCCTCACCCCACACAGTAAAATACAATGGGCCATCTACACATTTCAACTCTAAACTCTCAAGATACCGCATGCTTCTGCATTGGAGATGACATGGCAAAGCACATAAGCCAACATGTCAAAAGCTTGTTCTTTCAAGACATGCTCCATGTCTCCCTCCTGGTGAGAACCCAAAGGAATCATATAGAAACTGAAGACTGTTATCCTGCAAAACCTGGGACATCCAAGTTGCCAATGCACAGAAAATATTTGTTGTCCAAGTATATCCCCAAGAATCCTTTCCTTCTGAACAGAAAAATCATCTGCTGGGCACACAACCGGGAAACTGTTGAGTGGAGATGAGTTAAAGTATTTTATTCCATGTGGTACACAGAATAAAGGCTTCCATTATGATTCTCCCCCTGCAAAGTCTCAAAGAGCCAACTTCAGGCTACCATAGGCTACGCTGAATGAAAACAGAAGCACTCTTTGAAAAACTTGAAGCATAATCATCCCCAGGAGCCAGTGGCCCAGAGATATAAACAACATATCAAACCTCTGGATACTAAAGAAGATGCAGCTCTGATAAAGACTAGGACAAAGGGAAGGCTGGAAACTGTAAGCACGTAACAAGTGGGCACATTTCATGCTGGGGTCTGACCTTTGCCAGGACCTGATCTTCCCAGGGCCATCTCGCATCTAATACCCTGTCCCTTGACTCCTTAAAGGACCAAAAAGTAGAGCGGAATAATATCCCATTCAGATGTCTCCTTTTAATGGATGACATGACAGCTATAATTTCCATGTGTTCATTTCAGTGAAGGCTCCCACTTATTCTGATGTGGGGAAAAATATCTTTAAAAAAAAACCGAGGCTGCAGATTGACTCCCCCTGAGACTTCACAGTTTGGCATGGGTGCTGAAAGACAGAGAAGGGAGGGGGTTGGTTATGGGGGCGTTGCTTAACCACAATTTGTGATCACTGAAAAATTTTTATTATAATCATGTTTTCCCTCCTGCACAAATGGGCTGTGACGAGAGCAGGTCCTGGGTGTGGACACCATTTCTGAAGTCCCTTTAGGACAGTCAGCATGGGGTCCAGCCTCCAAGCCTGTGGGAGTGCCCAGTGTGATGCTGCACACTTCTAACCAGCACTAGTGAGGCGGAGACAGGAGGACTTGGGGCTTGGCTTGCTAGCCTGCCCAGCAAACTTAATGAGTTCTAGACCAAAGAGAGGTCCTGCCTCTAAAAGTAATGTAGGTGATATGTGATAAGCTGTGGTTGTGAGACTCACTCACACACACACACACACACACACACACACACACACAGGTACACAGGTACATATACACAATAAGAAAGTTGAGATTTTTTTGCACTGAGTCACACCCCCGGCCCCAAAGAATATTTTTATAAAACAAAGTAACTAATTCTAGCAACTCTGGGACTATTCCTATCTTAATTGCCAATGACCTAGGAAGTTTCCTTTTTGCCTTATGTAGTTGAAAAGCTTCACTGGAGGTGAGGAACTTGCCATGCCTTAAAAAGGCAGGCACCTCCTCGGTAGTTTTAGAATAATATTCACTCCTGTAATGGCATGTCTTTCTTTATAACCAGGTGTGGTGCAGCATGTCTGTAACACCAGCATTTGGTGAGTCAGGAAGACACAAGTTCAAGACCAGCGTTGGCCTCACAGAAAGTCTGACAGCTCAGAAACCCCGTCTCAGTAAGTAAATGGTGGTAGCTGCCCATAATCCCAGCACTAGTGAGACTGAGATAGGAGGCTTGCCAGCTAAAGGGTAGCCTGCACTACACAGGGAAACGATCTTACCAATAAAGCAAAAGCAACAACATTTTACATCTAGGCAAAACCTCTCTCTACCAGATAGAAAATGTATTAAAGGTCGGCATGGAAAGAAATTTGCCTTTTGGCCTAAGAAAAATGGTTCCTTACAGTCTGTGGCAGAAGAGTTGTGTGTGCCAGTTTATCCAAGTGACCTGCTCTCAGGGCAGAAAGTGATCTAGAGCACAAAGGAAATCCACTGTCCTCTCTCCAGCAGTGGGCATGGTGACAGATGAGCCAAGGCGGTACTGACATCCAGGCCTGAGCTGGAGAGAGACATCAGGTTTGTCTAAACACAGTGTAACCGCTGCATCTGCAGTCTGGTTGGGAAGGACCAGGAGCTGTCTGACCAAGGCGGGTATTTCTGCCTCAGCTCACATGTACAGATGTTTTTGTCTAAGGCAGAATCCCCAAGTGCTCCTGAGTCTTCTGAGGACCAAGTGACCACCAGTGGCCTTCACTGCAGCGCCCATCTAGTTTTAGAATAAGTCTGTGCCCTGCCCCCAGTCAGCCTGTCTAGATCTACAGATGGTAAATACTACAGCTGTGCTGTTCCACAAAGAACTCCAGACACAAGTCACATAGACAATCTAGAAATGTCCAGTAGGCCTACTTAGAAAACAGAAACAGTCGGGCTGGCCAGATTGCTCCGTGGGGAATGCACTTTCCCAGCAAGTCCAGGGACCTGAGTTCAATCCCTAAAAGCTGCATAAAGGAGGAAAAAGAGAGATCAGACCCCATAAGATTGTTCTCGGACCCTCATACCAGGGCAGAGGCATGTATGTGCCCCCCAAAAAACATCATACATACCCAATATCAATCTTTAAAAATAGTAAGAGCCTTACAAAAACTGTTTCCAAAACATCAGATTTAGACATTAAACATGAAAGTCATCTATGCCAAAAGGATTAAGAGCAACTTCATAATCTTCCTTCTAGGTGTGTTCTGTGGGTATTAAATACTGAGATGGAGGTCTGGCCACATAAGTCCAGGGTTCAGTAGCTACACTGGACGGCTGGCTGTTATCCTGTCCTGGAAACTCAAGCCTGAGAACTCTGAGACTTTGTGCTGTCACGGTCGGTCCTGTGTGCTAAGGAACGATGAGCTGTTGCGCTGCAAACTGTTGTCACCATCCATGCTTGATCGGAACTGCTAAGATTCAGAGCCGAGGAATCGGGCAGTGAAGAGTAGAGGGTGTCCTGGAGATTACTCTACGGCTTCTGCCAGGTGCAGCCTACAGTGTGTTTAAATAACCACAGGGGCCATGAGCTAAGACCTGCACTTGGGGATACTTCCAAACCTGTATGGATCCATACATTCTATAGTGATATTTATTATGTCATCTGTCAAGATATCAATAAGGGAGACTTCCATCAAAGAGAAGGAGGCTATTACAACACCATCCTCCCCTAAGAAAAAATAAATTTAACTACCTTCTTGTGTTCGAGTCTCCAGGGAGCAGGGAGGAGAAAGTAGCTTTCTGCTAAGAATTTACATCATACCCAAAAAAGAACAAGGAATGCAAAGATTCTTGAGTTATTCGGACTACACATTTTAAAAACTAAATCCCTGCTATAAGGGCTAACTGTGGAAAGCCTTCCACACCATAGGTCTCCATACATGAAACTAGTAAGTCAATTAACCCCCCTAGCAGCATCGAACATTTCAAAGTAGGTTATCAGTGGACACTTTCTACTTGTGTGAGTTACTTAATCTTAGTGAATACTCGTTTCCTTGTCTACTTAAGTAAGTAGGAGCCATTATGTTTTTTCGTTCATGCCTCTGAAAAATAGTGCTGCAGGTACCTGAAACACTATTGTTCAATAACCAGAAACACAAAATAGCTACACACCTACCAGAGGGAATAGCCTGTGTACACGTATGTCTACAATGATGAACTCTGTGGTCGAGGACAGTATTAAAGGCTCTGAAGTCTTCCTGGAGGTGTCAAGCTGGATCACAGCCCTCTTGCTATGGGACAAGAGGGGATATGGCATTGTGGTTCCATGAAAAAGATAAGATGTGGCTGATAACATCACCTTGGGAGGCTGCAGAGACTGCAGTTAGGACAAGAGTTTAGCACAGGCCCAGCTGTTGCTCAATGCCCGTTAGTTACTGACATCACTGTAGGCACGAGTCCATACCCCACATGGCTGTGAATATCATCTGAGATCACTCCTGATGGGCAGGCAGCATCGTGTGTAGCTCCTGCACAAGGTGTGGCCAGAGAGCAACGTATCTTTCTGAGGTGCTCACAGCCAGCCATCCTGTGATATTTACTCAGTGGATTTCTTCCTCATTTACCCATACTCTGCCTGGAGTAAGCAGACTGGTGTCAATCAAGAAGCATTCCTTGGTCTGAGCAAGTAGGACGCTTGCTTAGCATGCTCACAGCTCTGCCTTCAGTTCGAAGCTCTACAGCAAGTGTACATATGGAAAGGAAACAGAAGGACACTGAGGCAGAGAAGAGGAATAGACTGGAAAAGAGGAAGGAATGAGCCAGGGAGGGACTGGAGCAAGGGCCATAATCTCCATACCTACTCTGAGCAGCACAGAACTAAGTGCTGAGTCTCACGGGAACGTCCTTCACCACAGAGGGTGATGTTCTACCCCCACCCCTGCACCGATTCTCCCCTTCCCAGAAACAGCACATATCACAGTGGGAAGACATGCCTGCCTAGCAGCTTGGTCTGACCTGAGAAAGTTGAATCCTTACTATGTGATAATCTTTTTTTAATTTTTAATTTTTGCCTAGTGGTAGAGGACTTGCCTGCCATGTGTAAGGTCCTGCATTTAACTAATTAATTAATACATTAACATATAAGATCACTTCTTTTTCTTCCCCTTCTAATATAGTGAAAACCAAAAACCTGATCATTTGTCAAAAGAATAATATGAACTATGGTATTGTGAACAAACACTTCAGCCGGCTTTCTTATACTGCATAAAGGAAGAGAAGAATGAGCCCTTAAAGGATCCACAGCCCTTTAAATTCAAATCACCTAAAAACAAGCTTGGTGACATCAGTCAGCAGTGAGGCTCCATTTCACAGCAAACTAGTCAGGAGATATTCACCTCCCCAAATTAGGCAAAATTATTCCCTAATTATTCCAATTGTCATGGCTAAATCTACCCAGTGTGCTCCTGACCATGGCAACCTAACTATGAGGAAGGCTGCCTACTATCAGAGGACTTTGGAAGACAGAGACAGAAATCAACTAGCAAGAAGTGTGGGGAGATGTGTGGAGCACCCTCCCCCCCCCCCCCGCCCCAAGTTACTACGACTGCAGTCCTAAGCAATCGAGCTGAGAGCCGCCACTCACTGCTTCTCTTATGTCTCCCACTGGCCAAGGAAGTCGCCTGCAGGAGTCACAGAGACTGCACTATTTTTAGGCCTATGACCCTCTTAAAAATCACAGCGCTAAATTCAGTGCTCCACTACACCCACTCAACTCCCGCTGGCTTCAGCGACAGCCACAAGGGAGGATCTCAGGCTACAGAGGAGTTTAGTTACGCTCCATGCATTCTTTGGATCTCAGGGAATGAGAAAGCAGTGGTCAAAAGCTATCAAAAGGCGCACAAGCACGCACGAGCATACACCCACACCCACACACGCACATGCGCACGCACACTCACACCCACACACCCGCGTGTGTGCGCGCGCGAGCGCACACACACACACACACACACACACACAGAGGCTGGCTCAAGAAGGGGGCAGCCATGGGCAGACACACCCAGAAAAAGCCTACTAAAGATTCTAAGATGGTAGATGATTCTCCACTTCGACAGAAAGGAAACAAACAAACAAAACCAAAGACATCCTTTAAAAATATCAATGATCTCTCAAAATTGTTTGAAAGAACCTATGAAAGCCTGGATTTGGCCAATCTCAACATGCCAGATAAATTAAACTCCAAATATAACAAAGCATCCCACGAAGCACACTGCTGCTGTGGAAGCAGCAAGGTCCCTGACCATGAACTTCAGTGCAGTAGAGGGAATGTCGTGTGCAACACCTAATAGGTCCAGCGTCTGACTCAGGACTGAGTGGGAAGTGTTGGACGTCTCCAATTACTTGAACGGAGGTGGGGGGATGGGTGGGACTGTCATGTCCCACAGAAAGGACACTTGGGTCTCCTGCAACCTTCTCTAATCCTTCCTCCTTAAAGGAGCACTCAGACAGACAATGAAACCTTTAAATGTTACATCTCCCATCCTGCCTTACTGTGGGGCCTAAAACTTCACATCAAAGAGTCACCGGGACCATTACAGAGTGGGCTTCTGAGAGAGAAGGAGCTGTGTGAAAAGAGGTGGAAAATTAAAGCTGAAGCAGTTGAAGAAAGGGCTTAATTTACTGGCATGTACAGTATGCAAATGAGATTCCTCTCAGCTTAACTGCATCATTTATGTCCATAATAACGGCATCATCATTACAGGGCTCAAATTAAATTACACCATAATTAGCATATCAAAGTGATTGGTTAAAGTTTAAAACAAATACCCAATTTTGTTAATGAACAGCTGTAATTGTCATGTACACTTCAGTGAAAACTCTCTAAACAAATATATGTTTTAGAAGGGAGGAAGATATTTTTTTTAAGGAGACAGGTCTGTAGCAGAGGTAGATTACTTAAAAGAGAATGACAGACTATTCTATTAATGTTAATATATGCTGATCGGTTTCAGGTAATAAAGAATTCTATCAAAACAAGGCTTCGATTCTGTTGAGACACCTTCCCAGCCCCTGCGAGCGACAACCCTCCAGAAACCTGTCTCTGGTTGCAGCGCAGCTAGCCATGTGGGGGTGACCCGTCTTGAGCAAGCTAAGTACATGTTCAATAACATGCTATTACTAACCTCGAGTTGTTACTGAAAAGACATGAGCTTTCAGACTGTGCCCAGTCAAAGCCGATCTCTCTCCCAGTTCCGGCTAAGGGGGCTGTGACAGAGCAAGAACCGAATTTATGGGGGTGGACCAGAACACTGCTCCCGCTCCATCGATGACCCGATAGTATAACCAGACAGCGTCCAACTGCATTTTCCCTTGCTTGAATCTCAGATCCACAGCAGTTTCCAACACATTCCATACCAGGGAAGTCTTTACTCCCCTATTATTAAAACAAACCAGGGGACACAAGTGGAGAGCCTTCACTGCTAGCTAAAGTCAGCTTACAAGGAAATTTTGTTTATGCAAAACACTAATAATAGACGCCCATGACAAGCTTGTCTCCAACCCTTTCTGTTATGACCATTTCATGTCAGAAATACTTTCTATAGAAAATGGCTTGCCGAGAGTCTGAGGGCTCACAGGCAGAGAGCCCTGTGCCTAAGCTCTCCCACCCCCATTAGCTACATACCCCATATGCCCTCTGTGGGGGTAAGTGCTGCTGTGATACACGGCGCGGCAAGCCAAAATATATTTTGCCCAAAAAAGAGTGGGGGGGAAAAAGCACTTTCAAATATACTTAACAAGCAAATTGAATGTCTTATTAAAATCGTATTATCTAAACAGTGTTCAAAAATTTAAAGAAAGTAGCTTTTCATTTTATTCATCGAGGAATCCATTAAAGCTCGGGCTCTGAAGTAGTATGTAAATTATGTGCCTTTCAAGGTAGAGCTAGGGCAAATTCACTCCATCAACTAATGATGAACCTCATTATGTGCAAGGAGGATTCATAATGAGGAAAGAGCCACCCGCCATTCCATGTTCTAACATAAATCCCTGTAAAATTTGAATATCTCCCCGTCTAATTAAAGGCTACTAATTCCAGTCACCCCCTCTACGGCCCCATCCACACACAGACCGCAGCTCTCCTGCGGAAGCAGGACTTGAATTCTTTTGGACCCGGAACCTTCCATTCCCATCCCGCCTCACCACAGGCACTGGTGGCGGAGCTCTGGATGAAAACTTTGGGGCTAGCCGAGCTCATTTGGGTAAAATGTATAGGGTTTCTGTGCTGCCGAGGGCTTCCCCTGGACAAGGCTACAGTGGGTGTACACAGATCACCCTGGCCAACAGATGTGCAAGCACAGAGGACTGGAAAAGATAATTCTCAGCCCCCGAGTTCCAGGCTAAAGCTGAGATGTTGGCGGGGAGGGGCGGGGAGGCACCCGAGATTACTCGTGGACGGGAGACATATTCAAATCTGCTTGAGAAGGGCGTAGTCGATTGTGGGACAAACTGCTCACTTCAGTCCGTTTGAACTAATGAATAAATACAGCCTAGCGTCTCACAAGCCAAAGAACAAAACCTCCTAATCACAGACTTTGATTTTTTTTTGAACTGAAAACTATAGCATTCGCAAACACAATGTTACCAAACATATTTATTATGATTAATAGCCTGTAATATCCCTCACCGAGGCTTAATTTGTTCTTGTTTTCAATTATGAATCTGCAGCCCCGTCTCAGGTGGGGGTGAATTTCTTGTCCTCACTCTGCACTTGCACAGAGCAAGGTGCAGGGGGTGGCACACAGCAAACCCGCTCCCCGCTTCCAGCCGACCGCAAGATTAGTGCAAAAAAATCAGAAGGAAAAGAACTGAAGACATCCCGGGTTTTAAAACAATTCAACCAAAGGAAAAAGGAAAAAGTTATATGCCAGTTACTCGAGGACATCCTTACATTAACATTTAAGAGAGTAATAGAAAAAAAATTCTATTTTATGCTTAAAAAAAAAAAAAGTCCACTAAGAGAGTGGGAAATCTTAACTTAAGCCATCTCCAGTTTCCAATCAGCTGGGCAGCAGCTTGGTAATGCCAGGTACACACCAGAGCTAGACCGGCATGGACTATGAGGACGAAAAGAGTCCGTCCTCCCAAAGCTTCCGCGGCTTCTTTAAGTTGCATAAAAATCAACTCCACTCCATAAAAGCCGCCACAGTGCGCGCGTTCCCACCCCTGGGCTCCAGACAGGATCTCGCCACCTCCCCCCTCCCCCTCCTCAGGTCAGCCATTCATGCAGTAGGAAGACATCCCTCCCAAAATAACTTGGCCCCCCCTCGAAGCACAGGAGTTGAACAACCTACCTTTGTTCTGTAGTTCCAGCTAATGACAGGCAAGCCTCAAGACCATAAGGATTTGGGGGAAAGATCAGGAGAGTTGAAGAAAGAAAGGGGTTGGGGGTGGGGGGAAGAAAACGAAATACCCCAAGTAGAGAAGAACTGGAAGAAACAAGAAAAGCCTGCTAATCACACTGCTGTGGCTGTCACAGATGGGTGTCTCTGCAGTGTTTACACCAGTGAGTACACCTCTCTGTTCATCTCAGCCACAACTAGTGGCTTTTTTTTTTTCTGAATCCATGCATGACAATTAAAAGCTGCACCTCTCTGTTTGGTGGGGGGGGGGGGGTGCGCGCGCTACAAAAGACCTCTGCAATCTCACTTGCCAGTGTCTGCGTTGTACTGGTAAGCATTAGTTTGAGTGACAAAGGTCCCAAGCCAGAGCTACATTCTTACCTTAAATTTCCTAGTAAAGGTCTCCAGTGAACAAAACTCAGGAGACATGGAGGCAAAGATGTGTCTCAAGGAATTAATCCAGACATCCCAGATGAAGGGAAGGAGAAAGAAGAAGACAAGAACAGGAAAGACAGAGGCTTATATTTCTAAACAAATGTAGCTCTGCTCTGGGCATTGATGGGAGGAGAAACAGGTTTGCATAAGGGAGCTCTGAGGCAGAGAAGCAAGCGGTTCTGTGGGATTTATTTGACACTTCTTTTCCGGGAAGGCTTTTGTGGAGTTGCGGATTATTTCTCATTGTCTTGGCCAGTTAAACACTTTCTCCGAGGGGGCTCTCAATCCCCCAGCTTGGCTGCCTCTAACTTAGAGGCAACCATATTAGGACGTACATGGTAAAGTAAACAACAACTAGTCCAGATGAAATGGAATGCGCGCCCCCCCCGCCCCGCCCCCAGCTAGTGGTGTCAGGGGCAGTCCGCCTTTTTAGCTTTACCGCTGATTTTGTTTCCAATTACAAAGACACTCTCCTCTACCTCTTTTCTGTTTTGAGTGTTAGCTATCTCCAAATATCTGATTGTAAATTTGCTGAAAATATCTACAGTAGAAGAAAATGCTTTTAACAGCCAAATAAAGATCTTGCCAGTTTAATCACTAAGGAATGGGTGGGAATCTCAAGCCCTTGCACAGATCCAATCCTCCACACTCACTAGCCCTCAACCCGCCGTCCATTCACACAGTTTTTTCTTGAAGGTTAAAATTACTCGGTCATTGAAAAGTACTTTAAAAAAAATAATAATAATTCAGATTTTGAAAGTACCAGACCGTTACCTTCATAAAAATTTCACATTCACATACTGTGCCACCGAAACGGAGAGTCCTAACCGCTCACAAGCCTTAAAATTTATGATCTGAAATCTGTTAGATGGTTACTTGTATAAGATAAAGCTCTCCTCCACCTCCCGCAGCCACCCCTACAGATGACGGCTGGGGGGAGGAAGTTTAAACGCTGTTCTCTGACCGCTCTTCAAAAATTAGCTGATACAATAAAAGCACCACCAAGGAATTCCTGAGGTGATACACACATAAGAAAGAAAGCTCCTGCACAACAATAAAAAGTCAGGGCTGAGGCCGCTCCCTCCTGCAGCCCTACCCCCAGAGCACCAGGGAACCCTCTCCTCCAGAGGGCAGGGCAGGCTCTGACTGGGACACTGGTGATGTGCACCAGAACACACATCTGTGTTCTGCACAGAGCCAGCAGCACACCAGCCAAGCAGAGCAAGAGTCCGGCTCACTCCTTGAAGCAGATTTTCTCCAGCTACCTAGCCCAGAGGAGGACATTTAAATACCACCAGAGCTCAGCATCCTGGAGGGGAATAAGACTGTGTCGTGTTGCCAGCAAGAACCCTGGAGTTGATCCCTGGTCCAGGAAGAGAAGCAAAATGTGACTCCTGCACAAGAGCCAGGCGGGTGACTAAACGATACATTAATTAAGGACGGGCAGGGCCCAATGGAACAAATTAAATACACGTGGGTCCTGGTGTGACTGGCAGAGCTCAGAAAGTTCCTCCCTGGCTGGGAACCTGGGGCTGGCCTCTCAACTGCCTTGCCTTGTTTCTTATCAGATCCCTAGCCTACAGAAACCTAAAACCTCTGCAACTCATGTTTTATTAAAACATGTTTAGCATTCTTCTTAAAGATAGGTTTTTAACCCCAAATACCCATGAAATTAAATCTCCTATGCCACTTATCTGCACTGCTGGGCAAAAACTAAAGTTGAGCTAAACAGAGAGATAGCAAAATCAATAAATCACACGGCAGAACTAGCAGTTCAAAAGTTCACAGATATGATGGCCAGTTCAGTGCGTCTTAGCACTCAGCCAATCAGAACCTGCCCCAGTCACTCCTCGGCGTAGAAACAATTCCATGGCAGCATTTTCATTAGCCTGTCTCATGGAAAATTGCTAGCTATTTATGTGTACGCTAAAATAAATTAGCCATTTCATCGAGTAGTGTGATTCTTATAAAAGACATTAACACAATACTCGATTTTCCAGTTGGAGTAAATAAATAAATCAATACATTCAATACTCGGTGATTCTTCCATTGTGGTGCTAGGGCTCTCAGCCTAAGTGTTTTTATTGGGTTTATTTGTTTCAATAAAAATTGAAATGGGCCAGTGAGCTCAGTGCAGACATCTTTTTTTTTTTTTTTTTTAAAGAAATCTATCCAATATTCAGGAAAGTATTATGCAGAACACTCAAACTTATAATTTTATTCAAAAATCATTTTTATTATGTATTATGCTGCAACTCAATTCTAATGGGAAATTTCACCAAAAGAAAAGCCTCTGCCAGGCATTTGGTTCCTGTGGTCGTTTCTGTCCAACAGTCCCAACATCAAGGAGGCTTCTGAGGGACAGCAATGCTTCCAGGAGCTGCGACCTTCTGCCTCTAGTGTGCCTCTTACTTGGGCAGACAGAAAGGACAATGGGACATACGCCAGATGGCTTCCTCTGTCACACATTGATCTTGGAAGTGAGAAGGCCATTTATCCACCCTCTGGGGGAAGGACGGGGGTTTCTAGACTGCAGGGAAGCCAATAGAGGTGTGCCAATGCTGATCTTGTCAATAAAATCAAGCCTGGGGCTGCAATATGCTCTGGAGGCAAAAAGCAGGCAGTGACACATGTGGGATTTTAACCAAGTCACCAGCTTTCGAAACTAAAGGGCTTGCCTGCCGGTTTGCCTGACCACCGGCCTCAGTGATCTTCATTTGCAGGAATGCCCACTCTCCACCTCAATCCTGGTTAAAGGGCAGCCCAAGCACCCAGCTTTTGACAGGGGAATCATCACATCTGACCAATCAGCACCTTCTCTTCTGGGCACTATTAGTTTGCTGATGGGTGTAGCCAACCAGAAGGGCTCATTTAACTACAGATACGATGCAGAAATTACTGGACTAGTAAAAGAGTGTCTGCTGGCTGGCTCGAGCTTTAAAATCATGCACAGGGCTTGTCCCTGAAAAGAGAGAGATGACTGTAAAAAAGACTCAAACATAGTAGTACGATCAGGGTTCTCACCACAGCATAGCACATTCCTAAGAGTGCTCAGAGGGAAGCGTCATACCATGAATGAACAAAAAGAGAAAGAGAAAGAAGGGAGGAAGGGAGGGAAGGAGGGAAGGAGGGAGGGAGGGAGGGAGGAAGGGAGGAAGGAAGGAAGGAAGGAAGGAAGGAAGGAAGGAAGGAAGGAAGGAAAAAAGAGAGAAAAGAAAATCCTTATTAGCTAGCTATCTGGGGTTGTCCTTGGTCCCCACAACTGCACCATGAACTGCACCATAAGAACTCAAAACAAATAAGGCTTTTTGTATGTAGCTCTCCAACTCTGATTGTCCACCAACATCCATGAGTATGCAAACTAAAAACACAGCAGTAACAGACCTCCACCACTTATATTTGAAATCCCTGGACCTTATGAAGCTATTATAACCTGGCCCTCAGTTGTATTCCCTTGTCTGCTGGTAAGTCAGGGTCCACAGTCAGAAGAACTCAGATGATCACAGCAAACGACAAATGAAGCAGGTGAGGCGGGCCTTGGTCATGGCTCAGGTCAGAGGTGGAGCAGCCCATGGCTTAGGTGAACAAGCGCCTGGCTCACAGCAGCAGTGAGGTAAGAGGCCATCGTCAGCGCCATGCAGGCACTACCTACATTCTGCAGGTCATATGCCAGCTCAATGACTCCTCACTATGGAGGGCAAGCACTGTCATTATTTCACTCTGCACAGGAGCAGAGAATGGCACAGACAGGTTATGGTGATTGTCTGTGGTCACACAGCTTGAAAGGAAGACAGCTAGGATCTGGACCCAGGCTGTGGGACACCAGGAAAAAAATCAGTATGTTGTACACAAACATGCACTTATTATATACACACTATACATACACACACACAGACAACACATGTTAACATTCACATATATGCAAACACATACAACAAATGCACACACAAAATCACATGCATACAACACATAACACACAAGACATATGACATACAACACATTCCTACACATACAATACAGCACACATAAATACAACATACATACACAACATATACATATATTCATACTACACACATGTGATACATAGACACAAATACATGTAACACATATACATAACACACATAAATACAGCATATGCACATATGTACATACATATACAAAAAACACATATGCACAAACCACACAAGTACTTATAAGCACAAAAGATCATTATATACATGTTTTGTAATATATGATATATATAATAAATGCACATGCAAAAAACTAACATCAATATATTTATATACTCATATCTAAATGTAAATACATAAAAACATATATTACATGTGCTACGTAAAATATATGCCATGTATAAATAATAAATGTACATATAAAGATAGGCCCATGTATGTATGTTCTCAAAACCAACATACATAAATTACATACAGATGTATAAACAGACATATTTTCCATTGTCAATCATATAAAATTTCCATTGCCTGAATATATATTACTTTCAGCACACCAAAATCTCAGTTCCCTGGAGACACCGTACAATTATCCTTGATCCATACAACTCTGAAAATGTGAATACGCTGATCTCAGTACTACTGTGTATGCCTGAGCAGCGTGCACTGGACCAGCACTGCTGCCTGTGACAGGGAGAAGCAAAGCAGAGGAGATGAACACTTACAGCATCTTTCATCCAGGATCCATCTATCCAATACCCCACGGAAGCAGAAGACAGCCTCCCTGCTCAGGCGTTCTGAGCGTATTCTCCCCATTTCACAAGCATGGCAAACTGAGTTATGATTTACTTTTAGTTACAAAGTGAGAAGCGGGCAGGTGTCCACATCATCCATGGCCATCTATGTTTGGGTTGCAGGGTCAACAATTCTTGAGCAATTCTGATTGAGTTTGGTTATTAATCATATATATATATATATATATATGTATGTATGTATGTATGTATGTATCATTAATATTTAACCACCTAATGCCTAACAACAACCTCAAGTCTAGAGAGAGAAAAGTAGTAAAAATCTCACACAGGTACATACAAATCACCACAGCCTAAGAAGGGACACGTGACAGTGTGCAGGGGAACATTTCAGTGGGGTGAGCAGGAAAGGGTCCTCACAGAAGTGGCAGAAGCTTGGGGAGCATGCGTGGGCTTCTGCCTGCGCCCTGGTGTCAGCTCAGGCTATCCTCCCCATCAGCCCCTGGACAGGTAAGTCAGGGCCTTGCTTTGGTCTCTGTGGGCTGCCCAACTCATTAGCCTTTCTTGGGACCAGAAACCACAGTAGCTGCAGACAATGGAGGCTGCCAGCCTCTTTTATGCAGCAGCCATGGTACCATTTCATCTCCGCGGTGACCCTGGAAGGCACATGTTGACATCACTCCTAGCTTGCACCGGAGAACAAAACACTGAGAGGTCCAATAACCCGCTGGTGACTACACAACAGCTAAGTGACAAGATTCCAGATTGGCAACTAGCTCTGGCGGGGATTTCTGACTCTGGACATCATATCAGCACCTACCCACTTGCCAGCAAAGGACACCGTTAGCAGCCTTCACTGTTTTGTTTGACATTCTGGCTGTTGGCATTGGCTAGCAGTGGAACACCAGGCCAAAGCACCCTTATGAGTTAGACAGTTATCTCTGCCCATTCAAGAGAGAGTGAGGGAGGAAGAGGGCAGGGGTTGGAACAGAAACAGAGGCATAACACGGCACTCACTTCTCCATCTACCTGAGAGCACGCTAGATTCCCCAGGAAGCAATGGGGTCCAACCCCTGCCTCTAACAGGCAGGATCTCACTATGTAGCCCAGGCTGGCCACCTCTTGTTTCTGCTCTTTGAGCTCAGAGATTATAGCTGCCTGCACAATGCTTAGCTCCAGGGCTGACTTTAAAAATCAAGCTGCAAAGGACTGGAGTGATGGTTCAGATGTTAAGAGAAGTGTATGTTTTTCCAGAGGATCCTGGTTCAATTCCCAGCACCTGCCTGACAGCTCACAAGTGTGTATCCACACTCCAGTTCTAGGGCATCCGACCCTCACACAGACATACATGCAGGCAGAATGCCAATGCACAGGAAATAAGAATTCTAAAAAATCTAGCTGCAAAACCACTTGTGGGGCTGGGAACTTAGCACAACACAGCAGGTAGAATGTCCAGCAGACACTAGCCATGGGGTTGAAAATGACATCACATGAAAATGGACTTGGCGGTTGGCACGTGAACCTCAAGAGTTCAGGAGGTTGAGGCAACAGGACCAGAAGCTCAACATCAGCCTTGGCTGTAAGAAGAGTTCAAGGCCAGCCTGGACCATATGAGGCCTTGTCTTAAAACAAACAAACAAAAAAACAAAACAAAAAAAAAAAAGGAAAGGAAAAAAGAAAGCTGTTGGCATTGCTGTTGGTTATAGTTTGTAAACATTCGGAAACATCAGGCATCCTGCAGAAAACTCACTTGTTTTTCATAAACCAGGAGTGACAAGGTACAGGTCAAGCAGTAACATGCCTACTGACTACCTCTTCCTTACAGAACACTGCACGCGTGCACGGACTGGAACGGTTCACTGGGGGGCTCCAGGTAGGAGAAAGAAGAAAGCAGAGTAGGGATGAAGAGACAAAGTGACTGTCAGACCAGCCCCGTGATGTTAGAGATGTGTCACAAGGAAATGTCAGACCTGTGTGTATTGGGTGGGGGGTGGTGGGGGTGGTGCTGCTGGTGCTGCTGGTGCTGGTGCTGCTGGTGGTGCTGGTGCTGGTGGTGGTGGTGGTAGCCGTAGATTTTTAACAATGAGCAAATACAGAATCAAA
Source organism: Apodemus agrarius (assembly GCA_964023405.1). NCBI lineage: Eukaryota > Metazoa > Chordata > Mammalia > Rodentia > Muridae > Apodemus > Apodemus agrarius. The sequence goes on from OZ030006.1 coordinate 128,896,848, forward strand.
GGCCCCGGTTGTGGGCCTGCAGGTCACACACAATACCAAGTGCGGGGTGTGATGCATCCTAATCTATGTGGCTTCAGACAGGAAGTTGAGCCATCTAAAAAGCATTTTGGGGGGGTGAATGATAAACATTGCACCAGAGATGGGGAACAGTCTATGACAAGATTCCTTTTCACTCACCCAGAAATCCCTCTTTTCATAATGATGCAGGAATCCCAAAATGCACCTCCACTGTGAATTAATTGCAGCACGAAGACTGTCTATCCACCCCCTCTCTCCTCACATATATGGGTGAGTTGCTATTTGGCAGCTCTCTTCCTGCTCTCTGTTTCCCACTCGTGGAGTAGGCTGCCACTTTGCGCTCCTCAACAACCTCTGTAGTTAGGGATGGTCATCTGTCTGTGTAACTTTCAAGGTTTCTGTGACCAGAGTAAACTAAGAAGAGTGGGCTTTATCTGGGCTTATTTCACATCCCAGCAACCGCAGCAGGACCCAAGCTGGTCATGTGACATTGGCAGCAGAGAAGCACACAGAGAAGAGAAAGAGGGGCTGGGGCGATGAGACCTCAAGGCCTGCCCCCAGTGGCACACTCCCTCCACCAAGTCTCCAACTTCTAAAGCTTCTATAATCTCAAAATGCTCAGACACACAGACAGCTAGGCACCACCTATTCAAACACGTGAGCCCTGGGTGGGTAGGGGGATTTTTCATACAAACCAAAATGTCATGTAACTTAGTCCTGACCAAAGACATATGGGGCAATGCCTGGGAAGGGTTCCTTCTTTGACAAAGGAAAGGGCATATGATTACATGTTCTGTCTCACTGACTGGCATTTCTCCACTCACTCTGAGCCTTAAAATGCCCCAATTAAAAAGGAGATGCCTGGTGTCTGTGTAGCCATCTTGTGGTCATGAGTCTAACACTCTGGCATACTGAGGTACCACATCAGTCTTGGGCTGCCATCATTCAGACTTAGTAAATGATAAAGATCCTCATAGGTTTGGCTACTGTGGATGAAGTCTTCTGTTATGAAGGAATTCTGTGGATATGCAATAATAAATTTGTTCCAGAACCCAACAATGATGAAAGAAAAAGAACTTCCTGCAGAGAACCAAGACAAGGTAATTAACCATTTCTCCAAGTATCTTGGTGGGTGCTGCAAAAACAATTCCTGTCACTGTAGAAAGTAGCTCAAGTCTTCAGAACATCTCAAATGCAGACAAGGAGCCTCCTCCTCTTCCCTGTCCTAGGCCAGCTCTGTTCAAGGCCTTCAAAGACTTGGCCGGCAACCATCCTTCTGGAAGGTACCATGGTTAGCTCAATGTTTATTACAATAAATGAACAAAAGCACAGCAAAATGATACAAAATATTCTGGGACTATAGCTTTACACCAAACCTGGGCACACGGCGGGAAGACTGGCACACACATGTCCCAGACACACAGTCAGCTCTGAGTCAGTGATCTGGACTTCCTGTTCTAGCACATAAGAGCAGACATTTAGACCAGGCTAGGAACTATTGTGGAATGCTGTGCCCTGTGTACAGCAGTCATTAGCATCTTCATCAGAGAAGCGATGAGCATCCAATAAGAGACTCGCAAGATCTTGCTCATGGTTTTTCCTCATATGAGGAGGAGACATGAGGGTCATTAAATACTGAGGTCTTGACTCTCCCTGCCAGCTGGATGTAATTTGTCCCCAGCTGTACAGGGTACTGGGGTTTCAGGAGGTGCAGGAGGGTACAGAGTATGGAAGGTTACCTGAAGTGGGGCCTCCATCTGTGCAACTGTAGGAATGTCATCACGGATGACACTAGGATGAGACTTTTCAGTGTTTCAGCTGCTTTGAGGTCACCTATGCTCTGTGGGTCAATCCCATGACCTCACTGGTTCCCTAAGATGCAAACTGTGGAATCATTACTTTATTCTGCTGCTGGTACCCTATCTGGAAGAGTAGGTATTGGTTTGTGTTTCCCAAGGCAAAGCACACACAATAGGATTACTCAGAGGGAATGAAACAGTGAGTCTTCAGCTCGACCTGCACTGCCTCTGGGTTCCCCTGATGCACGGACAGGAAGCTAGCCGGCTGGAGCGGGATCCGGAGTGTGGCCTGTCTCTAGGCCTGAGCGAAGCAGCTGTGGCCTGCAGCATTCAACGTGTGCCACTTCCCCAAGCTGTACCACAACTGGAAGAGAAGCCTGGTAAAACCAAGCATCCTGGGTGCTGGCAGAAGATTCAGGTTAAAAGGCAGGCTGGGGGAGCGCTACATACTGTTGCAGCTGGCAGTGTACTATACAAGGAGATCAGGCACCTCCAGGGTTGCTTCTGAAACATCAGCTGGCCTGGCTGTCCAAGTTCAGACTGTGTAACCGTGAGGAACTAGCATGAACTCTCTGAACCTGAGATTTCCCATCTAGAATATTTAAATAACAAAAATAGCCATAACTTTACAAGGTGATAGCAAGAATTAAAAGACATGACATGTGTCTAGATCCTTACCAGGTACACAGTCAGTGCTCAATAATTGCTGTCTGCTGTGAGCAGCAGCAGCCTTAGTATTCAGTGTTCATGAATCACTAAGGGCACTGGCAAATCCCTTAGAGAACACTCTGCTTGCAAAGGGACTCACAATATGCCATTTCTTAGTTTTCTCTTCTCTCTCTTCTCCATGAAATGCTTAAGCATTTAATTCAGCTGTGATCCTCTTTGAAGAATTTGAGTTTACATGTTTGTATGTTGCTGTGTGTATGTGCGGACATGAACACACGTGTGTCAAGCTGGAGAACTATGTTGTGTGTCCTGGCCCTATCATTCTCTGCCTTACACTTTCAAAAACAGTCTTTTTTCCTGAATCTGGAACTGTCAGATACAGGAAATGTCACGCTCCTGCCATGGTTTTGTCTAAACTGCCCAGAGTTGGAGTTAGCAGCCCACGCATAACCAGAGCTGGGATCCAAACTCAGGTTCTCCCGCTTAGAGAGCAAGCCTTTGTCCACCAAGCCATTGCCATGTTCCTCACCCTTTGAGCATTGATGAGCTCAAATACTATAGCAACACACTGTGCTTGGTGGTAATAAGAACATGGAAAGCATTCATCAACTATACCAAATCAGTACTCTCAGGCCGAAGCAGGAGACTGCCCTGAGTTCAATGCCAGCTCAGAGTGCATAATTAGTTTGAGAACAGGCTGGGATACAAGGTGACAGCCCACCTCAAAAACTCCAAATAACCTCCAAATCAAGACTGGGTCACAGTTACATGGCTGGAGGTCAGCATCCTTAGGAAACACCAGGCTGCTATGGCACCCTCCTCTGGAAAAATGGAAAACTGAAATCAGCCAGCATGCTAAGTATATCCATGCACTCCCTCTGTGCCTAGACCCAGACGAAGAGAGAGGCCAGTGGCATCTGGCACTGTAGTTACTACATGAAAACAGTGGGTAGCAGGGCGCTATAGCTACCACCCCTGATGTCAGTCAAGCCTACCGCCAGCAGATACAGGAAATGTGCAGCCATTTCGACATCCCCCAGCCTACAATAAATAGATTAACCCATGTATTAAAAGTCCATCAAAGCTTGGTATAATGGTACATGCCTTTAATCCCAGTACTTAGAAACTCACAGGAAGATCTCTGTGAGTTTGAGTCCAGCCTGGTATACATAGTGGGTTCCAGGACAGCCAGAGCTACAGAGTGAGTCCCTATCTCCAAAAACAAAACAAACAAACAAACAAACAAACAAAAAATCCCCCAAAACCCCAAAACAAAACAAAAACCCAAGAACAAAAATTAAAAACAAAAGATGTCCACCATTAAGTAAACAAACAAGATAACTTAAAAAGCTACACAGAAGGTATTTGCTCATTTAAATATGCAATCAAATACCTAGACATAGAAGTAACATGCATATTTATACAGTAGACATGAAAAGATATTACTTCCAAATGCATTTCTCTTCAGTTTTGACAAAAAGAACGGTAAATTATGATTTCTGAAAATATTTTTGCACATTGGACACATTCTTTTCTACCAATATACACTCTATATTACTTTAAGGAAAACACTTTAGTCTGCAATACATAAAAAAGTTAAGAATGGGGACTGGACAGATGGCTCAGTGGTAGAAAGCATTTGTTGCTCTTTTTCTTTCTTTCTTTCTTTTTTTTTTTTTTTTTTTTTGTTTTTCTAGACAGGGTTTCTTGTACTCAGAAATCTGCCTGCCTCTGCCTCCCAAGTGCTGGGATTAAAGGCGTGCGTCACCACCGCCCTGCTTCATTTGTTGCTCATGTAGAGGGCTAGAATTGCCTTCTCAGCATCCACAGGAGGGGACTAAGGGCCACCTGTAACTCCAGGTCCAGGGGATCTGACAATAGCTTTCAGCTTCCACAAACACAAGACACACCCAGAAATAACACACATACAAATACCTAAAAAGTATATAATAAAAAGCAATTATATTTAAAAATAAAGAGGAGTCTGGAGAGGCCTCAACAGGCATTGGCAGGTCGAAGCACTCTGCTTGTTCACACCTAGGACTGGTTCCCGGCAGCAGTGCCCAGGTTCACAGTCATCTGGAAAGCTAATTTTAAGGATCTGACATCCTCTCTGGCCTCTGGTACTGCACATACTGGCGTATAAAAGGCATACATGCAAAAGCATTCATACACAAAAATAACAATAAATCTTTTTAAAAACTAAGAATGGCTTGATTTCTGCCATTTTCCATTGGGTTCCTATGGGTTAACACGTATCGGTCCACAGGTTTCTCAATCACATTAGTGGAAACAAGAATGTTTAAAAAAAATCCAAATACCAAAGTAACCTCATTCCGTGCCCTCGATCAGTTAGTGTGTGCACTTTCTCACGCTCTCACTAGTTCTCAGTGGAAATAAACTCTTCCTTCTGTTTCCATCTTAATTGTCCCTTCGCAATAAGAACACTGGCGATTCCCTCTGAGCCCATCACCATGTGACTAAGAAGACAGGTAAAGCATACACAAATAGCTAATCTATTAAGGGGCTGAAGAGATGGCTCACTTGTTAAGTGCACTAGCTATTCTTACAGAGGACCTGGGTTCAAATCCCAGTACTCACATGGTGGCTTACAACCATTTGTGAAGCAGATTCCAAGGGACGTAAAAACCTCCTCTTACCTCCACAGGTACCAGGTGTAAATACGGCACCCAGATATAGATTCACGTAAAATACTTACGCACATAAAATAAATCTGGTATGTTTTATAATGAGCCTGTTTAAAGTTGTAATTGCCAGGAGTGCAGAGCCGGCTCAGTTAGGTATGCACTGGAGCAGACACTGAAACCTAGAACCTTGCTGCTTCAGCCCCCAGCACTGCAAAGGTGGAGACACTCAGTCCCTGGAGCTCATGGGCTTGCTAGTCTAGCCTACTCAGTGAGCTCCAGGCCAGTGAGAGACATCTAAGGAAAAGGTGGACAGTGCCTCAGAAATGACAGCCGAGGTTGTCCTCTGTCATTCATTCACACTGGCCTGCACATACGGATGGGTGGACACACACACACACACACACACACACACACACAGGGACCGGTTGGGGGGAGGAGGTCGTATTTAATGGTTACACCTCAGCGTAGACTGGCATTTGCCGGAAAGTGTCTCCTTTTTGGTTGGCTGGCCTCCCCAAGTTCTATGAAGGCCAGGACTCAGGCTCAGCGGTGACACACTTAACTGTTACATATTAATGCTCATGATAATGCAATCTTTCATTTGGGTGATTTAAACGTCCCTCTAGTCCAACTTACAGCTAGATATACACAGGGTGCTTCATCAATCATAACCATTTTTATTCTCAGTCTTGAGCAAAAATACTAGAGAAGGTGTATTTCAGCTCCACACTGAAGAGGGCTTTATTATTAGCCTCTCCCCCTCAGCCCTACACTGGATCCCAGCTGCTTCTGCAGGCGCCCTCAATGCCCAGCACCTTTCACTACAGTCCATCCTCACTGTGGGTGGAAGGAAATCCAAATCACATCCTCTACACAAGGTCCAACTAGCTCCACATTAGAGGACGAAGGAAGCTTTTCTGGGTTGCGAACTCTAGGTAAAGAATGTCCCCAGAATTCTCCTAACAGGGGACAGGGTTAGAGAAAATAGCATGAAGGGGTGGCAACAGTAGCAGAGTACTGCCTCACAATGAGAGCCACTGGCTGGGCTGGGCTGGACGGCTCAGTCAGGAAAATCCTTGCCTCACAAGCCTGAACAGTAGGGCTTGACCCTGAGCACCCAAATACAAAAGCAACAGAGATGGGTGTGGTGGCACACTTTTGTAACCCCAGTGCCGAGTAGACAGAAACTAGCAGCTCCCAGAGGCTGACTGGACCCCAGCCTAGCATATTAGATGAATTCCAGACCAATGAGAGACCCCATCTCAATGGATAGGAATAAAAATAAATGTAAAACTCATATGGAACCTGAGAAAATATACTTTAAAGTTCTTTTCTAGAGCCTACCCATATGCATATACAAAAATATATGTACCTGTGTACACATCACACACACACACACACACACACACACACACACACACAGAGAGAGAGAGACAGAGACAGAGACAGAGACAGAGACAGAGACAGAAACAACAGAGACCCAGTGTCCTAGTGATTACCACAACTCTCCTTAATAAATACACTTGAATGGATAACACCACCACCCCCATTTTTGCAAGGGTTTGCCATGGTTTCATAACCAATATCTTCCCACAAAGCATGCAGCAAACCAAATCTGTCAGAGCCATTAAGCCCACCATTGTCCATCAGGGTTTACCCGACCTCTAAGGTGAGTGTCTTCTAAACTGAAACATCTCAAGCAGTAGTTAATGCAACCCCTCCTAAATCTTGAAGCACCCTCCCAGGTCACAGGATAATAAATGTCACTGCAAATGCCTAAAATACTGTCCCCTAAAGTGCTTTTGTTTACACTCAGTGGGAAATCTCTCTGGTTTTAAAAAGAGTATCTAACATATACTCATTTGTGAATTACACTTTTGTCTATCTCTCCTTCCCCCTAACCCCCAGAATTCTCTCTTCTTAGCAATCTACCTTTGGGCAAATACATTTACAGCGTCTTTCCCCCTCTCCTGGTCACCTCGAGGCAAGAGAATGTCGTATTGCTGCAATTTGGTGTGAAGACACTTCTAGAGTACATCTCTGTGTTTATTAACAGAAGAAATGCATTCAACTAATTTGACTTGTAAGTCTGATAAAAATCTCCCTGCGAAAAAAATCGATGATTCCATTATGATGAATAATCCTTTGAGGTGAAAAATGAGAAATATACATATTGGGTTTTATTATATATTAATTCTAACAGGGTCTGAAGTGAAACTCAAGTTAAGCCATCTTTTAGATGTTGGAAAATGGCAAACTTCCATGAAAACTACATGCAAGAAGTAATTAAAGTAAATGAACATGAAATTAAACAGCACCCCCATAAAGGAGGATATAAAAGTAAAGATTATTAGAAAAAAAAGATTGTCTTCCTGCTCTATATTAATCTCATGAATTGTACATTTACTCGGCTGCTCTTTTATTATTTGATGATAGGGTTTCACAGACTGCGCTTTATTAGAACTTATTGGAGGGAAGTCTTCAGCCTTGAGCTGAGCTACGGGGTCCTGGTGGATTACGGCACGCAAGACCACTTCAGAAACCAGAAATGTCTTGCATTTCAAGTGCCTTTGGCTTTTAGAATGTCTGCACCTCCAAAGTGAAAAAGCTTTAGACTGGGGCCTATGTGCAAACCAAAATTTATGTTGCCCCTGCCCTATATACACAGGTTGAAGGGAATTTATATACAAATGCATTCAATGCACCTGTGTGTAACTGTTGCCCACCGTGTGAACCTGGGTATGGTGTTTCCCACCCATGGCACGCTGCTGGGGAGCAAAAGGGTTTGGGGTTTCTGGGTGAGGGATGCTGGAGCAGTGCAGGGTCTTGACTGGCTTGAGTACTCCCTGGGGTCAGAAGAGGAGGCAGGCTCATCAAGGCGGCTGTGGTGTAGAGATGGAAGGGTTCCCTGCGGCCAGCAGCAGAGTCGAGAGACTTTGGTCTGAAGCTCTGCAGTACAGGACTGAGAAACACTCCAAGTCTCTCTCCAGCCAGCTTCACTGTTCACACAGCGAAGCTGTTCGTGGCAAAAGCACATCCAGAATGCCACAATCTACCGTTTTTCAGTGATTTTTTTAAAAAATTTTTTCAAGTCCATTGGTGCTACAAGCAGGAGATGGATAGACTCACCCCAGAGTGCCCTGTCTATCTCTCTGTTCAAAAGTGTACTATCTCTCTGTTCAAAAGCAGATGTGTAACATGACTAGTCTGTCACGCAGAGGGAGGAAACACAGAGAACAGGGGCAGGGAGCATTGAGACACACTGTCCACACTGTCACGGAGATCTGCATGCTGGGGACTGTCACACTTTCTATCCTCACCTGATGTTCATTCTGTTTCAAACCATTGATCTAACACATCCTCAACAATTGGCTACTGATCTAACACATCCTTTTCCTTTTAACTAGCCACACAAATCTCTGCTATTCATGGTCCAAAATGGAGGCCCAAGCTTGACTGTGGGTCGAGGGATGTGAGATAGCTGAGCTTACTAAGGCTCAGATCACATGGCACTGTGTCTATGTCACCACTGCCTTGAATTTAACATGACAATAATGTGACAGTCATTCCAGAAACAGAAGCTCTAGATTCATAGGTGGACCCTTGCTTTCCAACTGTGGGCATTGCTGCCGCAGATATTAAGATGACACAGAACAGGTAAAAGGAGGAGGGAAGTAAAGGGGGCTGTATCCAGAATGAAGACAGAGGAAGAAGCTGGACAATGGGGAAACTGACAGAAGTAGAAGAGATCTGTAATTAGGTAAGTCACCTCTGTGTACTACTTGGATGCCACAGTGACAAGAATATCATATACTGTACACAGGTGGCTGTTTCTCACTTTATCTACTCATTGATAAGAATCTGGAACTCAGTCTTCTCATCTGTAATGTGGGAAGAACAGCTACACTTATAAACTACTTCTTAGAACAAATCACCTATTGCTCTTTTTTCCCCCTTTCTCAAGGAATGAGGCTTGAGCCCAGGAACTTGCACACGTCTGGAAGATGCTCTTTAAGTAATCTGTATCTTCAGCCCTCTTAGAGCCATTTATTTTGAGACAGTGTCTCACAGTGTTGTACAGGTTGGCCTTGAACTTGAGATCCTCCTGTCTCAGCATCTGAAGTAACTGGGATCAGAGGCCACTAGGCCTAGCTTTCCCTAGCAGTGGACCCTCAACAAAATGACAACTGCAATCACTGATTAATAACACCCCAGAAGGGCCTGGGGACCTTGCTAGGTGCTCTGGGGTATATAAAACTAAATTAAATGGATTCTTACCTTCAGGCAAGACATCGTGGCTTTCATATCTGAAGAGAACACACTAAAATACTGAACAGACTGGAACAAAGGTTATAATGAAATACAAACACACACTTGTGAGCCCAGACAAAGGAGTGAGTCACACAGGCTGGGTTCAAATGAAGAGGCCTCAGAGAGGTTAAAGCCTTTGCAAGGTGAGTAGAAAGGTAATAGGGAGAGGAGAGAAGAGGCGTGGCATTCAAATCTGAAGGAAGTAATACAGTGAGCTGAAAAGGTTCAAGGGCAGAGCATGAAAGAGGTCTGAGGCAAGCCAGCACATGAAGGAGGGCCAGGATCATGTATGACATCCGTATGTTTTGTGATAAGCCTGGCAGAAAGAAGAGAAAGCAGCGAGAAAATGAGACTGGGACAGGGAATGGAAGTCCTTAAGGGTCATGCCAAGGGGCCAAGAGTTGATGATTTCAGCAGAAAGCAATGATAAGACTAGAAAGGAGGAAGAGGATGGCTGACTAAATAAACCGTGCCTGGCCACTTCTGAGGCTGTGGGGGAGGGGGTAGGAAGCTGGGATTGCAACCTCAGAGCGTTCTTCAAATTTAAATGACCCGAGGTCCAGAGCCATTGCTAATAACAGTTACTGTTATTATACAGCACTGAAAAATCTTCCCTCTGAGAGTGCTACGTTGAAGCTGCAAGAACTCCTCTGGAGGGGTGGGGTGCAGGACATTCAAAGCCTTCCGATGGCGACTGGGAGGGGCCAGATTCTGCATGCGGACCTCCATGTGCAACCTCGGGGAGTGCTGGTCCTTTGGGTCTTCACTTTACTATGTGTGAAATGCAGTCGGTCATAGTAGCATGTCTTCATGAGGCTAACATGATGATTACAGGAGAAGATATGCAGACTGGGGTTCAGAATGGCTCGCTAAATCAGCACTAAGTTCTTAGAACTGTCCTACGTGATCATGCTCCTGAGTCTCAGATCCTGGTGCTGCCAGGGGTCTGAATACTACGTCAGCTGGCTAAGGGACCCATTCCTCAAGGCACTTTATTATGTGTTGACTAAATGGTAGACAATGATACAAAACAAAAGGATAGATGGGGGTGGGGTAAGCAGGGAGGTTCAAGATGAACCAAAAATGCCTACAACTAATAACACTGTCCACCCAGAAGGAGTCATCTGTCCCTTAGAGCCACATCGCAATCAGCTGTGCTGGAGAGGCAGCTCAGGGTGTCACTCACAGGGAAGGGAGGAGAAGGACGAGAAGTGATGCGCTGATCACCAACATTCCCACATATCCAGAAATTCCACCTATCAGGAAGGTGAGCGGGGACGGACAGAGCTGCAAAGGAGAACGCTCTGGTTGCTGAACTTTAAAAAAAGAAAATGCTTTTAATTTTATGTGTCTGTAGCTGAGTATTATGTGTGAGTCACAAGGGAGCAGAGTCTCAGATCGCCAGTGACTTAAGTTCCAGAAGGCTGAGGGCTGCTGTGGGTTCTGGGAAGCACACCAGGGTCCTCTATAAGAACAGCAAGTGTTCGTCTGCGCTGAGCCATCTCTCTAAGCCAGCGCTCATTCACTTTCAAGCACAGGGCCCTCTCTTGATCATGCTTTGTTAAGGAATTTACAGGATGGCTCACTCCTGTCAGTTTGCAGGCATGTTAGGATTCTCTATTTCACGATGAAATCTGTTTAGCCTTCATGGTTCCCAAATTCTCTGCGCGAAGCTCATGATTTAAATATCTCTGTATCATACTTGGATCAATTTCAGGAACTTGTAATTTGGATGAACCAATAACTTAATCTCAAAGAGTAGCTCAAGTCAAGAACAAAAACATAGATGCTATAAGAGAGGGGGAGGAGGAGTAGAAGGAGGAGGAGGGGAGAAGGAGAGAGAGAGAAAGAATTGGGGCCTCCCTGGAAGGATGACATGCAGGGGTGGTTATAAAGCAGGAAGTACCATGTCTAGAAGTGACATATTTAACTCCGTGACTTCTTGGTTTATTTTCATACTGAGCCATAAGCAGGAAAGCATCATGACCTAAGGACTTACACAAAATACACTTTTAGGTCACATGAACTTACAGAAATGCACCCTAAAGCATGGTTGTGAAGGCAGCTGATCAAGCGATCAAAGATGGAAAGATAGTTGGGAGAGGAGAGGTTGGACCGTGTGAGCAACCACCACCTCTCGAGTCATTAAAGGACACAGGAGAGCAATGAAACGGCCCGTCTTCGAATTCTGCATCAAATACCCTACTCCTGGTCATAAGCTGCTAATCAAGCTTGGGTTCTACTGAACTGTTAGTGCAGGCTCCTCCAGTAGGAAGTCTTCTTTGCCCTCCCTCCTTAAGGTAAGCAGGGCTCCTAGAGCATGTTAAAGTAAGACAAAAAGAGCCAGCCACAGACTCCCAACTTCCAGGACAGGGATAATACGATCGATCGATCGGGGCTCACGTTTATGCCCTTTGCATTTAGATGCCCCCTGCCAAGCTGCTGGAGACTCTCTAATGATCTTAAAGCATAGTGAGGTTTTGACTCCATTCTATTTTAAGACATGTGTCTAAGTAATGTCACCTGTGGTTAAGGTCTTACTTCTTTTCAATATGATATATAACATATAGATTGTTGTTTATTTGAATAATGTGGGCGTATACATGTTCGTGTGTATGCAGGCGCACAGGAGCAGACATGTATACCCTTGAAGGCCTTATGTGTTAGGACCTGGGCCTCCCTGAAAAGGCTAAGATGGCTGGGAAGCCAACTGTGGGGTTCCACCAGTCTTCACCTCCTCAAAGATGACAATGGTGAAGAAGCCTTCATGACCTCCAAGGTGACTGCTGGTCTTTGGCCAACTCATCTCCCCATCAGGGACACCACTCTATGATGACCATCAGGGGGTCTAAACAAATAGGTCTTTCACTACGGATGACCTTGTATGTATCACCTCAAGATCAAACCAAGGCCAGCCATCACAAGCTATAGACTAGCCATCTACCAACAATAAGAAGACATGCAAATGACATCAGAAATACCCTCCTGAAGAACAATCTCCATTCAAGATAATTATTCCGTATTTACCAACTCATTCACCCATTTCCTCACTCGACAACTGGCATACAACCTGTCAGAGATAACATGAAAGCATCCGCAGACAAAAAGACATGATCCTCAGGGCTAGGATACCCACTCCTCAGGGAGTGAGAAAAGGCCTAACACCCCTGGAAATAAATAAGCATTATCATTTTTCTAACCCATGGTTTATTTTCAACATGAAATTTATGTAGAAAAGAATGAGGCTGCTCTTTAAAACAAAAAAAAAATTTCAGTGGATCAAAAGCGTCATTAATCAATGTCTCTTTTAAATTAAAAGGTTCGCAAAAAGGTGGGCACGGAACCAACGTGGGAAACAAATCACTCCCCTTGCTGAGCGAGGGTCAGAGTCTAAATGGGAGAGTCTCTGTGTTTACCCAGCTCATCTCCTGCGTAATGGATCTGGAGAAGAGATTTCCGCTGGGGCTCTCTGCTAATTTGAGGCTTGCCTTTTGCTTTTTGAAAATGACACTTAGATGGTTACTCTACTACAGTAACTGGTTGTAGAAATAAACCTCCTGCTTGTTTTCACAGTAATGTGTTTCTCTCCTGACCTAATCCAGCAGACCTGAAGCCTGCTGCTTGCGGGTGGCTACCAGACACCATTTGCAAAATGATGAATCTTTTTGGCAAACAATGGCAAAGGATGTCTGATGAACTTGAGGAAGGACTTCTGCTACGGGGGCTAGAGAAGATCTGGCGACCCCAAAAGAGATTCACTTAAAATCAGAAGCACTTGAGGCTGCTGAGATGGCTTAGCCTGTAAATTGCTGAAGGTGTACATGAAGGCATGGGCTCAGATTCCCAAGACCCTTGTGAAAAGGGGGTGTGATAGTGTGCACCTATAATCTCAGTGCTGGGGACTAGAGGCACGAGGATCACTGGAATACACTGGTCGGTCAGTCTAACCAAATCAGTGAGTTCCATTAGACGCTGATTCAAAAAATAAGTGCTGATTGGAAAAGATCATCTTCTGGCTTGCACATACAAATGCACACACATACCTAAACATTAGTTTGTGCATATAACCACATGCATACCTCCCAAACACCCACATTCCCATTAACATGAAGATACATACATGCAAAACACTATACAAATCACTACATACATACATATTATACAGACACACATGCACTCACATACATACATACATACCCTTCCCACATATGGAGTATCTCATTCAAGAATATCTCGCCCAATATTTTCCTTTACCTGCAGTCCAGAAAACTTCTCTCTGTAGACTGTTTTAAGTCAAGAAACACTGTGTTTGATACCACGGTCTCTACACAGACAGTACACCACCTTTGCCAGCCAGCATCTCTGTCCAGTATAATATCAACCCAGGGATTTACACATGCTTACAAATGAAAACAGAATAATAAAACAGCTTGCAAAACTGGCTGGCTGGCAATTTCAATAGCTGCTGGGAGGATCCAGCATAGCATTTGTGAGGTTGGCTCCCAATATTGTATTGTTGCATTGTCGCGCGTACCTCAAACTTAGGGGCTGAGGTCTATTCGCAAATGTTCAAAATCATATAGGGTGATCATGTCTACAAAGAAAATGCTTCCACTCTTCCCTCACAGCTTAGATTCGTCCCGGAGCCTCCCCTTCTTCTACTTTGAATAAACACATATCTATTAGAAAGATCAAATGGAAATGAAAGCATCATTGGAACATGAGAAGGCGTGAACCAATGAAGGAGCATTCCCATGTGCTGGATGCTGACAGAGCCAAAGGAGACTTTCTAAGCCGTGCTTTACTCTCTAGGCTACAAATAAATGCTACTTATTTCCATTTTAAAGGAGATAAATGTGAGGCCAAAGTCATGGCCAAGAGTGCTCTCATCTGAAAGTAAATATAGAAAAGTCGCTTACCAAGTGCCACTCTCCGCTGGATATATAACGCAACGAACCCCAGAACACTACCAAGCTTGCCTCCGCACCAAACCCAAACTGCCTGGGTAATAGTGAGCACTACTAAAACAGCAGCAGCCCCGGGCTTGGTCGCAACGCTGCCACACATCCTTGGCTAACGAAATATAGACAGGCACCAATGGGAAGGGCGTGCCTATGTAGTTTTGAAAAGCTTTAGTACAGCCCATTCTGTTTAAGGAATGAAGGGAAATCTGGAGAGAAGCCCCTTCACTCTTTGTTCTCTCACTCTCCCACCCCTAGAAGGCACCTTTGATGTTGTGATAGACAAGGGGCCACTCTGAGACCGTGAAAACAAAAATCACAACTTTAAGGTGGCATGGGGACAACATCCAAGATAAAGCTCAGTGTCTGAAGAGGACAAAAATGTCTAAGCCATCGACAACAGAAACAAAGGAATGGCCCCATCTCAGGCAGCTCTGTGAGTCAGTGAGTTCTACCAGGCTTACAGAGGCAGTGGCAATGTAGAGGGGGCCAGACACCTGTGGAAAACATCTTTGTCCTTTGCTGCAGCTGTTAACTGCCTAGAAATCCCCAGAGGAGGGATGGGCATTTCATGAACCCTTCAGTGCAGCAACCATTAACTGTCTATAAAATCTTGGGGAGGGGAGTGGCCTTAAGAGCCCCACCTCCTGGCAACCATTAACTGTCTATAAAACCTTGGGGAGAGCAAAGCTTCATGAGTCCCTCCCATCTCCAGAGCAGAAAATTAATGAGCAATATTAATCAATCAATTAATTAATTAATTATAAAAGAATTAATTTTGTCCAAGTCTCCTGTGGCCAATCATAGTTCAGAAGAGACTACATGACATGCTGGCCTGGGAGACAGTGTCCCAGAACACCCCCTTCCATTTGGTATAGCTATGAAAGACACACTATCAGGAGCCGAGCCTGGAGCCCATTTTCAAAACATTAAATAAAAACAGCCATGCTACTTATGCCACCATAATGTGTAGTTGTTTGTGTGTCCCCAAAGCACAGCCGGGCAACCGAGACAGGGGCTATATATGATGCCTGAAATAGTCACTGTCAGTCCTATTTTTACTGCCCTATCTACAACGAAAGAGAAATCTCCATTCCCTATATTAAATCACTGTAGTCAAGTTTCTGATCAATGAGGGAAAATGCCATCCTAATTGAAACCCAGCTCGTCCTGGAAATGTCCCATAGGCAAAGAGCAAAGAAGACAGTTCAGTTGCCATAGGGCTGGTCTTCCATGTAAGAGGACCTGCGTTTGATGCTAACACCTCCTATAACAAAGTCAAGTATACTAATGAATGCTTGCAATTCTAGCACCTGGGGAGCAGAAGCAGAGGCAAACAGATCCTTGATAATCAGAGAACCCTAAGATCACGGAGAGACAGGTCCACCTCCAAACCCAAGGTGGGTGGCACCCGAGGAATGCCACTAACCCCTGGCCTCCAAAAGCATGTGCAACTATGTACATGTGCCTAGAGGACATGTATGGTTAAAGACATAAAAGAAATTGAAAAAAAGGAATAAAAATGTTTAATTTTTCTTCCCAGTGTTAGTAAATATTAACATCAACTCCTACAGGTACCAGATGCCCTGGTATGTGCTAGATGGCACTCAGGAGTGGATATAGAACCTGACCTTTGAGAAACTTACAAACTCTGGATAGTCACATGAGCACAGAGCAGCTTCAAACACAATCCGTCCTAATGGTAAGTACTAGAGGAAAACACATGCCACTATCTAAACACACAGCCAGGGACCTAAGCCAGTCTAGAGGAGTGTGGGAGGCTGTCTCCTAAAGTGTGACGCTTACCTGTGCCCTTACATGAAGTCTCTCCCACTGTCCAGCTTCCAAACTTGAGCATACAGATGCTCTTCCTGGGTGCAGACTGAGTCTCCACACAGGGTCAGGGCCAAACTATCACATAATCATGGCTGGTCATACTCAAAGGAGACCCAGCATCTAGGAAGACGCCTGCTATGGTCTAGAAATCAAGTGCCTTCTACCTGATGCAAAAACATGCGTTGGAAGCTTGGTCCCCAAACAAAGATGCTATGTGAGATTATTCTAGAAAGTTTTGGAGCTAGACACTTATGGAAGGAAGTAGGCCACTGAAGGCAGGTCTGTAGCAATTGCTTTGTCTCTTCCTGTCTGTCTGTCTGTCTGTCTCTCCTTCTGCCTGTCTGCTTCTCTCTCTTCTCTCTTTTCTCTTCTCTTCTCTTCTCTTCTCTTCTCTTCTCTTCTCTTCTCTTCTCTTTCTTCTTTTTCTTCTTCTTCTTCTTCTTCTTCTTCTTCTTCTTCTTCTTCTTCTTCTTCCTCTCTCTCTCTCTCTCTCTCTCTCTTCTCTCTTCTCTCTCTCTTCTCTCTTCTCTCTCTCTCTCCTTTTCTTTTTCTCTGCTCCCTTTCTACTATGATGTAAAGAAACTCCCGAGGGCTAGAGAGATGGCTCAGGGGTTAAGAGCATGACTGCTCTTCCCTAGGTTCTGAGTTCAATTCCTAGCAACCACATTTTGGCTCACAACCATCTGGAATAGGATTAAATGCCCTCTGCTTGTGTGAGAAGACAGCGACAGAGTACTCACACAAATAAAATGTGTGTGTGTGTATGGAGAGAGAGAGAGAGAGAAAGAGAGAGAGAGAGAGAGAGAGAGAGAGAGAGAGAGAGAGAGAGAGAGAGAGAGAGAGAGAGAGACCCCTGCACCATGTACAACTACAATCATGCTGCTCTGGCCAAGTACACGAAGTCCTGCAACCCTGAGTTGCACTCTTGGACTCTTGGAAACCATGAGCCCAAATAGGTTTTCCCTCTTGTGGATTTTGGTCATACTAATCAAAAAGCTAACTAAACCAGAAGAATCCCGATTGGTGAATTCAATATTTCCATATGACTTCAATTTATAAATCTAGAAGAGTTCTATACAGGGAGGCATTTGTGCATCTATAAGCAAAGAAGAGTAAAAATTTAGTCATTTTACATTGGAACGGCAAGATCAGACCCCTGCCCCCAATACTTACAGCCTTATCATGGATACTTAACGTTTGGAGACTTGCCCTGGACTGAAAAGCTAAGCAAAGATGATGTTTTTTCAAAACACATCAATTCCCAGGGCCCATGAAGTATTTGTGGTAAACTGCCAACAAATGTGAAATTCCTAATTCCAAAGCTCAGTCAAATGAGGATGAGAAACGCAAGACCCAGAAAAGGCTTGACACTGGGCCCAGAGAGTCAGGGGTGGCGGCGTGTGCAAGCCGAAGCTGAGGAGCCCCGGCAACGAGGCCAGCTGAGGATCTGACTGGACTCCCTAATTGCTTTGGCAGCTGTCCCTCATCCCAACTGGGCTCTCGGGCTGCACACTGTACTGACGGGACAGCGATATTCCTTTCACTCCCGTCAAAGCCATCAGCGCTGGGTTTCAAAGCACCAAGCTGCTGATCCAGTAACTATTTCTCCGTGGTGCAGGGGGAGAAGCGGGAGCTGCAGAACCGTTTGATTGATAACTGTATTTTATTCGGAACTCCGAGGACTATAAAAAACAACCCTACCATTTGTTGAGTGCTCGCTGTGAGCGAGGCTCTGTTCTATTGATTTTATATCCACTGCTGAATTTCACTCTCGCAGTAACCTTTTCTTAAGTGGCTATGATGTCCCTATTTTCCAGCTGAGGAAGAAGGCTCCCAAGGCAGGTTGCTTGCACAAGATTACAGAGTTAGAAATGTGCCAAGCCAGCTGCAGATGCCGGCCACCCGATTCAGGCAGGAGGGACTGTGAGTGTCCATGTCATCCAAAATTGGTCTTGAACTTGAGGTCTTCCTACTAAGGGCTATTCTAGGTGTGCAATACCATACCTGGCATAGCTCACTAGGTTCTAGAGTCGGCATGCTTACATATCCCAAAGCTCCCACTTTAAGTCTCATAGCAAGCCCACCTCCGTCCTGTGAAACGAAAAGCTCCAGTCATGTGACAGGGACTGGTGATGGAGACAGAAATAAGAAACAAATCCTCCCTTCTTATCTGTAATCTCAAGAAACTTCCTTATTTCCCTTGGGTCTAGGAGCAGCACTGAACAAAAGCCACAGCAAGTGCCAGTCTTCCTGAAGACTGGGTGCCACGCCAGGCCTTGCCACAGGTGATCCATTGAACAGTCAGAGGCAGGAACCGAAGCACAGGTCATGAGTGAGGATTCTGACTGCTCCATGTCAAAGAAGACAGAAGAGAAAAACACAGAATGGGGCTGAGTTCCAAAGTCTCCGTTAATGAACCCTGAAGCAATCGCATGACCAGACAGGACAGAGCTACTTCTGGCGTTTCCCTTTCCAAGCCTTGGGTCCAGAGAGGAAACTGTATCCTGCAAAAGTCTGCAGCTAGACAAGCGGCAGTGCCTCTAGATGGCTGGATACATAATGTCTCTCTCACTCACAGACAGACATAATGGAAAACAGGAGACCCAGCAGGTCAGGACTAGGTTCAGGCTTCCCTGGCAGCTGTGGACCCAGGAGCCAATGAGCTTACAAATGAGATGATCTATTGGATAGTGACCAGGCGCCCAGGAGCTGGAGCCACCGGAAGAATGAGACCACTGGACCAGGTGGCAAGCATCAGAAGGCAACCCTCACCAGAGCCGGAGAGGGAGCGGGAAGCCAGAGACCAAGGTGCCAGTTCAGGCCTCAAAAGGGGGGAATGCAATTCCCAGTTTCCTGGGAAACAGAGGGGGCACCAGAAGCAAAGAACAAAGCCCCAAAGTGCAAAAGGTCCTAGAGAGCAAATGACTCCAGTTTCATCTCCAGCTATCTAAGCTTAGAGTTCAAGGGCAGTGCCCAGTTCTGGGACCAACCTCTGGTGTGCCCATGTTGTACACAGGGGGGCATTTGTTGTGGGCTGTATAGTCCAAGAGAGAGAAGGTGCCTTGGAGATATGGCAGCCTTAGGGATGGGTATGAAACTCATTATTAACCTGTAACCCACAACAATGGGAGTTTTGGAATAGGTCAAAACTTTGGCCCTTTCCAAATTAAAATTAACCTGCAGCTGGAGGTACACTAAACTGAATTCTCCATCACAGAATTTGCAGGTGAAGAGCTAACCCTAGGACTCAGACCCATGGATACATCCCAGGTAACAGTAAGTAGGGCTGGAAGGTAGCTCCATTTGCAAAGGGCTTGCCTGAAGAGGCACGTGCCGTAAATCCACCCAAGGACTTGATGGTGTGTATTTGAAAGACCAAGGCTGAGGAGGCAGGGACAGGTGGACTCCCTGACTCACTGGCCAGGTTAACATACCATGCATCCAAACCAATGCGGCTGGCAACCGAGACACAACATCCAAGGTTGATTTCTGGCTCACAGACGTGCAGCCACATACATGCAAACAGACACATATACATACAAAAAGGGTAGTGAGCCATGCTATCATACTACACTGTATGAGGGTGCTGGTGAAACATTAGCCTACTTCAATTAAACACCAAGAATGGTATGTGAATTTTATAAATAAGTTTTTTTTTTCTTTAAATTGTGCCTTCACGGATCCCAAGCCTTGAAGAACTGGAAACACCTCGGGTTGTCTGACTTCTGAGTGGTCTTCTTTTCACTGGTAGATGGGGAGAAGGAAAAAGATTTGATACTAGAGGAGACATAGTTGATTCAGATGGAAGAGAATGCACACAAAACAGGAAGTAAAACCTGAGGAAAGAATTCCGGGTTCTGAGAGACCTTGAGGCACCACAGTGGCCACACGGAGACCCTGCGCAGCAAGTAGCATCTGAGCCCTGTCTGTGACTGTGCTCAAAGGAAATGAAAATGGCAGGCGAGTAGGGACCACTCTGCCATGTGGAGGGCTAAAGAAGGAACTACTGCAGCAAGGAGGGCAAGGTCTTACCGTGAAGATGCAGAAACAGTTTGGGAAAGACATTAGGAAAGAGTGGGGATATCGTTCTGCAAAATTATACAAGACAAAGGGGGCTGAACCAGGCAAATATTATCACTTCTGATAGACGGGGCTCCAGAATTGCTAAAAACCATCCCTTTGTTAATGATTTTTAAGTTATTTCAGCTTTGAAACTGTTCTCAGACAAAAGAGAAAGAAAATAATTGTCAATGTCAGGTGCAGTCACATGGTGAAGCCTGAGCCCCAGTGTCCCAAGGTACCTGAGACTTGACAAATGTGATTCCAGAGCTCCCAAGGGAGAATGTAAACCTCAAAGGAGCGGGAACAAAGGAGCAGGGGTGTAACGAGGAATCCCTCAAAGCGTGATGAGTGGAGACAATCTTTGTAACATCAATGAGAGGAACAAGTTACCAGGCAACAACCAACAGGGCTTTGTGGAGACAAGTCACTTCTACCCCTTCCAAAAAGCGACAGGGCAGGCAGATAAAGAGGAAAGAGAGAGGTAATCTTAAGGACTTTTGTCAGTCCCTTGATTCTGTCCCTCCTGACATTCTCATCACAGAACCCGGGAAATGCAAGGAGGCATGCCACACCCAATGGGTGGTTATCAGTGCTGTCCTGTCAACCCCGCGGTGCTGAACAAGTGATGTTCCACAGCGGCCACCTCCAGCCCAGGATTATTGAATATTTCTATCAGCAAGAAGCAGCATGCTTCCTGAACGGGGGTGAGGCAGCCTACAATTGAGCCCAGGGTCTCGCTATCGCCAGCCTGCATCTCCGCCTCTCTCATCAACCAAGGTGTAGCCCCACACTTCACCTCTGAGGAAGGAAGACAAATATCTAGGACAGTAACCAGAGGCAGAGGGATGGAAACTCCTTCCCCAGCTGCCTCTCCCAGAAGCCCCCTCCTAGGTTCACAGAGACTCTGAGCGCTTGCTGCTTCTTCACAGACAATAGTGCTCACAAAACTTCTAGGAAGAGGGCAGGGGGATGATTCCAGGAATCCTCAAATGCACGCTGCGAGCTCAGCTCCAGGGATGCTGGGAGACGCCCAGCCTGAAACCAGCCCACGGGTCTGCAGAGGTAGAAAGCATCGCCCAAAGACAGTCCTAAAGCTTTTAGAGACCCTGCTCAGGGCGTCAGTTTGGAGACTCCATTTCTGAAAAACCAGGTGACCCAGATGGGAAACTGCCAGGAAACAAACAAATGATTAGTCCTGGTCCCCAGGAAAGCAATGGCAAGACTTCTTATCTAAGCAGTGGAGAGGGAGGGGGCAGCAAACTTACCACCTATTCATTTAGAGCGGAATTAGTAATAAAATTACATCATAAAAAAGATTTTTTCAAAATGTTAGGTCCAAGAATATAGCCATTTTGCTTCATCCTCAGAAACCTCACTGATGGGGTTTTATGACGGTCCCCCTGCCCCCACCCCTGGCAGTCCATTCCTCACCATAAACAAATTTCATCCCAGCATTAGGGCTAAACAATATTCATTAAGAATCCCGCCAAAGTGCAACATGTAAGTAAATCAAACCTTTGATGCTCTATTTTGCAAATTTCATGGGCCACTAGGGATAATTAAAAGGGCAATTATATAAAGTTGGTGCAGTTTTGAGAAACAAATGACATTTTCTGCTTTAAAGCACTTGATAATTTGATATTTTGCTATTAGGGCCATCATGTGTACTTTTATAGACAGGCCGCCAAATAAACAACAAATGTTCCTTAACAGCCTCTAATGACTGTTTTTGCCCACTAATATCACTCTCCAATCTAGTCCATAAATCATACGCTAAAAGATTAAGGTAAAGATAATGAAAAAGTATTAGAAGCCATTAAGCTAAAGGAGAAGGGAGAATAAGAAGGAAAAAAAAAAAGGCTAAAAGCATAGATTTCTCCTGTGCTTTTTGCAGAAACACCTATCGGGAGCCTGGGCTCGGAGCGTCGGAGTGGGCTCGGTTTTGTCGGCTGTGTTTAACCACCTCTCCGAAGGCAGCAAAGTACATTACAGCGCATGAAAAATACGGCCCAGAAACTGCTAGTGGCAGAAGCATTTAACTTCATTGTTAGCAGCCTCTCCCAAGTGGTACTTTTTCACCAGCGAGTTGTTTATTATGTGCGGTGCCAGGCAAAACTGATTAAATGGGGCTCTTAAGAATCAAAGCGTTATAAATTCATGGAAATACGGCGAGCAATAAATTCCATGGAATTAAAAGCTTACTAGCGCTATTAGCATTTCAGGGTGTTTGAATTGTTAATATTGATGCGCAAAACTGATGTGACTCTAAGACAAGGCGGACCACAGCGCCACACGCGAGATGCCAGAACCATTTCTTTCTCTTTCTTTCTTTCTTTTTTTTTTTTTTTAAACTGTGTCACTGGGGCTGGGCAACTGTAAAAGCAGATCGGAAATGGGGTTTAATTACCTCCGAAATTCTCATTTGCCCTAAGAAGTCAATCCCACCACAGAAGAGAGAAGGCACCAAATAAAGATTTATACCCAAGAGGAAAACAAAATAAGCATGAAAAGTATCATGCAAGGATTTGTACTTAAAATGCACAGAAATTCCGTCTTAAATAAGAGAGCGGCATGGCCTCTGTGAGGAGCAGGACCAGTGTGGGATGACCCAGAGGTTCTTGGGTAACACAAAGCAGAAATAATCTCCCAACTGATCACTTGGGAAAATACCAAGATGAAGTGGGCACGCTCAGAGGTGCTTGCTATATTTTCCTGGTTTGTCATGTTTCATTTAGGGCTCTTGTTGAAGTAGGTAAGGTATTCTAAAATGATAAGGGGTTAAAAAAAAAGTCAATTATTACGCCATTAGGGACGTGACACCCCAAGTGTACGCTCTGAGGCAGTCACTCTGCTGCAACTGCCCATTTAAACGCCCCTTTTCAGCAGAAGCACGTCTTGGAATCTTCACTAGATAAATATGAGTGTGGGGAACAAGACAGGAAGGAGAAACAGATGCTTCTTAAAGAGTTCAGAAAGCTAATTTGACTCTTATTAGAAAAAGAAAATACTGCTTGCAAATCCTGGGTGACCCCTTCAAAACACTGAAGAGAAAAAGTATTCTAATCCTGGAACTTCCGAAAAAGCAGAGGAGGGGAGAGGGAATAGCCCAAAGCTCTCAACCTAAACAGATATCAAAACCACCTCTTCATCCGTCCCAGAGTTTGGCCCATTTTACACTATTTTTGAACATATCAAGAAAGCTTAATCCCTTTGATCAGAGAGCCCCACATGTAATGGAATCTACTGACCCATCACTGGTACGTGTGGTTATCTCCTGGGCTACACTCCACATGTAGATATAACATTCTATCCACTGAAGACGCCTGCTGCTTCACCCAGAGTCACAGAGCCGGGTCACATACTGAAAAAACAGAGACAAAGAAGAGAAAACTAATAGGAAGCACACACAGGTGACTGTGTCTGCACCAGGCTCAGGTCCAAAGCATTCTCACTGCCAGGGCAGCAGTGCCTTCCAGAGTGGCTGAATGGTTATAACTGATGTTTACAGAAAGTTCTGTCCCTGAGGCAAGGCCTACTATGTGCACGCTGCTGGCAGGAAAGACGAACAGATGTTTAACACGCCATTCTTGGGCTCATAAAAGCTTCTAGGTCTCCACGGAGAAGTGATCCATCACAAAACACCCATCTCACAGTCTAAGCTGAGAATGCAGAAGACTCAGAGAGGGCAGCTCCATTCAGTGGGATTTGGGGGATTTTAAGAAGAGGCATACCCACCCTCCCAGAAGAAAACCTGTGAACAAGGCAGTGCTAAAGCAGCGCTCTATACATACAGAATGAATGAGGAGGATAACTAACCCCACCAAAACGCACAGTGAGAGATGAACAGGCTGCTGGAGACAGTCTATATAACAATGAAAACAGCAAGCTAGTGCTGGAGAGATGGCTCAGCAGTTAAGCGCACGGACTGCTCTTCCAGAGGTCCTGAGTTCAATTCCCAGCAACCACATGGTGGCTCACAACCATCTGTAAGGGGATCCTATGCCCTCTTCTGGTGTGTCTGAACACAGCTACAGTGTACCCATATGTATAAAATAAATACATACATCTTCAAATGAAAAGAAAAGAAAACTGTACGTAACTTTTGCCTGCCAACCCTCTGCCTATAGTAAGGCAGATCAACTTCACAGCTCATGAAGGGCTCTGTATAGGGCTAGCTACAGCAACAGTGAGCAAAACCAGTCCAATCCTTACCTTCATTTTTGGGCCCTATCAACAGAGTCCTTACGTCAAAATATTTGAGAAAAAAATGTATTTGTAGTGAATACACACGTGCTTTTTTTCCTGATCTTTATCCCCTAAAAATGCAGTAGGACAGATGTTCGTACAGCCTTGTATTGTAAAATGTGCTACTCAGGCTAGAGACAACTTACTGCACATAAGAGGATCATGCTGTAGGTTACAAAGACCACATGCGAGCATGCTTAGACTTGTGTATGGGTGTGGGGAGTGCCAAAACTAATCCCACATTGAATCCTGAGTGGTCACAGTCAAGAGCTAAGAGCCTCAGCTGTAACAGCAGACACTGGCAAGCTCCCATGTCTGCATCCACACTTCTTCACACAGGCTGGAAGTCTCTGTTTCTAACTACAAATGCCTCTCTCATTCCATTCTAACTGTGATATTCATGACCTGATGTCAAATTGTTATGCTAGAAAGAGAGGACCCTGATACTATCTGATTCTGGTGACTGCCAGGGATCAAGGGCTCTGGTCCTCCCTGAAGGATCACCTGACTGGGTTCCCTTTTCTGACTGGAGTTAGAAACCCTCGGATCACACAAAATTCTTCTCCAGGTTTCAGCTGAAGCCTTTAGAGTAGTGGTTCTCAATACTACGACTGTTTAATACAGTTCCTCATGTTATGGTGACCCCCATCCATAAAATTATTTTCACTGCTGCTTCGCAATTGTAATGTTGCTACTGTTATAAATTGTAATGTAAATATCTGATATACAAGACATCTGATATGCAAACCCTATGAGGGTCGTGACCCCAGGTTGGGAGCCACTGCTTTAGAGGTATAATCCACTTCAGAAAGGCTTGGGTCTAACTTAATTTCTGACCTGAAGACAAGGACATCAGCGGCCCTGGTGTTCCCGAGCTGGAAGACAAAGAACATGTTGAAAGGATACTGCCTTTCCTGGTCCCCAGAGGAGCTGCCTTCCTTCCCACTGACACAGACAGTGGCCTCACCCCTTCAAATGGACCCTCCTCCCTCTCTACCAGTCAGTCGTCTTAGTTCCACAAAGGACCCCAGTGGTAGCTTGCACATAGTCCTGATTGCAGGTGTCCCTGTGACCTACCTAGGAGTTCGAACGTCAGCACTGCATGAGGAATGATTTCTTGGACTCCAGAAAGTATTTGCAAGGAGATGCTGAGAAGGCACAAGTCTAAGTGGCAATCATATGGTCATTTTCTCTCCACCTGCACCTGTCCTCCTTCCTAGATGTCTGCCTATGTGACAGTGTCATCTGACCCTAATACTACAGTAATCACATTTGATTTTTTTTTCCCAGGCAGAGCTGACCCTTTACCACAAGTCCTTTGGGTCTAGTGTTGCACAGGACAAAGTAATACCAACCTGTAATACCAAGCCAGGCACTCACTGTGCCTCACGCCCTTCTCAGCCATAAATCAAGCTGCTTCCTTCCCTCTCCTAGCCCTGGCACCCTGGTCAAGTTCAAGAGTCTGGGATTGCAGTCTTCTAGCAGGGCAGTACACTGATATTCCCCATCCAACCCACCCTGTCCAGCCCTCTGTAAATACAGTCTCCATTATTTCATGGGAACAGAATTTCTGATGACAGTGTCTGTCCAGGGAGACGTCTCCTGATGCTATGTAATGGGGCCTGGATTTTGAAGGGCACACAGTAAGCCAGACAAGGACTGGGCAAGAGAGACATGAGCCACCAATAAGAGCCAAGAGATGGGGGGTGAAAGATTGAGCTCATTTACTGTGCAGAGGTCAGTGATCACCTTGGAAGGTCTAGTCTAGGTGGTAGCTACTGAACAGGAAGGGAAGATGATAGAGAAAAAGTCATTTGAAGATGAGAAAAAGGATTCAAGTGCCTGTGGGTGTACATTTCTTCCTGTAAAAGCTTTACTCAGCTCCTAAGGCACATGCTATAGAACTGAAACTCCTTACTGAGAAGTCTCAACTCCATGGCACTTCCTATGAAAGTCTCTTGCTCATTTTCCCAGGTAGAGCTGACCCTTCACTTTACTGTAACTTCCATTGGGTCTAGTGTTGCACAGGACAAAGTACTTCCTTGCTGGCACCCTTGCCTTCTCTAGTAGCCTAGAGCTCTGAAGGATATGCACCCTGGTGCCTGAGATCCATGGAACACCAGAATAACAGGTGCTCTCGGTTTCCTGACACCCACGCTATTGCAGACAGGAAACGGAAGAGGAGAGGAATGTCAACACTCTGGGCACACCATCCCATCAAGATCCATACTGAGGGGCCTTTGAAGTACAAGACCTGAGGCTACCCCTGCAGAGCTAGAGCAAGGGGCTGTGTGTAACCATTACCTCCACCCTCAGAGGACCTCACTAGCATGGAGGGAGTCAGAAGTGGGTTGCCTCAGAAGACAGAAGAGAACAGTAAGGACTTAGGCTAAGTGGAGCCAGACCTACACTGGACTGTTAGATCATCAGAGTTTCTTTTTTGCTGAAGCCAGCATGGGCTGAGAGTCTTCTAGGACATCCATGTATAAAATCTTCACTGATGGAGGTCACAAAAGGAATTAGCATTACAGGAGGGAAGCCTTGCAGTCAGAGTCATGAGGAGGAGATCTGCGCTGAATGGGCTGTTTCTTATCGGTGGGTTCTGAAATCAATCAGCAATCTTATCTGATTTTCGCTTTTACTAAAAGCAAGAATTTAAAAGAGACATCATCAAAACCAGTATCTGATCGATTTCAGCAGAGAATGCTGCCCTTTTGGATATTAACAGTTTGTTCTTAGATACACTGAGACTCTTCTTAAATGGGATTACACTCCGCATGTGTTCAAACTAAAATATAGCACAGAGGGGCAAACAGGAAGAAGAAAGAAACCAACACACACCAATTTCCTAGGGTCAAATGACTACTGTTACCCATTTTCCTTTGAGTGTGTGTGTGTGTGTGTGTGTGTGTGTGTGTGTGTGTGTGTGCAGTGTATATTTGTACATATATGAGTGACCTTAATTTACCAATTCACTTGAGGAACCTCTTTGTGTCTTCCACTATAAGCAAGTTACATTCCTGACCCCAGGCCTTTTATCAGAAGGGCCAGCATAAGTCCTAGCAGTAACAGTCCTCTGTTTCCCACTGCATTTGTGAATATAGTCAGCAACAGCTCCTCACTGAAAACCAATCTCATGTTACCACTTCGACGACTCTATGCTTGGTCTTGCATTTCACTCCCATTTACCTCATAGTGTTCAGTGAGCAGATAGTTGTCTTGGACAAACACCAAAAGCAAGGCACAGGAAGGCACAATTCTAGAAAATCAGCTCTTTGTTGAGTGTTAGAGAATGCAAGCACCCACGTGAAACCGCTCCCTTTAACTCCTAAGACTCTGGTTTTTGTTGTTGCTGTTTTGTTTTTAAGACAGATAGTCTATGTGGACCTGGCCATCCTGGTACTTACTCTGTAGACTAGACTAGCCTCACACTCACAGAGATTTGCCTGTATCTGCCTCTGAAATGCTGGGATTAATGGCATGCATCACCAAGCCCAGCTTTCTTTTAAAATTATTATTTTATTATTACTTTTATTACTTATTATCAGTGTGTGTGTGTGTGTGTGTGTGTGTGTGTGTGTGTGTGTGTGTGTGATGTATGATGCACATATGGAGAGCAGAGGACAACTTTAGGGAGTCCATTCTCCCTGGGGTTCTGGGGATCACATGGTTCATCAGGATTTCGTGGAAAGGACTTTTACAGGCTGAGCCATCTCTCTGACCCACTCCTAAGCATCTCTGAAAGGCTTCCCTTGACTTGCCCAGCGCTATATCTGCTGAGTTACAGGCTCAGCAGAAAACTGTAGAAACCTGCATCTAAAGGCACAGGTTAGGCATCTGTGTTTGCCAGCTCCCACAGTGACACGCAGGGTAGCAATCCCACACCGTAGCCCGGGAGACAGGTCCCCCATGCTGACCCCATGTTTCCTTGTTACCCTTTTTCACTTTCTTGTTGTCCCTTTCCACTTTCAACATATCCTGGAGACACACTTTAAGGCAGATTTTGCTCAGTCCAGTTATTCTTTAATTTTAAATAATACAGTAACTTTGGTGTTTTAATTTGTACTTAAACTAATTTGCAGAGGACGAGTAGACCCAGTGCCAGTGAACCCGCCGAGGGTTGGGGGATATGTGCAGGCTAACACCAAAACAGCCCGTGATGAGACGGGAGAGCTGCCCCGTGTACTACCAAACGCACATTTGTTTCCATGGGCAGTCTCTGTGAGGCCAGAGGACTAGTCTGGCTGCTGCCTTCCCAGCATCCCCTAGTCTAAGCTCATTTCTTTCCATGCTCTCCAGCAAAGGGGTTTTCAAAAGAAAAAAAAATCTAGAACAGATAGTAGCAACAAATCTTCCTGAGTATGTATGAAGTTCACTGGGTCATCTACAAACTCACTTTTCCTGGAAAAATATAGATACTCTGGACTTTCTGGTCATAAAGGCCAGATATTATGGCGTTCTATGCTTTAAAAAAAAAAAAATCTAAGAATGTGCCCAATCCCTCTCATTCTCTTCTTATCCCAAAGTGTGAATTTCCTATCTAAACTTAGCAAAGATGCTGCCATCCAGAGAGGCAGGCAGTCCAGGTGTTATGACACGGGTCAGTGATAGAGCATCTGCAAGCATGGATAAGGTTCTAAGTTTCCCCAACATTGCAACAAACCACAAAATCTGGGTGTCAGCCTCCATAGCTCCCTCACCTTCACAAAGCCCATTCCACCCATTAAAGCTGCTGTCTAATCCTAACTTCTAAATTACTCGTAAAGGTTTCCCCTTCCTTGTCTACCCATAAGCAATGCTATGGACCATATCAGGCCATCCGCTGCTCTAGTAACCTGCTGCTCCAGCCCCGTCCATCTCTTCCTCAGGCACTAGGCTGTGGCCATATTTTGTTCCTCATGCATGTGCCTTCTATGCCTACTTGCTGGTGCTGCTGGTGGAGTATGCCCTGTCCTGAGCCCTTGCAAGCCTGGTTCTGCCTGGCTCTGCCTTTTTACCTCTCCAGGCTGCCATGGCCTCTTCCTGGGTCAGCCCTTCAGCCAGGACACTTAGTCCCTATTGTATAGCAAATGAGACCCAGTACTTCTCCGAGCTCCTGCACACCGGCCCTGCAAAGCTCTCAGAGGGAGCTCGTCCAGCCTCTTACAGTACCAAGTTCGCCTGCCCCCCCCCCGCCCCGCCCCGCGGCGGCGGAAGCATGCCTCCAACACTGGGCTGCTTAGCAAACCCTTCCATTGGTCCACGGACAAATCTATCACGTTGTTGGTGGTCTCAGCTTCGTGGGCCAAGCGGCTCTACAATCTCATCTAGTCTCTAATTCTCAGTATTTCTCGAGCTACATAGCACGTTTAAATCCAACCTGTGGAACTGCTGAGAAGACATGATCTCAAAAAAAATTTTATTTTTCCTTTTTCCTTTTTTGTATATTTGTTCTTTTTTTAGGTCTTGGGATGTAATTCAATGATAAACCACTTTCTTGGCATGAATATATTGTGTAACAGTTTTCCTCTGCAATTGAAACATCCCATCCTTCAGGAAGCTCCTTAAGAAAGATACTGCTTCAGGAAGGCCCTGAAACTGACCAGATTCACTAGGCCCCTCCCTACCAGAGTAAGCAATAATAGCTAAAAGTGCCTCTGAGAGGGAGGAACCTGGATTTCTCAGAAGATCCTCAGAGAAACTGAGCTGCAAAAAGACTGAGACTAGAACAGCTGCCTGAAGCAGCAGAAACTAGCCTAGCTGCTGGGAAGAGGGTTAGAAGTGGGGCACCTAAGAGGGGGCTCTCTCCAAACTCTTATGTCACTTCTCATTGCCCCTGAGTACAGGCTGGCCACGGGATGAGTTCTGACAAATGTGAGGCAGTACAAAGCGGTTGACTGCCAGGTCTCAACTTAGCCTGAAGAAGCCCAGTCACTTCCTCTTTCACCCAAAGTTCACCACACTGGAGAACCCCAAGTGCTAGGCATGCAGATGTACCATCCTGATTATTCCCCCCAACAACTACCTTGTCAGCACAATGCAGCCATGTGAGTGGCCTGAATCTACACCACGCGGAGCTGCGTGCGCATGGAGGAGTCATCTTTGCTGAGGGCTCCAAAGGGAAGGCCCTGAGCAGCTCTTGCTGCTTCCAGCCAGAGACCTGGTGTCAGGGCAGCTTGGAAAGCTGCAGCGGAAGAGAAGCAAAGCTTGCCTGCATGCTGAGAATGGATGCCTGGCCTGCCTGCTCATTATCTGGTGGCTGGTCCCCAACCTCTTCCCATCCGTGCATATTTAATATTTCAGGGTGATCTTCCCGAGATGCAAATATGACCACCATACTTTCTATCACGTGCACACAAGCTCAGCCCGTGACTCGGTCACCGTCACCCCCCTTGTACCCTCTATCCTCCCTGTGCTCAGTTCGGCATGACAGCCTGCACCCACACAGAACATGTCTGTCCCTGCAGGTCCTCCGCACTGCTTCTTCTCTCCAGACGACTTCCCTCTGGCTCTGGAGCCAGCAGACATCACTGCACAGAGTCCTCAAAGGAACCACAGTTAACACTCAGCACCAGCAACACCGGGCCCCTAAATGTCTTCTCTGGCTCACGACAAAGAACTTGGAAATTATCACATGAAAGAAAGCTCAAAGACCTGAGAAAGAACAAATTAACGAGCAGTGAGTGGTGCACAGGGCCTGCCTACTTCCCACTCTGGCCTCGCGGCAGGGCCCTGCCACGACCTGGGTTTGTGGATGAGTTCTGGCCTTGGCTGTGCACTCTGGTGCCCTTCCTATAAGGAAAGGCAGTGCCTTCCAGGCACAGGGGAAACAAACAAACAAAAAAGAAAGCAAATTTACACATAAAAGTATATAGCAGGACCTGATATACGTCAAAACTTCAGTAACTAACCCTTACTCTCATCACATACATTTTATTTTTTTCAATATTGATGATGGCCGAGCAAGTGCTCCAATACTGAGCTTAACGTCACCCCCAAACCCCACTTTTAAAGATAGTCTCCCCAAACTGATCAAGCTGCCCTTGACTCACAATACATCCCAAACAAAGTCTTAGGCTAGCAAGATGGTCACTGTGGCTACAGGCCTGTGCTACAGGCTGGGGACCGTCGAGTGCTACTCCTGTTCCTTGCTTTGAGACAAGTGTTAGTGATAATAAAATACAAGCAAAGTAATGAAAGGTTTCTTTCCAAGGCTTTCCATCTCCCTCCTCCATCACAAGCACAGAATTCTAGGCACCTGATGTAGCACAAACACACTCTCACTCTGAAACATCTCCCCGGGATGCCAGGTACCCAGACAAAACCCAGGCTGTGCCTATGAGCTCAGGAATGCATGGGTCAGAGCTCTGAGCAGTTATGTCCCTATCGAGCAATTCAACAAGCACGTGCCCACCCTGGTCTTCTCAGAGCCCCCTGGAGCACTAAAGGAGAGTCCCCCGCACTTTACATAGAGATATGAACTGTTTCTATCCTCACAGAAAATACCTCACTAGTATACATTTTTATTTTTTAACTTAATACCTATTTATTTACTTAGCAACAGAGACTCACTGGGTAGCTCTGGCTAGTCAGAGTCTATGCACTCCAAGCTGCCCTCGGGTTTGTAGAGATCTGTTTGCTTCAGTCTCCTGAGTGGTAAAATATTATTAGAGAGACTTCAGCAACATCAATTATTGTACATTTATCAGGCTCAAATATAGACAATTTTGTATCCAGTGTTTCTCCATTCTGGTGAATCACCCTCGGTCACTCTTTGTCAAGTGGGTGAACCTGTCCTTCAGAGACACCCAGCCATGTCTGAGGATATTCCCGGTTATCCTGAATGAAGGGGAGGGATGCTCTCTGGTAGGGAGTGAGCAGAAGACTTGGAATGTCTGAACATCCTACTGTGTAAACAAAATACGGCACACACCCCTTAAGGAGAGTGCTAATCCTGCTTCTATGAGGTCCAAATAATATCCGTGGGGAGAAAACAGGCAGGCTTGCAAAGTGACTGCACAAACGCCATCCTATCCAACCCTGGACATTCAACAGAGTGGGCTTGGCTAAAAGACCTCAGATCTGGGCAGTGCAACACAGTAACAGTACTGCTGCAGTTTGGCAGGCGCTGTCGGGAGGCACTGGCTGAAACAAAGAATCAGATGAGGAGATCTACTCTGGAAGGATTTCTAAGGGACTATAACACTTAGAACCAGAAATGTAATTTTAAGTGTTCCAGAAGATGCATTTAATAAGTAAGGAGAAACATGAAATTAATTTTAGTAGTATATTTTCTTAAATACAATGACTCTAAAACCTCACCTCTACATATTACTAAACATATATTATTACCATAAAATTTGTCAGATATCTTACTCTTTGTCTTTTTTAAAATTCCTTATGGAAGTTACATGTGGCACCTGTGACTTCTGCCTGGGCACAGTCCAGCTGTTCAGGAGCCACCCAACCCCCGCTTCCTCTACGACAAATAAGCAGAGAAAGAGACTCCTGGGAGGATTGTTGCCAAGGCCCTGGGGATGACTTTAATGCTGTGTTTGCTTTCTTACACATGTTCTTCTCACTGTTGCCTTTATGATTTAAATTATCATATATAAGTAAAGATGGATCAAACTGTACGTACACTGAACAGACAAAAAGAAAAGATGCCCTGTGAGGCCTCATGAATGCATCCCGCTCACTCATTGAAAATGATGGATTGTGGGGATTTCGGAGAAAGGGTTGCCATCGCGTAGTTCTTTGTTTGATGGCAAGGTCAAGGCAATTCTTGCCAAGTGGGTCCAGAAAGCCAATCCCATACTACCTCAAAACACATCTGAGTACTGACAAAAAGCCTTTCTTCTGCTCTCACAAATAGGTATGGCTTTTTCACACATGCTTACATTAGGGCCTGCATTTGGACAGAAGGAATAACATGAAAATATTTCTACCCAAGTTACTCTAGGGGCACCAGCTTATTGCTCAGTTTTTGTTTCATTCATTCATTCATTCATTCATTCATTCGTTAACTTATTAATTGTTTTCACTTATTCACTGTAGAGAGGAACTGGATTCAACCTCCTAATTCTCCTGCCTCAGACTTCTTAGAAGCGGGATTAATATTCTGTATCATGATGCTGATCCCAGATACCCTTTATCTGTGGTCAGTATAAACTCTTGCCATAATAAGCTTGTGGCCAATGGCACTTATGAACAGTTCTAGAAAGCCTTTTTACAAACAAGTTCAGGATTTAGAAAATTTACAAGATCAGCTCTTTCTGTCTCAATTCAGGAGTCTCAGGATGCTGGTGGTGAGTCCCTGTATGATCTTCATCCTCAAAATAAGACTGTAATGTACCTAAGACCTGACTTAAATTTATAAAGACAGGACCACTGGGTCCTTTGGGGTGGCCCCATACCATCCCCCTTAAAAGCAGGTGAAGACAGGAGAAAAGGATTATTTCAAATTTTAATATTAGTCTTTAGAAATCAAATTCCATTTCTACTTAAGGCTTTAACTTTTTCCCCCAAATATGGGGCAGGGAGCAGAAAGTCTGGATGTGTCTCCTCTCTGTTTTTATCAGTCTTTTTATTTTGTGTGCATGCTCGCATACACATGTATACACACACACACACACACACACACACACACACATATCTCAGTGTCTTGAAATGTATTTAATGGGAAAATTATTAACTTCTCTGATAACCTACCTATAATCTAGGCACTGTGTAAGCAATATTTATCAGGAACTGTACAAGGAAGAATTCCCTAAAAATCTTTACATGAAGAAATTCCCAGTGCCTCTCCCTACTCTCCAAAGGGGAGGGACCAGTTTAGACCCAACTGCTTTAACTCAGAAGGCCACATGGCTGAAGAGTAGGGCTGAGTCTCCAACACTCTGAACCCTACACTCGTAAGCAACAACACAAATTCTTTGTGGCATCTACACTT
This sequence comes from Apodemus agrarius, assembly GCA_964023405.1. NCBI lineage: Eukaryota > Metazoa > Chordata > Mammalia > Rodentia > Muridae > Apodemus > Apodemus agrarius. Next base: position 128,931,328 of record OZ030006.1, read on the forward strand.
GTCCATATAAGGTGGACTGCTCATCTCACCACTGGAGACTACCTACTGAATGTCCGAAAAGCCTAAACGGTGGCCTCTAAGGGCTTATTTCACAAGCCAGCCAGGGCTTCTATCACAGACTCAACAGGACAGGCTCCACGGCCGCCATGCTGGCCCCTGAAAGTGTTTAAATCACCATTAAACAACAGTCCTACTTTGAAGCACTTGTGAAGTAACCAGAAAAACTCACAGATTAAAAAAATAATAAACTATGACTTTCAGGTTGATTTCTGGAGATGTGGAACCAGAAAGAAAACAGAGTGTAACCCTGGCCACTGGGCCTGGGGTGCTAACCCTGGATGCTAGCCCTAGCCTTGCCTCTAACAACCATCAGCTCACAGGAAGCTAAACGGGGCTAGGAAAAGATGAGAAATATACTTAGCTTTTGCATTTTCCTTCCTCTGTAATTCTGCCATCCAGGGCTGGATGAGAGGGAGCTGACAGAATCCACGCAGTACCCATGATGCTTCTTTGTAACTCAACGTTGAACAACACCCCACTTAATGATGGTGACTGAGGATGCTCCCTGAAGCACCCAGGTCTATCCTGAGGCTGCAATGGCTTTGGCGTACCTGGCCAAGCTTCATTTGGGCCTCTGGGGACACAGAGAGGACGGAAGCTAGCCCAGCAGGGCATGGACTGAAGGAGAAACTTGCAGAAGAGTTTCCAGTAGGGCTCCAAAGCCAAGGGAAGTCATCATCAGTGCATGGTAAGGGGCCTAGAAGAGCAGCACCTTAACATCAGCTGCTGGGGATAAACCAGCAGTAGCAGAATTAGTGACCTTTGCTGTCATTTCTAGGAACTTCACGGAGACTGGTCATCTGGTCCTCTACTAGACAATGAGGCCAAAGCACCACCTTCCCAAGAGTCCTAGTTTGTCTAATTAGTCCCTTTTATGTATTAATTTGGTTCACTGACATACCACTATGTTTAAAGTGCAGTACAGAACAAGCGGATACTCGATGACAGTTGGGAGGACAAAAGGGATCTGAAGTTGTCTGAGACAGAAGGCTGCTGCAGTCACACACACACACACCCCCCACTGTGACAGCCCTTCCTCACCTCAGCACCCTGGCTTCTTCTGCCTGCCTACCCCCTTTAACCTGTCCCGATCACTGTAGACAATTAAACACACACACACACACACACACACACACACACACACACACAGCCTAAAGAAACAAGTCCATCGCGCAGATTTCACTTGTTAATATTGACCTCCAACATGTAAACAACAACAACAACAACAAAATACACTGTTTTACATTTTAATGCTGACCCACCACTGGCAAAAGGTGCAGGGAAAGGAACCCTGGGAGCAGGGCCATCAGCAATGCAAACCAATCCATTTTGAAAGGCAATATGGTGGGACAGGAGGAGAGATCAGAAATTCTGTAACTTTTCCTGCAGTGATCTCCACCAAAGAAAAGAACTTGAGAAGCATCTGTGGGTTTTTTTTACTTTATTTTTTTTTATTGAATATCATCTTCATTTACATTGCCAATGGTAAAAGCTTTCCCGATATCCCCCCTCCTCTAAGACCCCCAACACCTCCCCTTCCTCCTTCCCCCTGCCTCCACGTATATGTCTCTCCACCCAACACACTCCCTCCTCACCCTGCCTCAGTTTCCATGTTCAGGCCTCTGTTGAGCCTTTACCTAACCAAGGACCATTCCTCCCACTGATGCCTTCCTTCCTCTGCCATATTTTTGGCTGGAACCATGTGTGCCCCTTGGGTTGATGGTTCAGTCCCTGGGAGTGTTGGGGCATCTGGGTGGCCAAAATCATTGTTCTTCCTATGGGGCTGTAAACCCCTTCAGCTCCTCTGAACCATCCTCCAGCTCCTCCATTGGGAACCCCATGCCCAATCCAATAGTTGGTTGTTAGCATCTGCCTCTGTATTTGTAAGGCTCTGTCAGGGCCCCTCCAGAGACAACCATGGATACAGAAACTATGGTATATATACACAATGGAGTACTATTCAGTTATTAAAAACAATGAATTCATGAAATTCTTAGGCAAATGGATGGACCTAGAAATTGTCATCCTGAGCGAGGCAACCTAATCACAAAAGAACACACATGGTATGCACTCCTAATAAGCGGATATTAGCCCAAAAGCTCAAAATAAACAAGTTACAATTCACCAAGCTCAAGAAGGAGGACTTAAGTGAAGGTGCTTCGGTTCCTCTAAGAAAGGGAACAAAATAGCCACAGGAGCAATAAAGGAGACAATGTGTGGAGCAGAGTCTGAAGTAAAGGCCGCCCAGAGACTGCCCTAACTGGGGATTCATCCTATAAACAGTCAACAAACCCTGACACTACTATGGACGACAAGAAGTCTATACCAAGAGAAGCATCTGTGTTTGATGGAGCTATGACCAATGGTACAAAACCTAGACACAGTCTCAAGACAAAACAATGAGAAAGAGTTATGAGTTAGTGCCATGTGATACAAGCCAAAGGCCTTAAGGAATACCCTGGGATGGAGATGTAGCTCAGTAGAAACGCTCTTGTCTAGCATGTGAGTCCCTCAGTTACATTCCTAGTCTACCAAATAAACACACAAACAATATGTCACCAAACTTTATGATAAAGGGAAGTGTTATCTAGGCAATAACACTTTTTTAAAGGGCATGTAAAAGTCTACATGCTGTACTTTCATTAAACACATGTGTTTAACTTCAATGATACCATGGAAGGAAATGTCTGTCTCTCTCCGCCTGAGTGTGTGTGTGTGTGTGTGTGTGTGTGTGTGTGTGTGTGTTATTCTCAGTGTTAAGATTCTAGATTTTATGTGGCCTGTTTACCTACCATTTAAAATTCCTACCATGGAGGCTCAACAGTTAAAAATAATACTTGCTGTTCTTTCTGAGGACCAGAGTTTGGTTCTCAGAGTTTGTATGTGCGCATGCACACACATAAATAATAATAATAAATAATAATAGCAATAATAATAATAAATATTCTCAGAGCTGGAGAGATGGCTCAGCCATTAAAATTGACGGCTGCTCTTCCAAAAGACCTGCGTTCTGTGCCTAGTACCATATCAGATGGCTACACAAGGCTGTACAGCTTCAGGGACTCCCCTGATCTTTTCAGACCTGCTTGGGCACCTACACCCACATGTGTGTGTGTTCTTTCTTTCTCTCTCTCTCTCTCTCTCTCTCTCTCTCTCTCTCTGTCTCTCTCTCTCTCTGTCTCTTTCTCTCTCTCTCTCTCTCTCTCTCTCACACACACACACTCACACACATACACACACACTTAAAACTGAGATAAACTTTTAACAGCGTGCTATCATGGTTCCATGGACACAAGTCAGGTGACATGCACATGAAGCAAGGTTGTTTTGTTTGTTTTTGGTTTTTTTTTTTTTTTTTTTTTTTTTTTGGTTTTTTGAGACAGGGTTTCTCTGTGTAGTCCTGGCTGTCCTGGAACTCACTCTGTAGATCAGGCTGGCCTCGAACTCAGAAATCCACCTGCTTCTGACTCCCAAGTGCTGGAATTACAGACGTGCGCCACCACGCCCGGCTTTGTGAAGCAAGGTTCTTAACTTCATTTAACTAGTCTGCTCGTGCCTTACAGAAACCAGGCTCTAGAGAAATGAGAGGAACAGAGATGGGAAAGAAGGAGAAGCAGGAGATGTTGGTGTCAAAGAGGGAGGTTTAAAAACCCTGATATTTTCTAAAATAAACCTTTTCAGCTGTTTTTGTATATTTAGTGTTTTTAAAAAGCACTTGTAGGCTGGGCAATGGTGGCGTACACCTGTAATCCCAGCACTCTGGGAGGCAGAGGCAGGCGGATTTCTGAGTTCGAGGCCAGCCTGGTCTACAGAGTGAGTTCCAGGACACCCAGGGCTATATAGAGAAACCCTGTCTCGGGAAAAAAAAAAGTGCTTGTAAATTCCCTTGACATACCTCGAAGACAAAAAGGACATAGGGAACCGACCCAAGGAAAGGTTATAACCTTAGAAAAGATGCTTAGGTTTTTGATTAATTATTTAAATCAAAAATTAATATTTCTATTTATTTTGGCTCGCCCAGCAGGATGGCTGCCAATACAGGAGCACCCCCAGCAAGTTGGCTGCCAGTACTGGGTAGGTACTGGGTGTGTCATTTCCTCTCCCTGTCTCACCGTTAGGAGTCATTCTGCCAAGCAGCAGACTGTGGAAGTGAGAAGTCTCTTGGTCCTCTCTGAGTTCCCAGAACTACCACACATCCCTTAGAGGTCACCTGAAGAGGTGACAGACAGACGTGACTGACACTGAGAAAAAGGTGTTTTCTTTCAGTATATACTCCAGCTTCAGATACAGTGACCCTCATAGGCCCTGAGTGTCCCCTACCCAGTTCACTAAAGACAGTGCCTCTTAGGAAAAGCTCAGTGTCTGAATTCTGGGAGCTGTAAGTACTTTTCAATTTTCCAGAGTAGCCTCAACGAAACTCAGCCACGGAGACATTTGGAGGTGTAACCATACACATAGTAAAGGAATGACTTGCAGGGGTGGCAGAGGTGGGACTGGGTGGCGGGGTGGTGGTGACTGACATTTAGGATCTTAAGAAGAAGAGAGGTTGAATGGCTGGCTCAGGAAAGGACCCACAGTTCCCACTCTGTGGGCTGCAAAGCAAGTGCAAGGGGTAACACAAGAAGTAATATAACTCACAACTTAATGTTCACAAACCTCCTGCCCCCAACTCATGCCAACTACACTACATGCAAAACACATGCTCTTGGTTCCATGGATTGGTGTGATGTGCATCAAATTAATTTTTCTTCAGAGAAGAGGGAATTTATATTTATGGGGAATATAAAATGTCAACAGCATTCATTTTTTCCTCTTACATTTATATATGGGGGCATGAGGAGAGCGTATGTCACAGCATGAGAGTAGAGGTCTGAGGACAGCAGTCAGTACTCTCCTTCCACCACAAAGTTCCCAGGGATTGAACCCAGGTCCTCGAGCTTGGTGGCAAGCATCATTACTCGCTGAACCACAGCAGTGGGCCTTCTACTACCTTCTAAAACTAACTGTATCCTCTCGTGATGCTCCTCATAGAGACGCCAGCATTCAAGGAACTGCAAAGGATGTAACTAAATACCAGTGTAGCGGAAGAGGACCCAGCAGTGACACTCACCATGGCAACTGGAAGTTCAGCGTAGGTAGGTATGGGGAGGTTAGAGGGGAGCTCCTGGCGGGTTAGCAATGAGGGCCGGGCATGGTACAGAGAACATAGCATGTGCACAGATTCCCAGACCGGAACCAGTGCTGAGACAGATGAGTGGCTAACTGCTGAAAGATGCCAGGGATGTTTTTCATAGCATATTATTTTAGCACTCAGTCCTCCGTATACCTCTACACATCAGTTTTCCTATTTGCCATTGATTTCCTCCATGCTTGCGGACGAGATGCTGAGTCAGGAATCAGGCACGCAACCAACTGTGATTCATGGTTTTTGAGTAAGACAGACCTTGGGTATGCAGAGTTAACTTGAAAGGCAGATGCACCCATCAAAGACTACCCATATTAGTAGAAGGTAAGGGAGACAGACCGATGTGTGGCTCAAGTTCAAACTAGTTCCTTACTAATCTAGAGAGTATGTTAACCACACGCAGCTACAGAGCAGCTTGGATTATTAAAACACTTCGTTCTAACTAGAGACCCAAGTGCAGCCCTGATCTCCATGCCATCGCATTAAAGGGTGTTTGGAAAAGGGCAAAAGAACGGGGTTCTGCTGTTCTCTCACCACTGGCTGAACTATGACACAGACATCACAGCAGTGAGGCTGCGAGGACTGGGGACAATGTGTGACTCTAACAAAGGGAAGAGTAAACGATATTGAGGAAAAAAATACTGTAAGTCGGGGTTTATTTGTTTATCTGTTTTTTTGTTTCATTTGTTGGGTTGGTTGATATTTTGTTTTGTTTTGTTTTGTTTGCTGTGACAAAATGTCTAGAGGAAAGAGCTGAAAAACAGAAAAGGCCACCTGAGCTCACTGTCTTGGGGGGCATTAGCTGTGGTCAGCCGGTTCGGTTGATTCTGGCTTGATACAAGGCAGAATGATCAAGCAATGGAAGTGTATAGTTGACGTTCTTTACATGATGGTGACCAGGAAGCCGAAAGTGAACAAGACCAGAAGCACACCCCCACTGTCTTTCTTACTCCATCGAGTCTCCACCTCAAAAAAAGAACAATCAGGTTCAACCATATCTCACCCAAACTAGTTCAAAATCAAAACACATGAGGCCTGGAGGACATTTTATACCTAAACTGTAAGCCCATCTAACTAGTAACTAGATGAAGTCAGAACAAATATGGAATTAAAACTCAAATATGTTTTACTATCACTAAGGAAATAGTGCCATACAGATAAATGCCCAGGTCTTCATTGACATCTCTCTGACCTCTCTACACTGTGATATGGCTCACAACCTTCAAAACATCACAATAATTTCTCATTCACTATAATCTCAATATTTCCCCTGTATGAGGAGTCATGTGTTATGTATTCATGTAGATCTATGTATGTGTGCGTATCTATGGATGAGCAAGCTAAACTGTTGTTCCTAGAGTACTACCCACCATGTTTTTTAAGAGAAGACAGGGTCTCTTATTGGCTTTGAATGGGTTGCGTGGTCAGGGTGGCTGGCTAGCAAACTCCAGAGATCTATACATCTATGTGTCCCCTGTCCCCAGTGCTGGAATTACAAACACATGACTCTGAGCCTGGCTTTCTCATGGGTCTGAGGATCAACCTCATGCTTATGTGATAAGTACTTTATTGAATGAGCAGTTCTACTAGTTCTTTCTGCTTTGTTCGACCCCAATTCCTCAGTGTCCTTGATAGACATTTCAACAATGGTAATTTAAACACAGGCCCTGCGCCTTTCTTGTCTGTGTCTCAGTAGCATTGTCTTAGTGAGTGCGTGAAGTTTCATGTCTTGCATATCTCTTATATACTTGTAAATCCTACACTGATAGCCCCTAGCTAGAATATTTTTGGAACTACATATCCAAAGGCTCATGAGGATCTCATCTGAGAGAGAGGGTGAACAGCTGCAAACCCCCATGGTCGCCATTGCATGCCGCCCCTCCTTCCCACCCACACAGTGCCAGCTCACTGGCCTCCCTCCTCTGACTGACCACGCAGTCCCACCTGTCCAGAAATAGCTTGGAGGAGAAATTCTAGCCTTCAGCCTGATTCCTATAGAGCGGCCCATCAGTGAATTTTCTTAGAAATACCCCTTCACGCAGGAAGAAAGCCTTTGAGTCACCTCTGACAAAGGACCATCTCTGCACTAGAAAAGGTTTCAGCTTATCTAGGTAAACTCCAACAGTAATGGGGTCTCACCTATGGCCACACGCAGACTAATGATGTGTTCACTGCACCATATCTCAGTGGAACTCAGGGATCTCCTCTTAAGTGGCCTCCCCACCCACAGGCTATTTTCAAGTCTGGGTTTTCAGTGATACACTTGAAGCTCACATTTGTAACTGCCCTTCCAGGGATCCCATTTTTCTAAAAATACAATAACCCTTGTTTTTCCTTGACCTTATGTCCCATCACCCTCGTGGTTGCTGCTACCAGCAGGACACTTCTCTCAGCACATGCTCAAACATGTCTGCCCCACAGCTCCACAGCTGCGCCCTTCCCCTCTGGTGTCCGAGCCCTCTGCCCAAGCTCTCCTTCCCTGAGCACACCCTGAGCATGCTGGCCTGCCCGTCTGAGGTTCTACAGCAGTGGGGAGAGGGCTGGGTAGCTGCTGCTCACTGCTATTTCCCCCTTGTCACCAACACTGCCATCCAAAGGAAACACCAGGCTTGCCACATATGTCATGGGATTCATGCTGCTGACTCTAAGTAAAAATGCAGCTGAGGCAAAACTTAATTATGTGATTGAGGCCAGTGGATCCTTACTGGCTATTTCAATTTGCCATCAATAATGAAAAGCGTGCAAAATGTTGATACTTTTTCAATATGAAAACTTTGAACAGCTTTATGGATCCACACCCACACCACAGTAAGTTCTGGTTAACCATAAGACAATGTTCAAACCCCGCCGGTGGAGCAGCGGCTTTCACACTGGACTGGGGAGGTCCTAGCACAGGGCCTAGCACACAGCAGACATTTAATAAAGATGTGGCGAATAGACAAGCAAATGAATCGATGTAGCTTACAGGTTACATTAATTGACTTTACAGAGCCTAAGTTTAAAAAGTCTCGCGGTATGCATTTATAAGATGAGAAGTACTTTAGAAAATGACGCTAGTGTATGCGTATTCACTTAAGACAGACTTGAGGGCTGGAGAGAGTGCTCAGTGGATAGAGCGATTCCTCGGCAAGCATGAGGATCTGAGTTCATATCCCTAGAACACACGAACAGTCAGATGCGCACACCTGCAATCCCAGCATTCGCCTGGCCAGATGGGAGGCAGACACAGAAGAACACCTGCAAGCTTGTCTGAAACTAAGTGGAGGGCAAGGGCCAGCACCTGTGCTCACACATGTACCTAGCACCCACCACCACCACCACCACCACCACCACCACCACCACCACCACCACCACCACCACCACCACAGCACAGCAGTCTTGAGTACAGCCTAATAAAATTGCCTAACTCACAAATTGGTTCCAACTCCTACTCTGAAAAGTCACTGATCTAAACTTGCAAGTTGCACAATTTGTAATGAACGGATCTCAGGGCACTTCCTCTGACCTCCACTGAGGGCCTGGCACTCTCGGCAAACAAAGGACTGGCAGGTGAGGTGGGCTATTCCAAGCATCACAGAACCCAATGGACGGAAATAATCTGTCTGCCCAGTGATGCCAGTTTGCTTTTTTAATTAAGAGCAATTTTATGTAACTTATCACACTGTCAGGTAATTAACAAAACATGTAATTACCTTTAATTATATGCTACATATGGACTAATACACAAAATTCAAGGGGGAAGCCGCAGGATTTTCATACTTCAAAAAGACTCGGTTTGAACAGACTAGAAAATCTGAGGAGTATTTTTTCATTCATTTTCTACCCATCCCCCTCCACTCAAAGGCCTCAGAAGTGTAACCGTTCATGTCGGGGGCAGAGAACAAGCAAATGATTAAGCGTCATTTCAGATTTACAAAGTCTCAATCATCAGAAGTCTTTAAAAAAGATACCACAATTATGAGATCCAAAGCCAGTCCTGGGCAGAAGCCACCAGGACAAGTACTAACGTGTAAGGAAGATTCTATCGGAGTTACCACAACTGTGTTTCTGAGGTCATGGCACTCCTGAGAACTTCCAGAGAGTATGAACAAGGTTCCCATGGATGTACTATTCCTTTTTGGGTTTCTATGTGTGTACATCCATGTGCATCAGCAGATGAGAGACCAAAAACACCATTTTAAAACAATGTCTCGCTGGGCGGTGGTGGCACACACCTTTAAGCCCAACACTTGGGAGGCAGAAGCAGGTGGATTTCTGAGTTCAAGGCCTGCCTGGTCTACAGAGTAAGTTCTGACAGCCAGGGCTCCACAGAGAAACCCTGTCTCGAAAAACACCAAAAAAAAAAAAAAAAAAAAAAAAAAAAAAAAAAGAATATCTCAGGCAGTGCAAACAGCTCAGAAGGAGAGTTCTTGCCTAGCATGTGGGAGCCTCTGGGTTCAATCCCCAACACCACAAAGGAGAAAAGAGTAGTTACATGCTCCTTTCCTGCATTTGTTTTATGTTCATGGTTGCTTTGCCTGCATGTATGTTTGAGCACCAAATGCCAACAAGGGCCAGAAAGAATGTTGGATCCCCTGGAGCTGTAGTTACAGGCGTTGTGAGCTGCCGTGTGGGTGCTGGAAATTGAACTCTGGTCCTCTAGAAGCCCAGCAAGCGCTCCTAACCTCTGAGTCATCCCTCCAGCCACAAGTGCCTTCTGGTTTTCATTACTAGCTGTGTAAAATATGGCTACTTGGATATTGCTACAAGTACTAACTTTACTATGAAACATGATTTTAAGTACATTTGAACAAATGCACTCCGCAGAGAACCAATTCTATTGAGTACGTTTCTCTGAAGATCAATAATTTCAAATATGTTTCCTTGATAAAAGAAAAGGCAACACTTGTTTACACGGGGTATTAGTTTAGGCTTACGGGAACAGTGTGTGAGAGCAGCTGAAATGGCTGTCGCTGCCCACACCACACTGCCAGTAGGAGCTGATGCAGGAGGCGGACGCAGCAGGAGGATGAGACAGAGGCCAGCCTGGGCTGCACAGGAGATCCAGAACATCAACAGTAAGTTAGAAGTCTGACTGCTGAGAAACCCTATCTGGCCCACAAAACATGTAAATATCCACAATGCACAACCTAAGTTCTCCATCAGTCTATCCCTGGTATGAACATTGCAGGCCACCAACGACTGTGCTTAGAAGGCAAACTCAAGAAATTATTCTTTAAGTAGTTTTAAACAATCTACCTTTGACAATCTTTAAAAGAATTATACTACCAGGAGGAAGTTAGTCTCCGAGCAGCAAAGACTACATGATTCCAGTCATACCTAAAGCAAGCAAAGCTACGGGGCAGAAGGTAGAGCGATCGATCGCTGTCAGCAGGCTGAACGGAGGGCAGAACTGTGAGCGGCTGCTACTTGATCCAAAGACTTCCTTCTTGTTTGATGAAATGATGAATGATGTAAGGTGGTGGGTAGCAAACTGTCTGAACGCCCAAAGTTCCTGCATAGTAAATACATTTTAAATGAGGGAATCAAGCTCATTTAATTATTAATTATGAACTCAAGAATTTGGAAAATGAAACACGAAGCTACCTGATAATTCCCAACAGCACTGCTGTTCCATGTGTAAGGAAGTCACCCTCACACTGATGCTGTATGGGGCTGAAACCTATCACCAGGCACCCTCGGCCCCTTGCTCTAAGTCACTTTCAAATGCAACTGTAGTTAACCTATCTAATAGTCATTATAAACACTGAGCCTGTCTTCTCTCTGGAATATAGACCCTATGAGGGCAGAGACTGTACAACAAAGAAATGTAATAGAGATCTGTGCTCAAGATTAATATGTGTGCACAGGTACATTTACATAAATAAAAGAATGTGGTGAGGGAGGAAGGGAAGGAGGGAGGGAGGGAGAGATGCAGGCAGGCAGGCAGGCAGAAAGGATTGGACTGGAATGATTCCCACATGGTCTGCCCTCTTATATTTTCTCCCCATCCCTTTCCAGTCTTCTCTTCACTCAAAAGCATCTCCCAGCAGTTCTTGAAACTTTATAGCCTGTCTCTAATCTCATCAATTACATGTCAAGAGGTGTCATGTGAGTAATCTTCCAACTTTTGCTTAAAAGAAAGGGGAGTACTTTGGGCTTCACCCTGTTGTGGCAACAACTTAGCTTCAGCCGCACAGATAAGGAGAGAGCCCCAGGGGCAGAGAAGGGGGCACAGAGGACCTGCCTGGCCAGACTAGACTAGCTACATTGTTACAAGGCAGAAGTCAGTGACTCTCTGATTTCAAGCACTAAGGGCAGCCTCATAGATTGCAGCCTGATCATTATAACCCCGACATGGGTATATGGTATATCTAGACAGAGTAGTCCAATGGCTAGCTCAAGTGGCTGGTTGGCCGGTCATATGTGAATGTGGTTATCTAAGTACACAGTGAAGACTTTGTCACACCATCTCTACAGCATATTTATGAATTAACAGGAACACAACTGAATTCAAATGCTGAATGTTTTCTCCCCTGACCCCTCCTTTTTTTTTAAAATGAAGATCTCATATAGCCCAGGCTGGTCTCAAACTTGTAATGTAGGCAAAGCTGGCCTTGAACTGCTGCTGATCCTCTTGTCTCCATCTGGCAGAGCTGTGTCCACGCCTGGCTATCCAGTGCTGCTCAGCCAGACATTTCTGATCCTTTCTTTGCATGTCGAGATGTTGGGTATTTGTAAAAGCAATTTGTAAAGGCCTATTGCCCAACTAAGTCTACCAAGTTACAGTTTAAATTTGTAATGAATTATGCCATCATGAAATAAAGTGATGATTGAAACAAAAATAACCCCAATGATCATTTGAATGGCACACCTTAGAAGCGTTCTGCTGTTATGGAAATGCTCACTTCACACAAATACATACTTTTAAAGAGACTAATATATTTCAATTAGCTGGAAAGCATTTTAAACCTTTAACTAAGAAACCATCCATACTATGCAAGGCATAATGAATTCAAACTGTGAATGTGCACTGTAGCACCTTCGTTTAACATTGTAAAAAAAAAAAAAAAAAAGGCTCCAATTGGAGAGGGAGGGGAAAAAATCACTGTAATTATACTTTCTTCAAAAAAAATTAAACTTTCTCACAAATAAGTTGATTGTTTAAAAAGAAGCTGAACCACCACCTAAACCGTGAAGTTTTGAGATGTCTAACACTGAAGACAGTTATCTGGACATCACTGCATATTCCGGTAACCCAGCATATTGTGAGCACCCAGAGGAAGATCCCAGAGGCTCGTGGGTCAGACAATCTAGTCCAGGTGGAAAGCTCCAGGGTCAATGAGAGAAGCTGTCTCAGAAAATAAGGTAAAGAGTGGCTAAGTAGAACGCCCATGCCGAGAACCAGCATCCAAGCAAACACTCAGAAAGTATATATACATACAGGTGTACATCAAACAGATGCATGCACATGCACGCATGCGCGCGCGCGCGCACACACACACACACACACTTTTCAATTGCATTCTTTAATCCAAGTCCACTCAGAACTAAATAACAAAACAGTAAATTTTAAAAATCGAGTTGAGTCATGTACAAAGTAATTCCGGTTAAACTTTCAATGACACAAAGAAATGGGAGAGAACATCACATTAACCTGCATGGAGCCAAGCTGCTGCAGTTGCCACGGGAGAATGACATGGATCCCAGTGACCAGAGCTATGCTCTCTGGTGTTTTTATCATGATGATAGTCTCCATGCCCTGGGGTAAACGACACAGCATCTACGGGACCGACGTGCCACTGTAAGGCAGGGGTTATACTAACATGCGAATGGCATCCCACCAACCTCAGCAACCAGAGCCATGTTAGCTTACTAACAGTTTAAAACTTGTATTATAGGATAGGTATGTGCTCTGCGCATTGCTGTGTCCTCCCAGAGGCGAGAAGATGGTATCAGTACTCTTAACTTCTGAGACTCTTTCTGCGCCCCCCCCTCCAGACCCATTTTATAAAGCACTCAGATCTGCCTGGAAGAAACTATTATATACTCAGAAATATGCTGATGGTTATTTATAGTTCTACAAACCTTTGAGTTTAAATTTTAAAAATGGCTTCATCTGTCTCTGTGATTTAGCCTGGGAACATCAGTGTGCATGGTCAGCTGTCCCCAGACTGGCCAGTGAGCACACTGATCACCAACACTGACTGTTAGTGATTCCCATATTTAAACTGGAGCCTTGCTATTTAGTGAGAAGCCCCAAATATCAAAATCCACATCCTGTTTGTAGTGAGAACGATGGGTACAAGACAGAAGTCCCTTCCCTTTAAGGCACAGTGCTCAGGAAGAAATACCAATCACTACACTGCCTTTGCTATAGTGTGTGTGTGTGTGTGTGTGTGTGTGTGTGTGTGTGTGTGTGTGTGTGTTACATGCCTTTGCTGAGCTTTTTTCTCCTACTACACACAAAAGACACACACACTACATATATATGTATAAAAACATAAGTATTTAAATTTATCTTTGAAAGATCTGTGACCCGAGCCGGGCGGTGGTAGCGCACCCTTGTAATCCCAGCACTCTGGGAGGCAGAGGCAGGCAGATTTCTGAGTTCGAGGCCAGCCTGGTCTACTGAGTGAGTTCCAGGAGAGCCAGGGTTATACAGAGAAACCCTGTCTCAAAAAAAAAAAAAAAAAAAAAAAGAAAGAAAGAAAGAAAGAAAGAAAGAAAGAAAGAAAGAAAGATCTGTGACCCTATCTAAAGTTAAATTTGGGGTCAAGAGAAAGAAAGAGGGAATACTTTAGAAACAAAGAATGTCAAATAGAAAACTGTTTATTGAGAATAAAAATGAAGGCTACATATAAGGAACAAAAACCAAGCTAACAAAACCAGAAAAAAAACACAGACTAAGCAAAAATTCTTATCCTGGGTCTCAAGAATCTAGTGAGCAGGAGAAAGTACATAAATGTGTCAAGCATTTGTGTGGTTTCTTTTCTTCATTTAACAAAAGAAGACATCACAAAACCAAAATATGTATGGATCTAGAAAGTTCCCCAGTGGGGGGGTTTATTTATGGGCTGGAAGGCCGCAGCAGAATATGCCCTTCACCTGATCGGAACAGCCCCCACAAGCTTTGCATTCGGACTACCAACAGAGAGAACTAGTCCGCACAGTTCCCTTTGTCCCACGCATATCATGAGTTTGAGGGACATCAGCAGATATAAGCATGGACATTATAAACATATCAACTTAAAAGAAAAACTCAAAACTTTAAAAAAGAAAAAGAAAAAGAAAATTCATGCTTGCACCCACACTTGCAGGGCACGAAAAGCCACAGATGAAGCTCTTACTTAATATGATATGGATAATGCAAGTGGGCAGGCTCAAGCTTTTCTCTTTTGGGGTTGGGATTGCTCCTTAGATCTATGATCGGTGAACCCAGGGCTTTGGGAATGCTCCAAACACTCCACTACTGAGTGGATACTGAGCCATACCCCAGACCTCAATGCACTTTTTTTTTCTTTTCTTTTTTCTTCCCTTTTTCCTTTCCTTTCCTTTCCTTTCCTTTCCTTTCCTTTCCTTTCCTTTCCTTTCCTTTCCTTTCCTTTCTTTTTTTTCTTTCTTTCTTTTCTTTTCTTTTCTTTTCTTTTCTTTCTTTTTTTTTTTGAGATAGACTCTCACTGTGTAGCCCTGGCTGGTCTTGAACACACAGAAATTCTGACTTCCCGTGCATCTAGAGTGCTGGCATTAAAGGCATGTGCCACCATGCCCCAGCAGTAAGTTTTCTTTTGAGCTCACTGTTAGCTTTATTGAATCTCGATTTTCAGCTTTCCCTGTGTTTCTAACAGCATGAAAAGAGGGAAACAGCTGAGGAGCATTCTAGGATCTCTTCTAGAGGTGAAAGACACCGGAGACAGTATTTAGAGTAAGGAGAGTGGCCGAGGCAGAGGTCTGAGTGACTCCCGCCTCCCAGCAGGAAACCTTTACTAGTAAACATGGGTAGATAGACAGCATGGGGCAGAAAGTCTGCAGAGCCCCACACCTGGTCTCAGGCCAGGGACGCCTCCCTTTAGCACACCCTGCTGTGGCTGACAACTCCACATGCTGCCCAGCAACAACATTTGCTTCCAGGCTGGGGCATCTGACAAAACCAACCAAATGATTCTCATATTATCAAGGTTCTGAAAAGTCTGTGTCATGCAGACATATCCAACACGATGGCAAAGCTCAACAGCGACAGGATTCAATGATGCCACAAGGCAACTCTACTCAGTAGACACAAGCCTACTGAGTCCAATGAACAACTAAAGGCCCAAACTAAAATTTGACATGGAACGGCTCAGCTCAGGGGGAAAACAGGAACACAAAGGGGCCCGGGAAGGCTGCCCAAAAACACAGCATACACATACATTCAAACTTAAGTAAGTACATGAATACCATAAACATAAACTTCATACACTGAAAGGGCCTGCGAATTCTCTCTAACAGGTGGTCATGGGCTTAGCTCTGAGATGCCCCCAAACCCAAGCAAATACCAGGCACCTATGGCCACCTAATGGGACTATTCCATCCGCCTCCTCAAAAGCATGACTTTCAGAAGGTAAAACTTGGCCTTCGTTCATCAAGCCACATTAGGCTCTCTGAAAACTTCTCATTTTAAAATCAAGTCCTTTCATTTGCCTTTGATTTCCAAGCAAGGACAAGAAAACAAGACAGCAGAGCTGACCTTCAGGGCTGTGCCCCACGCTGCTCTGTAGTGACATCAGTGCGGCCTGTTGCTATGGTACCTGACTAGTAATTCGTGAAAGAAGGGAATTAGATGGGAGGCAGACGAGCATCAGTAGGGTACCACCACCACATTGGCACCGAGCGCGGACACGTTACTCATGTCTGGGGCAAGTTACTTTTATGAATCACCGCTTTGATGATGTGAATACTCCTTTCTCACATTAAGCCCACAGAACATAAAAGCGAACAATTATTAATATTCAGCTTCATCAAACCGGAGGAAGTATGATATTATTGGGTGGTGAATAAAGTACACTGATGAGCTATCTCTTAGGGGAAATCTTTAAAGTCTTCTGCCAACATGCCGCACATGTATAGTTACACATTTATATATACAAGTTTATGTGCACAAACACACGTAGATACAGAAGAGCAAATGACCAAACACCAGGCTTCAAAGGTTGGAATAGTTTTAGATACAAATCCAACAATTATATATAATTTTACCTTTTATTTATTTAATTTTTTGGCTTCTGTAATTCAATCTTCAGTTATAGTCACCTCCAAAGGTCACGTCTCACCCTGAAAACAAAACAAAAACCGACAAGTCACGCTCTGAATAACGAGGACAGTCTCACAGTGAATGCCCGGTGTTCACACAAGCAAAAAGACAGAGTTCAACTGTACATCCTGGAGATCAGATTTTTCAGTTTACAGAAGCAGAGCCAGGATCTCCATTATCTTCATGACCACAGACCCAACAGGGATGGGAAAAGTCAAGAAGAGACACTTCTGACTTTTCACGTGAACTCTTTCTTGTCTCGCCGTCTATTAATTCATTTTCGAGTGGAATAATGTATGACTCATGGGCCTCCATTTTTAGAAACCAGACTGCTACTTGAATGTTCATGTTTGGTTCGTACCCACAACATTTCTAATTTCGTTAAAGCATGGAACTTACTTTTTTTCCTCTTTGGAAGTAAGCCTGTACTGGAGACCTGAAGCTTTCTGTCACCCTGAGCCTTTCATAATAATTTTTTTAAAGGCACCATTTTCTCTTTGGGGAGGGACAAGGGGTTAATTGCTGATGAAAGCTGTTCACAGAAATATTTTGCACTTAGCATCTACCAGATCCACTACAATAGATAACAGCGGTTCATGTCACATGAAATAAACAAATGAAACCAAACTTCCTAAAACACAAAGGAAGCCAGGAACACATTTCAACCCATGTCTCCTCTGCATCTGCACGCTCCCTTGAGCAAAACGCATGTGTGCCTTTAAGAAATGTCAGATGCTGCCTCTTCCTGTCCATGGAACTGGAACTGGTGTACACCCCTCTTGAAAAGGCGAACAGAGGTTTATTGAGATCATGTTAGTGAGAGGACGGGAGGCTCGTCCCACCTCCGCTGACCAAATGCTACAACTACGAGATGCTGAAACCCAATCTTTTTACTAACACGAAAAGCCTTTTGCTTATTAATGCCCAGGACAATACGGAATGGAGTCTATTCTGTCAGCCCTGAATGGGAGAGGCAGTTTTCCTCCTTCAGTGGGCCTGGGAGGTGACACTTTCATGCCAACCGCTGACATTTCCACAAGCAAAGGGTATGCAGATTCTTGCCATGCTGACTGGAAAAAAAAGATACAGGTTCTGGGTGAAATCAGAACTCTCGTGTTTACTGTAAGAGGAAATTGGAGGTTTTCACCATAAATCTTTTACCTTTTGGGTGGGGGAAAACCCTAGCACGCGGGTTTCAAATGACTGCTCTGTACCCTACCCCCCAAAGCTTTTGGTTGTTGTTGTTTTTACACAAAACAATTCAAATTGAAAATGAAAATTGTGTGCTTTCCTGCTGATGCATGTCCTCCTCGGGACTGCCTTCTGGTTTCATAGTGAACGGGTAAGAAAGAGCAAAGGCCGTCGAGTACGCGTGGCAGACCCGTGAGGTGGCCCAGTCCACTCGGGTCATATAACAGCTCCCACACAAGAGATGGTACCGGAGAGTCAAATGTTTTACAGTCACAGTATTATCTGCAGCCCCAGGACAAAGCTCGGGTCTCTCATGTGCTAAGCTAGTGCTTGCCCACTCAGGGGCATGCCCACCGCTCACCAAATCTTAAACACAAAGGGAGTGAACTTTGGCAGACACTGGTGAACTCAGAGCAAGGAGGCCCCTTTCTCTCCTCTTTTTCCTAGAGACTTTCTTCCACGCATGGACTTTAAACTAATTTATATATTTATCTATCGAGCCGGGTCTGTTTCTGCACGTTTGGCAGAAGGGCCTATAGTATTAGACTTTGCAATGCAGATGAGATTTGCTATCATATAGGCCTGGCAAACAACTGGACCTCATTAAAATTTAATTCCCAAAGAAAACTGCTGAAAGGCCTACTTTGAATAAAGTTATCTATCTCTGGAGTTGAATCTCAGCCCACAGGACAATTTCAGGTAAGTGTGAGGTCTGTGTGTCCACTCAGCGGCCTAGAAAGCACAGTTCATAAGTGAATGGGAGCAAAAGCAGACACTTGGTGACCCTGAGAATTTAAGTATATTCTCCCTCTGGGGAAGTAAAATCAAAAAGATCAAGTTATGGCACAATCAGACAACTGACACTCTACCATATGGGGGCTTAAACAGCACAAACCCGGCTGCATTTGACTTTCGCTTATGCATCAAGTATCGTCGGTAAGATGTAAAATCCATTCCATAAATTTTAATGTACACGTACGCCTGACCATTCATTAATTTATTTCTGTTGATTTTACTTTTTAGAAAAGGTATCCATTAGCAAAGTCATCTGAAATGCTATTTTCTGAGTTTTGCTGCAGAGAGATTAATAGTTCAACAGCTGTTTGCCATCATGTGCAATTAAATGAAATGTGTCGATACAGAAGACAAGAAAATAAGGGGTTAGAACGGGGGCCTGAGCTGCTATCACTGCATGCTTTGGAGAGTAGAAATCAACAACTCTGGAGGAAAATATGCATTTTGCTTTTTCCTAGAGCACAAAACTTCAATTTCTAAAACTGTACTTTTACTGATCAAATCAAGTATTTATCTGACTACTGGCAGTACAAACACCACACACACACACACACACACACACACACACACACACACACATTTCATACGTGCATGTGCATACAAGTGTACTCACCCACAGTGTAAAAGAAATATTCCCCCCTCCAGCTCTCCTGTCTCCTTGTTTAAAGGGCTGCCACCACCCAGATACCATTTTGTTTTTCTTTTTTTCTAGTTTTAAAAACTTTCCTAGTGATTTTATGTGTTAAAAGTAAGCCAGGTACACTTAGGTAAATAGGAATTGATGCCGTTCCTTCCTAGAACTCTCTTTCCAAGCCATCTTCTTACAGTGTATGGATTTACCCGAGCTACAAGGTGACCACAGAGCCCACTCGTCCCACTCGTGTAACTTGACACCTGTAGGGTTGGTTAGAAACCCAGCACCTCAAGTGCTTCCTCTTTCTCAGCTCCCCTCCCCCCACTTTACAAGCTCCCCGTGGCGGCCTTCCTGCAACCAGGCAGCCCTGAGTTTTGTCCCTTACTGGGTCTGTGGGATTTGTAAAGCAACTGCTAACTGTCATGAGCTCCTGGGAACTGAGACGCGGGCGTGTGTGGGTGCGATCCTGCCTCACAAGGCTGGAAAGGAACAGCAACCTTCTCTCTTTCTCATTCAGAGTCGTTTCCCCTTTTCCTTTCACAGCAATGTAATAAAGGACGACCACTCCGATCCCTGCATTCTCTTTCACAATAGCAGTTACCACAAACTGATGCTGAAGGGTGATCAAGAGCATCTGTCCTCGGCCTCCATCCACCACAGGCTGGTGGAGGAGCCACGGTGTGCCAGGCTTGCCAGGGATACAGGGTGAGCCAAGCCACCCCAGGTCCATAAGAAGGTGGCAGCTTAACAGGTGCAAAGGGACCAGCACCCAACCTATGCTTGCTTTCTTTCTTTTTTTCAACCTATGCTTTCATGAAGAATGAATCGTGGCTCAAGCTCCCGCACCCCACCCCACCCCCAATCCTTTTACTGAACAGCACAGACCACTTGAGAAAGCAGGTCCAAATGGGCCGGCTTCCAAGGGAGTAATGCCTCTTTAAATCACCAATCTTAACTGGGTTTGGCGTTCCCGGGTTGTTTTCCAGTTATTTCTTAGAAAACAGAAGGCCATTGGCACACAGTTGACTGGTTGGACACCAGAGTCATTTTATTTTCGAGACTTAAGAAAATCAACTTAGAAATCACCCCCTATGCTCTCTGGAACCACAACTGTTGAGTTGGGTTTAACAAACATTTAAAAGAGGAAAGGCAGAAAGACAAAGGAAAAGTGGGGTTTGGGGTGGGGGTTGGAAAGAAAGGGGCAGAGCCGAGGGAGTGGAGACAGAGAAAGGAAAGGAGGAAGGAAAGGCACAGGAAATAAACCGCTGCGCCGTCCAGGCTTCTGCAGCCAGGGGTAGCCTGAGACACACCCATGGCGGTTGGTTTATAAATGCTGCATTTCCTTTACTGCTCTATCAGAGAAATGACCGACCACACACCACTACTACATCACTGTCCAAAATCCTGGGGAGGAACGAGTTACCGCCCTTTCTCTCCTCCTGGGAAACATCACAGGGTCTAACTTTAGGGATCTGTTATGTTTAGGCAAAACTCAAAAGCCAACACGGAGTGCAACCAGGTGGTACAGCTAACCCATAGGCTTGCCCAAGAAATCACCCCGGGCTCCCGGGCTCCCCCCAGGAAAATGACAACCATGGGCCTGTCTCAGTGGGAAAACTTACTCCCTTTTACCTTCCACTCAAGTAAAACCCTGGTCACGGTCATGTGAAAATATTTTATAGGTATCCTTTAACAGCCTGTACACGTTGAAAACCAAAAACAATATTTGCTGTTTTGCCTTTGAAGCCCTAACAAAGCCTTTGTTTTAGATCCCCCTTCAGTGTGCAATAAGAGTTAATAATCAAATCCATCCCAACCCCCACAAATGTTAAACAAAAAGATAAAAGAAATGCAAATAGCTATTGTCATGGAAAGTTAAAGTACCTGTCTGTATTTTTACGTGAAAACTATTATCTCTATCAATCAAAATTTAAGAATACAATGGCGCTAATCACAGAAGGTGCTGATGGCGCTGCTTCTTTCCCCTCATAAAAAAAAGTATTTTTCCTCTTAAAAATGAGTATAAAAGTCATATACTTACAATTAGCTAGAATATTTGTAATTTTATCATTAAAATCCTTCAGCAGCCCCACTGCTAATAAATGCTTCTAAGTCTCCAGACTGATTGGTACCCAAGAAGACCCAAGCCCTCGCATATTTTAATAAGGTTGATGGAATTTTATTTCAATTCTCCCAGTTTCCAACCTGCGGGGGAACAGCACACTCTTCTGTTGGAAGGAGTTAGAGAGGCAGCAGTCAAGTGGGAGCAGAAGCGCCTTCTTCTAGACCCACTCGCTGCACCCGGCAAGAGCTTTACCCAGGACAGGAACCTTGGAGGGTTCCCCTCGTCTGTTTTGACAACTTGAATGGAAATGATAAACACTCTGCCCTGAAAAGAAAGTACAAGAGCCCCAAATCACCCAGAGTAAATCCAAGTGCAGCAACTGCTGAGATGTTTTCTAATTCACTTAAAAAAAAAAAAAGATTTCATTAGCCCCTCAACGTGGTGCTTTCTAAAGACAGTCGAAGAACAAAAAGAATAGCCAGAACCCAGAGAGTCAAACAAGCCAAGTTCAGAATTCCCAGAACAAACACACAAGCTGGGGTGCCCTTATGCAGAGGGACTGAGCCTGGAGAGATGTCCTCTCCACCAGACAGCCAAAGGGCTGTCGTTTCCCCCCAAGCAAGATCAGATTTCCTTCCCTCTCCACTGCCTCTCTAAGCATCATGGCTAACATCTCATGTGTGCTATTAATATCAATGAAGAGATGATTTGATTTCCACAGAAGAAAACCCCTCCGATCCCCGTGCAGACCTTCAGGGAGTACCCTGGCCCCGTATTCACAATACAGTAGCTGAGTTTTGCCGCTTTCCTGCAGTTCAGCCTCCGCATGCTGTTTGAAGCCTCTTACCAGACAATGGCAGCTCTAGCTGCTGGATAGTTACAAAACAGGATTTGCTAGAACCAAGAATAGTCTAGCTGCGCTCGCCCTCTCTTCTTTTTAAATTCCTTCCTGTCCCCAAGAGCCTCACACGACCAGTTTCAAAAATCCAGCCACCGGTTCCAAGCCAGTTCCTAACAGGCACCTGTACTGCTCTATTTCAAAGCAGCCAGCAAGTGTCAGCTGCCCAGGAGCCCGACAGCTTTCAGCAAGCACTCAGAAGGGCAGCGAAGGGCCCTCTCAACGTTTGCGAAATGAAACAAAAGTATCAGCTTGGCTTGGCGCACACTTACCCATTCATCGTGAGGCAGCAGAGCTTTGGGGCAGGAGAGGCAGGTCTCTCACTAGACAGTACAAAGTTCAAGAGTTTGTCAGGGAGACACTACTGGCAGTGGGAAGCCAGGTCCTGCAGGCTCAGAGTTCCCAGGCTGGCGGCAGTGTGAGGAAGGACTGAAGGTATGTGGGCTAAACACAACAAAGCCACTGCCTTACTCTAGATTAAATATGCAGGAAGAGGCCCCTTTGCATAAACACAAACACTCAGCAAATGAACAACTGGCTCAATCAGGCGCCCGCTGTGCCTTCTACCTATCCTACTCTGACAAGAGAGACACTGGCTGTTCTAGGGGACACCACTAAACTGGGAGAGCCACCTTTGAATGTGATCTTGCTACAATAACAATTGAAATTAATTATGTTCATTAGCAATTAAGAATTCACTCCAGGGGGATGGCCCTGAGGGGCAAACGAATGCTCGGATGTCCAGCTACCTCCAAAATAAGCTGGCATGTAGCATGTCCTTGGAGTTCTGCTGCGGGCTGTATTTCAATCTCCTATAATCAGGGAGGCTTTTAAAGAAGCTCGCGGTTTAGACCCAGTCTAAGGTTACATTATACACTCCTCAAGGCAAATTTTGTATATGTTTACAAAAGACACATAAATAAGAGGCATATACATGCACATGCATGCATATATCACGGCATTCAGTCTCACATATGATACTCATGCATATCTAAGAGAGAATACAAATAAACACACATGTGCAGAATATCACTTAACTGTATCCTTTAGCTCACTAATCATTTAAGGAAAATAATGGGAGCTTTCCAAAAATACATCCCAAATGCCTGCTTTTCAAATGTCACCAATGCATGACCGCTCATTGAAAAACATTATCCAGATATTAGGGAGGATGCTTTTAAGTGAGTGGCCTCAGTCACTTATCACTTCAATTAAACAATGTAATTACAGTCAACAATTTTCTCCATTTCTGCAGTAAAATATGTCATACCTCACTATAATTTGTCTGTAGAACCCAGGAATGTAGCAAGAGGGAAGAACTGATGAAGCCTAGAAATGTTCTCCTGGTTCTGGCTCTCAGACTAAGGACTCAGCTCCCACAGGCCACCTCCCCTCTGGGTCCAGCACCGTGTTGGTCTCAGTAACCTAATTATTACTTTTCCCCCCTCTGTTTTGTTTTTCAGTTTTCAAATTCCACATTAAATGTGGAATTTTAATTCCACCATTTAACAATGAAGGGACACACACACACACACACACACACAAACACACACACACACACACACACACACACACACTACATTTATTTATGTGGGCATTCCTGCAAGACTCAGGAGGTCAGAGAAAAACCTAAGAACTTGTAAGGTTTGGTTCTTTTGTGGCTGGATTGGAACTCACATCACCAAACTGGTGGAAAACACCTTTACCCGCCGGGCCATCTTGTCAGCTGCCAATTACTTTTTACCTGATTACAGTATTACCTGATTTCAAATAAGAAGGACTATGTTAGATTACTGGATTCTAAGCCACACAGAACTGTGGGGGACCAATTCAGTATCATAGCACCTGTCTGCATTATATCTTGTACTAAAGGGAGAACAGGGATTCCCTCCAAGCCTCAGGAGAAAGCACTGACCCCAGACGGATGGAGTTGTAACATCATTTGCTGCAAAACTAAAGATCTACCCTTAAAAGAAATTTTTTAAAAAAATACTAAAAACAAAAGCCTACTTTATTCATAGACAATGGCAGCTACGGAAAATAAAATAATAAAACAAAACAAAACAAAATAAAATAAAGTATAATAAAATAAAATAATGATTCCCCATACCCCAAAGAACAAAGACACCACAGGTCCTGGAGAAATGACAGACTTCTGCTCTGCTCACTGTTTTCCCTTGGAGTGACCTCCCACAGTCACTTACCCCCACAGTTGATGCAAGGAAGACAGGGAACAAAAATATACCCCATCTATCACTGTGACGGAGCCCTGCCCACCCCAGCATTGTCTCTAGCGACTGTTTTGGCAGCCTGAGTGGGTCGTTATACCTGCTTGCCCGTCCACCGTGTACTGAGTAAGCTAATGTTAGAGTGGATGGCGGAATCCAGTATTAATGACCTGCACTGTGTGAACCTGGATGACACTGAATATATTGTACAATTATAGGTACCATCTGATTCCATAGGTATTAGATACTGTACTCTAGATTAATATTTTAACGAGGACAGTGAAATAAAGACGGCAAGCCAGGTAAGAGATCCCTGCATAGGAGCTCAGCCTAAGCTTATTGCTGGAAGCCTCTCAGACACAGGAGCCAACGACACAGACAGGGATTGGGACAGAAATCCGTATACAAGCCCTGCAGGCTGAGTGACATGTACTCATGTACAGAGTCAAAGATGTCATCCCCACACAAGCTCCACTTGCTGCAACCTAGAGAGAATGAAGGGGGAGAGAAGGGGGGGCACGGCTGCCAGAGCCCCAGAAAATAAACAGGGTGTACAGTTTCAAAGGCTCCAGACACAGGCTTTTCATTGTTCAAGCCAATTATCAGTGGGAAGTAATAACGGCAGATGGATCTGGAGTCACTGACTTTTCATACGCACTTCTCTGGGCTGAACAGATGAAGAAACGCGAGAGCTATCTCAAAAGGCAAAACATCTCACAGGGAAAGAACTCCACAGTCCAGATGGGGGCCTTCTACGTCTGCCGGTTATCCTCTTAACGTGGTAAGATAGACTTACAGCAATATTTCCAGAACCGATCGGATACAATGCCTACAACGGCTTCATTAAGGAAAGGGGTCGCCTAGGACATGGGACTAACAGGGAATTCAGTAAGGATGGCACTGTGGGTTTCCCTTTTGCCAATCAGGGACTGTAGGCTCCCACTCAAACCTGGGTGCCCATGGGAGAAGAAACCATCATCCGTCCATGGAAAGATAAATGAAGGATGTGTAAAGGATGTTAATTATCCCAAATCATTCCACCATGATGGAGACGGGGAAAATGGCCCTGGAGTAATCTCTCTCTTTTTTTTTTTTTTTTTTTTTTTTTTGGTTTTTCGAGACAGGGTTTTTCTGTGTAGTCCTGGCTGTCCTGGAACTCACTCTGTAGACCAGGCTGGCCTCGAACTCAGAAATCCGCCTGCCTCTGCCTCCCAAGTGCTGGGATTACAGGCGTGTGCCACCACCGCCCGGCTTAGTAATCTCTTATTGAAAGTCTTCTGTGATAAAATCTCATCCTTTGTAAGTAATCTTAAACACCCTTCCCCACCTAGGATTGCAAAAGATACTTTACTTTTAGTATAAAACAAATACAAATTTCTCTATAAATATGAGGAGATATAAATTTTCTAATCAATGCCAACCACACACCTGGGCAAAACTCATTAACCTGTATTAACCGACTCTCAGTAAGTTGGACACCCCCACGTCAGGTTTGCCACAGAACCCTGAAAACAAGCAGTAAGCAACAGGGAAGTTCACTTCTCCTCCAACAGATTGCATCTCCTATTTTTTCCTTATACACTTCCAGGCATCATCAGATCGGCAGGCACACTTTGCAGACCTCTCTTCCTGAACTGATATAAAATATGGTTGAAGTCACCACGTTCAGAAAAAAAAGAAAAACTGATCCTGTCACTATTTACCAACACACTTAACGTTAAAAAAAAAAACCAAAACAAAACAAACAAAAAACAAAAAACACTGTTATGAGCACACTGTTGACTTCACAGGTTCATAATATAACTTTAGAAAAAAAAAATATCCCCCCAGCAAGGCTTTTCTTTCAAAGCACCCTGACAAGAGTAAATTCAAAGCAGAGCACACGGGCATGAGGAAGAAAATATCGCCAAGGGCGAAATTCTGCAACTGCTTTAAGAAGCAAACAAGAACACAAAAGATGTGTAATGCAGCCATCTGGCCCTCCTCATACTATATCAATGCCTCGACTTTATCCCCGCCCCCTGAGCCCGCCCACATCCATGCCACAAACCAAATGGCTTTACTTATGTTCCCTGCACAGCAAATTTACACAAGGCAACCAGGAGGCAAAGCTGACTTTATGTATTTTATATATATATATATATATATATATATATATATATATATATATATAAATTCTGAATCCCCCCCCCCAACTTCAGTGACTTTGTTGTTACCGTCACTATTATAGTGGGACTTCTTGGAAAAAGCGCCGAGAACTTCACTGTGATAAGGTCACTGTCGGTGTGACACTGTCTAGGGGTTCAGTTTCAAGAAAGGCATCCTTCAGAAACTTTACTTCTGCCATCTTATGCTTTCTGCTAGCAACCGACTGCATCCATAAGCATGTGGGGAAATGCCGGACCTGTAATACTCAGAGCCTTTCCTTCTTGGACACCAAACTGCGGGTTGCTCCCTCCGCTAGCAACCGACATGGCTACCCAAACTCAAATCGCCTGTCCAGTTGGAAATTCATATTTGACACAGTTTAAGAACATTATTGAGCAACTACTATGTAGTTGAGAGCATGCTAGACAACAAAGCACCAAAATCCAAGGTTCCCCCTGTATATAAACAAAAACCTGCGTGGTCATTAAACAGGGTACCCTACGGTTTTTGTTTTTCTTTTTTAAAGTTCTCACACAGGTATGCTGATATATACACACATACATATACACATATATGTATATGTACATATATATGTATATATTTCTGTTCATATGACAGAAATTATGGACATGTGAAATTACAGATGTGTTAAGGAATCCACATGCTTCCAAAGGTGGAAATTAAGGCTTTAGATGAACACTTCTATTTGGATAAAATCTACATAATAAAATGTCTTTCACTATAGAGGGAATAAGAAAGCAAGACAATAAAATAGGCTTCACAGCCCAGCCCCACTTTGCTCCTGGCTTTCCTACCTGGGCAGCTGGAGTCAAGAAACTGACCCAAAGGCAAGAACTATCAGTAATTAGGTTGTCGATAGAGTCACTTCTGGTTTGTTCTGGGAGTTTCTACCCACAGAGGGCACCAGCCTGCATGGCACCGGTCATCTGAAGGACACACACGGTGAACCCAGCCACCAGATGAGGTCTTGGACTAATTGTTGAAGCCTGCACCAGTGTCTGGGCCTCAGTGGGCAGACGCAGCTCATGGCTGCCTACCAGACACAGGCCAGCACAGCTGGAGCCTGGCAACGAGCTCTAGGGAGCACATCTGGCTCTTAGTGGCTCCCATCTGCAGTGAAATGGATTTGCTGTGGTTTTTAGGTGACGTACAGTGAACAGAAAGTACAAGGGAATTCACTTTAACTGTGTACTTTGTTTGGGGATAAAAAGTCAGTATACAAACTGCCCGAATGCAGGGGTATTATTTGATTTTCTCTCTGTATCCCAGGGGTGAGCAGCAGCAACCTGAGGGATGGGTCCAGTGGCAAACCATGTTAGCCAGGTCATGAGCTGCACAGGAGCGCCCCTCTACCTCACTGCAGCTCCTTCCGCCTCTCTTTGACTACCCACTGACTAACAGTCTGGTGTACACAGAGAACAGAAGTGACTTCACAGCTCAATCTCAGAGCTTGTTTACACTCATGCATAAAGCCATGCGCCTTCCCTACATGGACAGAAAGACCCCTAAGTCCCTTTCCTAACTAACTCTATGTGTCTCCCCTTCAGTGATCCTGAAACCGTCAAACCTGGCGGAAATGTACCCCGAGTGCCTATGAGCGACCTGAAAATATAACCCAGATTCTTGATCACCAGAGAAATGCCGAAGGATGAGGCAGCTGTTCCTGGCACTTCCCCCGCATCCCATTTCCTTTCCCATGCCTCTCTTCCTGGTTCCCCCGACACCTGCAGATCTCAGCTCCTGTCTACTCTGAACTCTGGCCCAAAGGTCAGAGTTCACTACCATCTCCCATGAGAACACTCCGAAATGCAAGCCTAAACAAGGAGTATCAGGCTGGAGCACGCCCTCTTTGCTCCTTAGCTAGAAAGGCCCTGGCATTTTCAAAACGCTAGGTTAGCAAAGACATTAACGAGAGTCTCACCCCGGTGCCCTGGGGATCTGACACATGCCTGGGTCAGCCTTCCACAGAGTATTCTTTTTCCCCAGTACTAAAGTAACAGTGCCTGTGAGAATGGCCGAGACAGGCAGGTGAAGGCAGGTGCAAATAGGCTACTTCAGAGACAGCCCTGCTCTTCCGTGTTTGAAACTCAGCCTCAGAGAATGCCCTTCCACAGTTCCACAACCACACGAGAAGGTTAAGATAATGGAGCGAGAAGAGCACGCAAGGCGACATCACTGTGGGGCCGAAAGCAGGTCCAACAATGGCTACAAGGTAAGAAAACTGGAGAAAACCCGGGCTACGGGAAGCCAAGGCTGGGCGAGCACAGGGCCAGTGTCTTGGCTTCCTGAGTCCCCTTTGGACGCCTCAAGGAGAACACATACCATAGAACACCACAGAGCCCAGGAGAGGCGGGCCTGGAACCGTCTAGGCCTTACCAGCTCAGCCACACATGCCCGGTAGCAAACCTCGGCTCAGCTGCTTCATTCCCTTGGGATCCCAAGCAAACTGTTTTGAGTTCTCCATCTCTCAGTGTGCCTGTCCATAAAATGGGCTGTAATTACAGTCCACCATATGCTTTTGAGGAACGAATGTATTAACAAGAACAAAAGAACACTTCCAGAATGTTATTGGTAAAAGACCAGCCACTGATCAAGGTTAACTTAATCTAAAATCGACTGTGCTCCACTTCTACATTTGGTTGATTACGTCTGGCTGCCCCCTGTACGTCAGGCTAGGAAGCAGAGCCTGCGTGCTCGCACAGCAAGGGCTAACCCAAGTCAGGGCTCTTGTTTTTCCTTCCCAACATTAGGCAAAGAGTCAGAGACCACTGTTTGGGTCTCTCCCACCTCTGTGCAGACAATTCATCAGTGTGAACAGAGCTATGAGGAAAGGCTGGAGAGTCTGCTTGTCCCCAAAATGACCCAAAACTACTTAGGGGGACGCATCAAAGGAGGGAGGAGGGGGATCAGGTCTGGGACCCGAAGGCACTGAAACACATTTTCTTCCATGTTTCAAGTCTGTGTGTATAGATTCTGTTGCTGATTTAGGATCTTAAACAGTTTGTTTATTTTTTAAATGCCTTTCAGCTCACCTTTAATAACACGTTTCTTTGACTTGGCTGAACTGTGCCTCAGAAGAATTACAAGCGGGACTGTGGCAGGGTAAAAGGTTCAGGGCACTAATCCACACCTGGTCCACGTAAAAAACGGTGGAGGGGGGGGAGGCACATATTTTCCACACAGAAACAAGCCCTTTATATAAACCAGCCTTTCATTTAACTGTGAAGGCATGCTGCACACCATGTAACCTTCCGTGTGCCTTACCACAGAATCCTCTCCTAAGCCATACCACAAGGCTCTATCAGTGACAGAGATGATGACGATGACGACGATGATGATGATGATGATGGTGGTGGTGGTGGTGGTGATGATGGTGATGGTGGTGGTGATGATGGTGATGATGATGGTGGTGATGTTTGTGGTGGTGATGGTGATGATGATGGTGGTGATGATGGTGATGATGATGGTGGTGATGATGGTGATGATGATGGTGGTGATGTTTGTGGTGGTGATGGTAGTGTTCCTTGGAAGGGGAAGGGTGGGGGACAGGAGAAGAAGACAAACCCACCTCAAAATAGGAAAATGAAGGTGCACATAATCAGAAATCCCTTCACCAAGTTTTGCTGGTAACAAAGTATACACACACACACACACACACACACACACACACACGAAGTGATCTGGTATGAAGTCAGAAAATGCCCTAATTCTAATATGACTAAACTTTAGACGTTTTTCTGCAAAATTATGTCTCAGACATTTAAGGATGATTAAGCTCAGATGGGGGAGGGGCAGTGTCACAGAGAAGCACAGAAAGTGCTGTAGGGTTGCAGGGTGCCTCTGAGGGGGAAGTCAAGACCCTTCATCTGCCACAGACTCTGTGTAGAGTATAGGAACTCTAGACCTAAGAATAGCCCCCACCACCCCAGTCCCTGGAAACAGCAGCTGAGGAATCCGGCCTTTCAGCCAGAGAGCTCAGAGGCGGGAGGGGGAGCCACAGATGTGACAAAGACTGTGGCAAGCCTGTGCAGGTCAGGCAACAGTCTTGGAAGTCTCCAAGCATTCTATGCTTTCTCTCATTTTGTTCACAAGCAAACTCTTCTTAGTCAATACCGGTGTGAAGCAGAGACGGAGCTATGACCATCCCTTGACTAGGAGGCAACAGAACCGAGCACAAGACTCCACTGGGAGGTAAGAGTCTGGGTTCTGCCCTGAGACCCCCACCCCCACCCCCACCCCCACCCCTCCTCCATCCAGGCTCCTTGTGGGTGACAGAGATGACACTCAGTTGTGTGTAGTTTTGCTTTGAGAAGACATGAACTGCAACAGTGTGAGGCGATTCTCTGAGCGAGGTCCTGGGCATTGAGAATTACGAAAAATGTGTGTACTTAGCATTTGCCGCGGAAATTCTGACAGCTCAAATGTTCGGTTCTGCTTTCGGAATCCGCTTGAAGAATATTTCTCAATCAGACGTCTTCTGTTTGCTCAGTAGCACCGAGACGTTCTGTGTACTGGAAGGCACGGGACGGGGACAGTCCCCATTATGGCTGCTTCTATCAACCTCAAGGGCCTTCTAGGCCACCGCGACTCAAAAGTCACTCGCACATTCTGCTGGTTGCCATGACGTCATACTGTCACTTGATCAGGTGTGCGGTACCACGTGGTGTGGATAAACAGCCACAGCCACATATTAAATGAGAATTCTCGAAGGCAGAGCCCAAAGACAAAGACGTTTCTATATAGAAATATGAACTAAGAGTTTAACTAAATGGCCCCACATGGGAAAAAAAAGTTCTAAAGTACCAATATAAACTATATTTAATAGCAACAAAAAATATTTTCCTTTCAGGGGAAAGAATTTGGACTTCTCAAAGCTACTGCCTTTCACATGATTGGATACAGCATGGATGAATTCTTTCATTTCTTAAACACAGATGTGAACTCCCCCCCACCCCAATTCTCTTTCATAATGGTTAGTTTTGTTTTGTTTTTTAAAATTAATCTTCCTTCAAGTATAATACTCAACTAAGAAGCTATTTTGGTATTCCATTGTTATTTTCTTAAGCTCCAAATATAACACATCCCAAAGACCATATGTTTCTAAAGAAAAAAAAAAAAACTAGACCTAATACACAATGAAAAGTAAATGTAAAGCAGCCTCTGGTCTGACGTGAGAGTACAAAAATGACAAGAGCAAGGGCGGCGAAGTTTACATGCTCTTCATTCACAACTGCCGCTCCGAAACCACAATACCTTTACAACGACACTTTAAGGAAAGAGATACGGCACGCCGTTGGTCCCGGCGAGATGGTGCAAACACTGAATTAAAGGAGGTTTTCTTTTCAAGCAAGTAACGCTGAGAACATGCACAAGTCAAGTAACCCTGAGAACATGCACAAGTCAAAAGAAACGAGGGACTCACTCTACAAACAACCTCGCGATCAACACCGAGAATCACAGTAAGTCTACCTCACGAGATTTTATTTTCTTTCCTTTTCCCTAGCACAGATACTCAGACGCCCAAACACATCTTCAGGGACAGGAGGGAAACGGGTCCTCTCTTCTCAGTTAATATTTTACAGTGTGCTAAAGACTTCTCGGAGGAGGGGACCTCTGGGCTCCTTCCGGTGGCAAGGCACACAAGAGGCCCCTATCTCAGTGAGAGAGGCAGGCTCTTTCCTTGAATAAACGAAAATAACATACAATTAAATCAGATTCAATTAATAAATTACTTCGGTGGACCTCGAAGGCCAAGTCCGATTTAATTACACAATTTAAAAAATATTTGCACATTGCAATCACCGAAATCGGCTTTGAGGTTTCATCATACACACTTAACACTTGAGTTAGAGAACAAATTTATTTAATAAATGCAAGCCTAAGTGCTAGAAGGCCGTAGCACTCAAACTGCAAAATCACTTAGCACACCCTCACAGAAAGCAAATAAACTTTGCCAGTATTTAGAGGGAGGCTGCTGTTGAATGTCAGGAAAGGCTGGCTGGCTTTTTGTGTTTTCTCTCTCATGTGCTGCTTGTAAATCTGACCGTTCAGAGGGGTGATTAGAATACAGCTAATGGACGGAATGGGCCCAGTTTAAGATAACGGGGAGATACAGTAAG
The DNA here is from genome assembly GCA_964023405.1 of Apodemus agrarius. Lineage (NCBI taxonomy): Eukaryota > Metazoa > Chordata > Mammalia > Rodentia > Muridae > Apodemus > Apodemus agrarius. The sequence goes on from OZ030006.1 coordinate 128,963,941, forward strand.
GTGGGAGATGTCAAGGACTAGGCAGCAAAAAGCTCTTCAGAGCGGAAAAAAAGCGAAACAAAGAGAAGTGGTGTCCGCTCCCCATCACTCACTCGGAGGAATACCAAAATACACCATAAATTAACGTGGCTCCTGGGGCAGAGAGGCACTCCCTGATGAAGGGACTCACAAACCTAGGGATGAGGAGGGTGGCCATAAAAAGGCTAGAGTTACAGACAACCTGAAGAGGAGAGGGCGGAAACACTTCCAAACGGCTGTATTCCCTAGGGCTGATGGGGACAACATGAGGGAAGCTGGCGAGGCGGCCAGGGTAGAATATTCTAGAAGACCACTGGGCAGCCTGGGTGCCCTGACTTGTTCTCCTTTCACATTCTGTTAGGCGTTTTTGTCACGATACGCACTTTGACATAACCACTAAATGGTTTATACCCATAACCACCTCAGTCAGGGCTTTTCCAGCAATGTTGGCTCACTTTTCCAACCGCCCAAAGGCCCGAGAAGCACAAGCCAGAGGCGATGCTGTTGCTGCTGTCAGCGCACAGGCGAGCAGAGCACACCTTTAATCCAGCACTCGGGAGGCAGAAGCAGGCAGATCGCTGAGTTCCAGGACAGAGAAACCCTATCAAGAAAAACTTAACAAAACAAAAAACGAAAGGATTTGTTGGGTGTGATCTCTATTGTTTCTACTGACCTGTTTCTAGAAGATTCCATGTTTACCTCTTAAACAGCCCTAGCTTGTTGCAAACTGAAAGTTAGTTTTTTTTTTTTTTTTTTTTTTTTTTTTTTTTTTTTCGAGACAGGGTTTCTCTGTATAGCCCTGGCTGTCCTGGAACTCACTCTGTAGACCAGGCTGGCCTCGAACTCAAAGATCCGCCTGCCTCTGCCTCCCAAGTGCTGGGATTAAAGGCGTGCGCCACCACCGCCCGGCGAAAGTTAGTTTTTAAAGCTCATAAAGCTGTACACTTTAACAATTCTTAAGTAAGAGAGTTTGATGTAACTCTGTAAGAGTTGCCCAGCTCTGGAAAAAAATCATTTTCTCAACCCATAGCACCTTCTCTCACCTTTTAGAAAGGTCTTTGTCAGTATGGCCATGTAGGTCTACCCAGGTAATGTGTGTGTGTGTGTACATATATGTATGTGTACACTGCTTGGAGAGCCAACAGCACACAACTGGAGGTCGTGCTCAGGAGATCTCCATCTCAGGTTTGGAAGCAGGTCTCTCACTGAATGAAGACGTGGGTTGGCTGGTCAGCAGAGCCAGGAGTCCTGCTGTCTCTGGCTCTCTGACACAGGGATTACAGACAGATGTTACCCACAAGCCTTTGTTGTTGGCGGTGGTGGTGGTAAGGTTTTTTGTTGGTTTTGTTAATAAAGTGAGTCCACGGGGATCATGCTTTCCCAGAAAGTCCAACCTCCTAAGCCCACTTTTAGAAATTTCTGGAAAGAGCTAGTTGCCTCAGGTCCCTAACTCAACCTAGTCACCTCTGTAACCGTTCGGCTCTCAGTGTGCTGCCAACCTGTTTCCCAGCTCAGACTCTCTGGTTCATGGTGATATATTCTACTCTACTCAGCAGAGCTGACGAAAAGTCCTCGTCTCCAATGGTCTCCCATGGCAGGGCTTCTCCGTCATCGCTCACCTTCTTCAGCAACCCCCATTTACACTCTCTCTCTTCCACAGACTTCCCCTCAGTGAACACTACCATACCCACCCAATGAGGCAGCCAACCACTGCAAGTCCTCTGGCTTCACATTCTCAACGGCATCAGCTACGGTCACTTTCTGTCTTTGGAACTTGACTGACATTTCAATGTCTTTGGGGAAGGGACTTTGTAGATAAGTCCTCTCCATTATGCCAGGCTTCTCATTATACTGACTAGGTACCAGCACCGCATGTGGTGGCCATTAAGAAGACTGTGTGCCAAAGGTTGCCGAGCTCTTATAGAAAGTGGCCCAGACAAAACAGGTGGCTGATTTAGATCAATCAGATCTCTGCTTCATAATCTTTAGAGCATCTTTGTCATCAGGGACCAGGTGCACACCACACTGTGGTCTTTTAATCAGTTGGTCCGTACAGTGGGATGACGGTGGGCCTTCAGGTCCTGGGTTTGGTGGTATATAGTTTGTCTGCACTTCTTGATCAGGAACAGCAGTCCCACACCGTGGCCCCGTGTGGGTGTACAGACAAGGTGGCTGCCAGGCATAGGTAGTAATTTCTTCTCCATTCTATCTGAGACTCACAGGCCTGCTACAGGCTTCACTGAGATGCCTGCACTTACTTCCCTATTATTTCATCTCCCCTAAAGTCATTTATCTGAAAAACAACCAAATCCTATAGAGCAAAAACCTCAAAACTCATGCCATCCTGAAATATCTTCCCTAAAGTATCCTACATTATCAATCTTAGAATACTCCATACTTAATTTTTTTTATATATTAAGAGTATTTTTTAAAAAGTAATAATGAGTCCCAAGTACCTTCACTCTTATAGCCCATGCAAACTTACTTATTTTTATGGTCATTTTGCCTGCATATAAGTAGGTGCACTATGTGCATGCCTGATGCTCATAGAAGCTTAGGAAAGCTGTTAGTTGACTTTTGGGTGTTGGAAAATGAACCTGCATCTTCTGTAAGAACAGCAAGTACCCTTAACCACTGAGCTATCTCTCTGGCCTCCAACATTATAATGCATAATGGTGAATGCATGTACCATATTGGCCTAAATAGTTCTTAGTTTCCTAAATGGAAGAAGATAGCTGAAATGTCCCAAGGCACTTGGACATGTATATTAGCAGAGCCTCTTTGTGACTCTCCTAAGTTCCCTTCCATCACCAGTAGATACTCATGGACACCCTGTGAGCTCTCATCTCCAGGCTCCACATAGGTCTGGTCTATCATCATAGGCTTGACCTCTGTTGACTAGGTAAGTCTGCCTGCCCCATGTAACACTGCTACAAATGTCCCTCCCCCCTCCCAGAAGCCCTCCATGGCAATATGTTAAAGCAGTGTCCCTTTGGCTGTTCAATGCTGCAGTGTTCATGTGTGCAGGAAGGATTCCAGCTCCCGTCATCAGTGGTGTGTCTCCTCATGGCCTACATGTCCTGTTTATAGAGGATGCTTCACAAACCAGAATGAATAGCTCCGAAGAATTCAGAGTAAACAAAATTAACACCAATTTTCTTTCTTTGGTTCCTGGATAAAATGAACTCTCTCCATCCTTGGGCTCTTCCCCTCAAATGCTCAACAGAGTGCAGTCGAGCAGATCGTGTCTGCATAGTATTTGTTCATGCTTCTGAAGACAGAAGAAATGGATCCTGGCTGATATTTATGTGAATGACTGAGATAGAATTTGAACAGAACTCCCTACACTGCCTTGAAGTAAAATCACCTTATTGTTCCTAACACGGTACTGAGGAAATAGAATGAGCGAGGAAGCTATAAGAATTTAATCTAATCGACTTTTTTTATAAATACCAATTGAGATTCGCTATGCACCAAAAATGTAATTACCCTCCCTCTACTAACAGCACCCTAATTTAAACTCTGGACCCCTCCCCACTTTCCGGTTATATGACAACTTTGCATTAAGGTCTAGATGAGCTGTAATGCCATTCCTTCTGTTCTGTGGTCTGCATAACTTCAGCTTTAATAACACCATCATGTACCCTCCTCCGGCCACTCAAGCTTTACTTGACTGACAGTCTCCAAAGCCGTGGGAGGAAAGAGCTGTTGGGGACCACACCAGGATCCTCTAATCTTTAGTGGTTCTGGTAATGCCGTGGAAGCAAGAATGCTGCTGTCAGCCAGAGGCAGTCCTGGACTCCAACAACTACATCTCTTAAGGTACCAAATGCCCAATCTAACCTCTGCAACGACCACGTGGGCTCTACACAGAGATCAGAACCAAACACGCCAGAAGAACGGTGGTGTTTTCAGTTCAATTAAAGGCAACTGGTAAACACACTCTAATCTTATTTCCTGAGATGATGATCCTCATTTAATCTCTGGGACCTCTGATGTCTTTGTCACATCAATGGTGGAATAAGAAGATTTATGTGATGGTCTAATATAGCAATATGTTTTACACTAATAGGATTTATATGTAATGTAATGCAGAAGTATTTAATAAGAGAAGTTAACTTTTTTCTTTTACAATAAAATCTCACAATATCCAGACCTCAAACACAGAATCTAGCTTCAGCCTAGGCATTGTTGAAATACAGGTAGGAGCCACTATATCTACTCCTCTACCGATTTTTGCAAGGTGGCAAGGGGAATCCAGGGAGGGTCAAACACATGCAAGGGGGAGTTCCCAGTTGTGGGGTAAACTACCAGAAGAAAGGAGCTACCAGTCAATATTCGTGGAAGCAGAGGCCAGAGGTAGATTTGGTGGATGGGTTATGATCCAATTATAAGACAGCAAAAATGTAACCAGGGGACTGGACTTGATTCAGGAAACAGGGACAAGAGAGTAGTAGAGTGACTCTCGAATGTGTTCAACAGAGGGCTAACCACGCTGACAATGTTGAGCAGAGCCTGTCAACTCTGGAGGAAGACATAAGCACTCCTCCATACAGCTTAGAAAAAATGCTGACGGCCCAGCCCTTACACCAACCGAATTAAATCTGTTTCTGGGCACGAGGCCCAGAGCTCAGTAAGTTTCAAAGTCTCAAAAGCGACAGGGTACAGTCAGGTTGAGAGCCAATGCAGATGACAAACGAAAAGGACTGAGGTGAGTCTGCTAGAACGAAAACGTGCAAGAAGAGGTCATGGCACCGCCCGTTCGTTACCCATAAAAGGAAGACAACACCAAGCCAAGGTGGCAATCAGTAGGTGTTTCTAAGACAAAGCAAGTGGGATGTGGGACATGAAGAACATAAGCAGCAAGAAAAGGCAGACCGCAAGGCTGGAGGAAGAGCTCAGAGGGCGAAAGTCTCTCTTAAAAAGAAAAAGAAAGAGTTTAATCCCAAGAGAGGAAGAAGAGAGTTGACTGGTCCTCTGATCCCCACATTCGTGGCTTGGCATGCACATATCCACACCGTGAGAAAAGAAAAGGTACAGCATAATCTACTGCTACTCTGTAGCAGTGTTAACTCAGAGTGGGAAAACCGGAATTTAGAGGGACAGATACAACCAGGTGAGCTTTGGAGGCGCCTCACACAGCTGCCCTCAGAGCAGCTGCTAGCAAGAAGGCCCACGAAGCTGGAAAGGGCGGAGCCGAAGCTGCCCCAACTGAACCAGTTTGATTAACATGCTTGGATTTTATTTTTAATTTAGGATATTTACACATATATAATCAGATATCTGTAGGTTAGTACCCAAAGATAAAGCAGAAATTCAAGTGTCAGTCTCTTACACCCAGTCAGAAGGAAACTGAATAAGGTATCTTTAGGAAGCTAGACGTGGGACCTGTCACCTCAGGTCAGGTGTAGTACAGCCTTCTTGTGGTTTCTGGTGAGCACTGAACACATTTCTGATTTTGTACCCTTTGGGGTGTCATGCTTCTCTATTAAAGATGTCCAACTGGCTTCGGCTGGGCTTTGCTTGGAGAAGGCAGGACCCAAGAGGAAGACGCGGAACAGTTTTCAGAAACTGTCAGGTACAGTATTGCCCTTAAAAGCTTCAACCTGTGGGGACAAAGCCACAACATCCCCTTTGACGTTCTGTTCCAATCCCAGAGTCCATACTCTCTTAATGAGGTCTCTGGCTGGCCCTGTCAGCAGACACAGAGCTGGGCTCCAGAACCTGGTACTAGCTGCATTGTCTGAAAGGATGACTGCACTCTCTGGGTTTCACCCTCTTAACAGCAGTAGGAAAACATCAAATGGAAGTGAGATGCTACCTTGAGCATTCTGCAGCATGTCCTGGGAGCAGAAATTCTATGTTTGCTGCATCCACACTGGGGAAAGAGCTCTATGCATAGAGTGCTAGCCACTTGGGCTTGGGGATTTGAGTTCAACCCCTAAATTCTAAAACAGAACAGGGTGGAAAGGTGGCTTAGTTAAGAGCAGGTGCATACTTCTCTTGCACAGAAACAGAATTTGATGGTCAGACTCATGTTGGGCAGTCTGCTAGTTACTTTTCTGTGATAAAGCATCATGACCGAGGCAACTTAGAGAAGAAAGGGTTTGTTTGGGCTATGGCTCCAGAGGGATAGGAGAGCATCACAAGAGGAAGTGGAGAAGCATCGGGAAGGCATGTGGCTAGAGCAGCAAGCTGAGGGCTCATAGCTTAAACCACAAACAGGAAGCAAAGAACGAGTCCTGGGAATGGCAGGAGGCTTTGAAACCTCCAAGTCCGCTCCAGCTGACAGCGTTCCTCTAGTGACTCCACACCTCCTTAACTGGGAACCAAAGGCTCAACTGCCTTGAACTATGGGGACATCTCATCAAACCTGTGAAGGTGGCTCATAACTGCAAGTAACTCGTGCTCCAGGGCACCCAGCTCCCTCTTCTGGCCTCCAAGGGCACTGCAGTCATAGCACATACCCATACACAGATACACACATACACATAATTCAAAATAAAACACATCTTGAAAAACCAAAACAAAAAAGCAAGACAGGCATGATGACTGAACTTTTAATCCAAATGCTGGGGAGATGGAGCAGGACAGATCTTGGGGTTCATTCACCAGCTAGCCATCCCTAATATGCAAGGTCCAAGACAATAAAAGACCCTGTCTCAAAAAGCTGAAGCAAATAGTTCAGGAGGTGAAAGGCATTCTGAGGTTGTCTTTTGGCATCTATATACAAACATATACACATGATGTGCCTACACACACACACACACACACACACACACGTGCATGCATGCACGCATGTGCGCATACACATGCACACATGTGCACACACACACATACACATACACACATATTCAGAAGTGAATTATACATACAATATATAATTTTCACCACTTTTATTTCTCATACAGAAAAATAAAGTAATACTTTAAAATAAAGTATTGCTTTATGTGTGTTAAGAGATAGATAGATGATAGATAGATAGATAGATAGATAGATAGATAGATAGATAGATAATTTCAGAAATTACATACAGATTTAAAATTATTTCCTTTTGTCTTAAAAAATGCCATGGGACACATTCAGCATACAATTCAGCTTTGAACACATAAAGGTTTGCCAATGCGGAGCTCACAGGGCAGAGGGTCACAGCAATGATCGAAGCAGCCCAGAGAAGAATGGCAAATTCCAGACCAGGCAGCAGCCAAGGATGCAGTCACTGTCCAGCTTCGGGCCACCGCTGCGTTTAGGAAATGTGAGCTGGGGCTGCCCCACTTCGTTCAGAATGGCTTTGGTTGCAGAAGAGCTGTACAAGAACTATCTGCACAGTTAAAAAGGTGGAAACTAAATAAAAGTACCAGCAAATGTCACGCAGTACGAGTCCAACAGGTCCGAGGCCATCAGCTTACACAGCGCCCCGATGTGTGTCATGCTTCTGTGGGTTTAGGCCTTTAAAGCCTGACACATGCGTGAATTAGGAGGGAGTCCCCTTTTGTCCCGCCGCTGCTGGCAGTCTGACCGCTGGGCCTGGCACGAGCCAGCTGGTGCAGCAGAGCCAGCGCAGTACCCAGCGTTCCCATCATACTGTGCGCCTCCAAGGAAATCACCTAGACGAGACACGAGTTTGGAGGAAACATTTGGAGGTGTCTGAGTGCGGAGAGCACCTGATAAGTGAATTCTCTGTGTACCAGATATCAGGTGCACTCTCACAGCTGGTGATGAAACTCCTCGGAGTTTTGTTCTGCTGATGGCATTCCTACCTCTCAGCCTTATGGCATCCAAATGAGAGAAAGAGGTATTTGGTATAGTCAAGATCGCTCTTCCTTACAAACAGAAAATACAACCTTTCCCTATACCATTTTTCTCCCTCCGTCTCCCCTCTCCCCTCTCTCCCTTCCTCTCTCTCTCTTCTCCTCCATCCCTCTCCTCCTCCTCCTCCTCCTCCTCCTCCTCCTCCTCCTCCTCCTCCTCCTCCTCCTCTCTCTCTCTCTCTCTCTCTCTCTCTCTCTCTCTCTCTCTCTCTCTCTCTCTCTCTCTCTCTCTCTCTCTCTCCCCCCAGCATTAAACAGCCTGGCAGGCATTAGCAGAAAGAAGGGGCCAAAAAGCACATGAAATACACAAGTCCTTTATCTTCAAAGCACAGTGAGATGCTATCTTCTGCTACTAGACCATGGTAAGACAAGGACTTTGGTACAAAGTGGGGATTCTGCTACTAACAGGGAGAGACCACACTCAAAGGAACTGCCCTGTGAGTAGACTCAGAGAAACTCTGAGGGACAAAATATATCCCAAAAGGAGTATGAATGAAAATATCAATCTAGGAGTAATTTCACTGTGCAGTAAAGCCATCCTAAGTCCCACCCATTGTGAGCTGAAAGTGCCTTGAGTGCCCCTTATTGGCTGACACCCTGTCCATGTGCTGTGGACAGTCCATGAGGTGTCCCCTCATCCTGCAGCTCCTCTGCACCGAGGCTCTCTGCTGCCGAGCACCCCAGAGAGCCAAGAGCAGACATCGCAACTCAAGTGTGAGGGAAGGAGAAGCCGCAGGACCAGCAGGCTGGTTTCCAACCGAACACGGATCACTTGGGCGTGTACCGTAAGGATGGAAAAATCTCAAGTTAAGTATCATTAAGTGGTAGGTGGCGGAAAACCCTCCCAGGAGGCACCTAGCTTGGCTCCTGCTGCTGAGCCTTCAGGACAGAGCTGAGGCAGGTATCCTTGTCCCCACCATATACCTTTCAGCTCAGTGTTGTCTCCAAGAGGGAAGGGTGTTTGCAAAAGGAAGGGAGGGAAGGAAGGGGAAGGGAGGAGGGAGGGAGGGAGGGAGGGAGGGAGGGAGGGAGGGAGGGAGGGAAGGAAAGCTTGTGGCTGGTTACTCATCATAGGGTTTAAGTTTTTCTATGCAAATGCATTAAAACTTCCAGCTCTAAAAGATCCACCAGGAGAAAGGCTTTTCTTTATGCTCACTGGCTGGAAGCTTTAGATGGGTAAATAACCTTTCAGCAAATGCCTGGACCCCAACAATAGCTGCAGGGGAGAAAGCAAATGAAGGATGGAGGAGGCAGGAGAGATGTGTGATCATCACGAAAGTCTCAAGAGGAGTCCACTGTACAAAACACAACAGAAAAGAGGAGGAAAGTGACAGGCCCTGAGCTACAATGAGAGTGATAGAAGACAGAAGCAAATGTCGATGCGGAAGTGTTCCAGGCCCAGTGCTGTAACCTTCTTATCCTGTCAGAAGATGGGGAAACCCAGGCAGGTGGGGAGTGGCCCAGCTCAGGAGATACATTCTTCTTTCAATTCCAGGCTCCAATGCCTCGCCCCCATCCTACTGTGTCTTGCTAAGTTTGAGAACACAATGCCATCAACAGTGAACCAGGTGTTGGTAAGGAGCATTCCTAGCACAGAGGAGGAAAGGAGCCCTCAGGCCGGCCTATGACGCAGAGACTGGAGGCAGACGTGGACACCCAATGGAGTCAACGTCTGAGCCAGAGGAGGCCACTCGGAAGAGGAGCCAGGGAGGCAGAGCTGAAGCAGGCTTCTGGGGGCAACACCCTCTTCCCTGTCAGGGAACCAGGGGCAGCAGCAGCAGCGAACTGTGTTATAAGACGTAGATCAGGCAATCAAACAGTCCGAGCAGGGGACACTGACTGAGCAGATGACTCATGGTGGTCACTCCCTCCTATGGAACCCAGGCATGCACGCATGTGTGGTGTGTGCTTAAACATGGCACCTTCCCTTGGAATCTCAAGGTACCTCTAATCTGATTTTTTTTTTTTTGGCTAATTATCATGAGCACATTTAAAACTCAGAGGAACATGACTGTATTTTTATTACTCCTGCAGGGTAATATCAAAAGACTGATAACTCCCTTGTCTTTTTATATATGGCATTAAGCCACGAAAGCACCTTCCACACTATCAAATCCAAACTAGACTGGAGGGGCTAGGGAGATGGCTCAGTGGGTAAGAACACTTTGAACACAACTGAGATGATCCGAGTTCCAATTCCCAGCACATGTGATAAGCCAGGGGAGGCCTCCTGTGCCCTGTCACCCACTGCTGAGGGGGAAGACAGGAGGGTCTCTGGGGCCTGCCCCCGCCAGTCATCTACTCCAGGTTCAGCAATAGACCCTGTCTTGAGGGAACAGGGAATAGAGTGATAAAGTAGAACACTCAGGTCCCACCCCCCACCCCTGCCTCCCAATGCAAGTGTAGCCAGGTGCACCCTCATGTACCCTCCTACACACACTTTCATAAACATATGCTTTTTTAAAAAAGTAAACTAGAAAGTTTATTCACTAGCAGCAGAAAGCCCCAGAGGTATTTTCTGTTTTTGAGCAGAGAGGAGCTGCAGAGCAGTGAGCATAACAGCGGGAGGCCAGCCAGGATCTAGCCAGGGAAGATGCTCACAACTAGAGCTCACCTGCAATCTTGAAGAACCCTGTTAGGTCTCCTCCAGAGACCTAGCTGCTCTCCCAGCGGAGGCTGGCCACTTTCCCCTCACAGCACACGTCTAGCACAAGACGCCCCGCGGAGCGCCGAGGGACTTTCATAAGTTGGAAGGCAACAACGCCTATTGCTCTCCTCAGAATGCGTCTTAACGCACTGCCATTTGCCAGGACTTAGGCTGAGACAGGGCGGGCACACACCACCGTCCTCTGACCACTGCGGCGGCAGGCTGCCAGGGCAGGACGTAAGGCCTGGAGGAACAGTATGTCAGACTTAGGTGAGCTGAGACATGGGGATGAAGCAGGAATCTGGCAGGCACAGGAGCTCACGACTACTCTCCCAGCACGAACAACCAGCACAACCAGCAGCAAGAAACCTCCCTGTCCATAGCCGGCCCGAGCGCCATGGTAAAATCCTGCCTTAAAACGGAGTGTAATTTAGACAATGAATCTTGGGGGAAGGGGAGAAAGAAGAAAGGATATAAATCATGAGTCCATTAGGGAAGAAGAGAAAACACCAAAGAACTAGAAAGTAAAAAATTGCAATGTCTTCACTAATATTTCTATTTCTGTGATAAAACACTGTGACCAAAAGCAACCTGAGGGTTTGTTTGATTAACTCTTCCACCTCATACTCCATTATCAAAGGATATCAGAGCAGGACCTGGAACAGAGGCCAAGGGGGAGTGACGCTTACTGGCTTGATCCACACGGCCTGCCCAGACTGCCTTCTTATACACCCAGGACCACTAGCCCAGGGGTGGGGCAATCACAGTGGGCCGGGCCATCCCACATCCCACCAATTAAGAAAATGTTACATCAGCTTGTCCACCGGCAAGCTGGCCAGGGGAAGCTGCTCTCTTCCCCCACGATTGATTCTACTGTGCTTGAAACTATCTATTGAAAGATGAACCGGAGCCTCAAGCACACAAAAATGGCCAATACTGAAGCAGAGTCAAAGAACACTGCCGGACTTAACGATGCCAGAGGAAAACAGGAAAACATATTTAAAACATTCTGAGGTGCTGAGGAAGATTGATTTCCTAGTTTAAATGTTGGATTCAGTGATGCCTGTCCTCTAACAGAGTGGCCACAAATACCCATTACAATGTACATTTAAAGTTAAGGAAACTTTAAAATATAACTGTTTTCTTTTTTGAGCCATGTTGTACATACTCAGTAGAGACAAGTCACTGTTTGCACAGAAAACTTGGGACCAGGCTGTCTTGTGACTATCTTGTGGGTGGCTGGTGTGTGGAGAAGCATGGAACAGTAATCTTCCATTTTTGAAGTTTACTTTATTAAAATATTTTAAAGTGTATGCCTATAAAATACATCATGTAGCTATACCTGCTATATGCTAGATACACGGATGCTGACTGTTCTTTGAAGTAATGGCAGCACATACATCTTCCAGATGGCCAATGGGCTTGTGGCGTCTTGCATGCCCTTCTGTAGCTGGAACGCCAAGTAGTCCAGCAGGCATGACTTCAAGAAGCGGCCTCACGGTACCTTGATACTCGCATCCCAAGGACAATGCGGTTGTGCCGAGAAAAGGTTAATTAGCCCTTCCTCACTGTGGAAGAACTGGCAAGTAATCCTTTCAATTACCAGTCAACATTTATTAGACATCAGGAGGAGATACAGCCCCAGCACAAGACAGCAGCGGAATCTCTGCCAAAGGGACAAAGATAGCATTTAAGAGACATAACCAATTAGATACAGGACCTCCAGGCTGCTCCCCCTTCACCCCCCACCCCCTAACCCCCTCAGCCTCCACCCCCACCCCTGCTGCCCATCCTGAGATGAACCTCTCCTCACCCCTGTGTTACCACTGAGCTCACAGAGTATGCACTGGAAGACCTGACTCTGTAGCAACTCTAGGCAGGTGTGTTAACAGGAAAGACAAAAGGCATTGTGGTAAGGTGGCAAGTTATTTCTAAATGGGATAAATGAATCTGGAGAGACCAGAGGCTAGATGGCCACGCCCATCAAGTAAGAGCTGCCCACATATGTTATATTAAAAGCAGGGGCACTAAAAATAAGTAATTTTAGGGGAAGCGACTGGAGGTCCAGAGAGAGATGTCATAGTCGGTAAGCACTTGGTGTGAAAGGTGAGAACCCAAGTGTAATCCCCAGTGCCCACATAAGACGCTGAAGGCGGGGTCACACACACGTACATATAAACCCGGCACTAGGGAAGTTGGGATGGACAGACGGCTGGAACTCCTCGGCCGGCCAGCAGTCAACTTGGTCCAATGGGTGAGCATCCATTGCAAGGAGAGATCCTGCCTCACAAGACAAGGTGGATAGCACTGCTCAGAGAGGGCATCCATGGCATCAGCACACACACAAAAGGGGTCCTTTAGAGATTTATTTATTCTTACTTTATGTGTATGGATGTTTTGCTTCCATGTTTGTCTATGTAGCATGTGCACGTGGTACCCACCAATACCAGAAGACAATGCTGAATGCCTCGGATCTGAAGTTACAGAATATTGTGAGCCACCACGTGCATGCTGGGGACTGAACCCAGGTCCTCTGGAAGAGCAGCCAGTGTTCCTGACCACTGTGCCACTCCTCCAGCCTCAGAAGTCATTTAAGGAAGAGTAATTTGTACGACTTGGGGTAAAAATGGGTAAAAAGCAAGTGTTTGGTAGTCCCCTTCAGTTGTCAGTTGAATAGTCAGGGCCACAGAAGTAGATAATTATTAAGAATGAAATCTGAATAAACTAGAAAAGAAAAAGAAAAGCAAAACATCTTTAACTACCTTCCAATAATCCTGAAAGTCATTATTTTTTTCAAGTCACGAAATTGATGCTCACAATGTGATGAGAGGAAAAGAAAAGACACCACTATGGAGGCCCAAGTCAAGGGCAACAGGTGGCGGGCCTCGCCAGCTGCACTTAGAAAACCAGTGTGTCCCGGTGAGGTGACATATACCCAACAGCACTAAGCATGGAGTCAGAACAAAAGGTGTTCCTCTGGAACGAGGTGCGGGGTGGGGGTGGGGGGACTGCAAGAAGAAAAGCCAGCCCCACCGAGTCCGCACAATCCAGTGGGAGCCTTCCCATGTCAGAATGCCTGTTTATGTTTACTCATGCCTGGCTCTGGTCCAGACTTCCTGCACGGCTCTCTCCTCCATTTTATTCTATGAGAAAGATTTGGCAACTGAAATCTATTATGATGTCAAAGGAGGCTGACAACAAAAACTGCACCCACCGAGCTGGTCTGCACAGGGCTCTGTTGACAACAGGAGCATCGTAAGAATGATAGGGGCCCGAGATTAACCATGCTCTCCTTGTTCACTGACATGAGTAAGGGTCAGGCCCTGGAGAACTTCCAACCACTCTCACCACTGGGTAATTCGTTAGAACCGATCAGGGGCGATCCTGCCACAAACCTGTCCTCTAATGCGCAGTATCATTCCCACGCTCAGATCAGCATCCACGGGAACTTAACTAAGACAGTGTAATTACTCGGATTCCTGGAGGACCCGAATCTCCAGTTGCAATTCTTCTATGTGTTAGCGTCTCACTCTTAAGTACCATTCTCAATTAGTTCCCTCAGATCATTTAAAAATTTGGCTCTCCTTCTCTAAGATGTCTCTGTGCTTTCAAAATTAGTCCCTCATTACAGTGTAAAGGTTCCCACTGGGCTCAAATTAGCAAGATTTTCTGTTTACTTTGCATTCGTGAACTAGGAACCCTGGTGGCTGTGTGCGGCTACAGCAGTTAGCTGACAGCTGCTGGGAAGCAGGTAGGAAGGTAGGACTTTGCTACACAAATAGTAAGGACAATTGGGCCACAATCCAAGCAAAGTGAGATATGATACGGTAGTCTGGTTTCTTCTACCAATGGCCAACTCTACAGACCACTCACATCTGTTACTAAAACAATTTTAACATATAAATAAACTCTCTTCTGAAAAAAAATCCCTTTTTATTCAAAGTGAACTGATCACAGACAATTGTACAGTTTGCAATATTAAGATATACATAAATACATAATAACAAAGATAAGTAACTTAAAACTTTTCAAACCACTGGGATTTGACTTTATGCCTATAACTCCAGCACTTAGAAGGTGTAGGTTAAAGGAATTCAAAGTAATCCTTAGCTCCACAGTGAGTTCAAGGCCAGCCAGAGCTCCATGAGATTGCCAAAACAGACTCCTTTCAGTGAGAAATAATGCCTATGTGCATGTCTGTGTTCACATCAGCTCCATTCTATGTTCCCACCGACACAGATCTAAAATAAATATACAATGCCACTGTAATGAGAAAGAAGAAATATTTGGCTATAGCAATGTTAGCAAAACTAATCCATCAGCAGCCGAGATATGTCTGTAGACTCGACCCACGCTTATTGGCAGAAATGAAGCTCTTCTAACTCTTTGATTAGTCCTTAATACAATGAACGCAGGGAGATGTTCGACAGATACTAAGTAAATCTAGCATACACAACTTCTGCCCAAATTGGCTTATTTCACATTTCTGTATTTTGGGGGAAAAGCAATTTCTGTATGACAGTTGCACCTGGACTTTACCACGTGGCCAGCGCACAGAGAGGGCTGTAGAGTCAGAGATTCAGTCGTGAGAAAATTGCATTTTACCCTTATTCGCTAAAACATCAAAAGCATATTTTTACCATGGAATATGTTTGTATTGAGTTAGGCCAGGTCTATACAAAGTTCTGGAACAGTCGAGATAAAAGATGGATCTGGGTAAATCGAAGACCCGGTCCATCTGCCACTGAAGATAATGTTGATGTGGCCTCAATTGGACCTCACCAGCTGCCTACAATAACAAAATAATACACTGGCTAAATAAGCTACCAGTCCTTTATTTCTGCTTACCTACACGGGAAGGGTACTGCCCCCAGTGTTAGAGGGCTCCCCAGGATAGTCCTACAGTTCTACTGATAGGTTTGACCACATGTCTAAAATCAAAATTGGGATGAACCCTAAGGCAACATAATAGTATGCTACATTTCCATCTGCCCAAGAAAGTCTATCCTTAAGAACCAAGGCTCAAAGATTCCAAAGAACCACCAGAAGCAAAAACTGATGGACTTGAACAGAGAAGTGACTTTGTGATAGCAGCCAGAAACTCACTACTCCAATTATCCTCAGCGAAGACAATGAGGCAGAAGAGGAATAAGGAGATGGAAGGCAGAAACAGAGCTAGACCAGCCAGCCAGTCGCAGGAAACATCCCATAATGAAAGAAGACACGTTACCTGGAAGACTTCTCAGGAGGGGCTGTATGCTGAGCCGAAAATAGAACAGTAGGGAATTAAGTCCTCCAATTGTAGTTGAATACAATCGGGAAGAAATTGGATAGACTCATAAACACAAGGAGAATCAAACAGCTTACTGCTAGATTACCAAACACTGGAAAGACAATCTCAAAGGAGAACTAGAAAATATCTTGAGATTATCCAAACAGAAAACATATAGAGCTTACAAGATGTGAAGACAGCTTCGGGCAGAGGGAAACTGGTACTGTACACATGGACACAGGAAAAGATGACACTTTGAAGCCTTATGTGCAGTTAGGCAGTTACCAACTCCACCAACGTGTCCTGGAGTCTGATCTCTAACCCGAAGACGAGTCTTAAGACTCAACATCTCCAGCAACTACATTTACTCAGTAAAGACACAAATCTGAAGTGAGACTATCTCAGGGTTACGCATCCATGGGAACTTCTGGTAGAATGTAAACTTCTTATTGAAGATTTTTAAGAAGTTATGATCACAAGTTAGCAGAAGATACAAGTTTAAATTTATTTCTCTCCCAGCTTGAGTGCAGTGCCTTTGGATAGAAATTCTTAGACTTACAAATGTAATTTCTGGAACTTATAATAGTTACCTTGCTAGGAGGCTTGCCGTCTTTCGCCTATTTAACATGCAGATGAATGTATCAAAGGCGCCATCCTTAGAGAACTCCTCCAACGTTTCTGAATACCTATGCTCTCCGGAAGCGCGTATTAATGACCCCCGAAACACATAATCACCAGCATCAGCTCTACCAAGATCAGAGTGGGTGAGGCTGGTTGTGGGAGAGAAGAAAGGTGGAGAGGAGATGCTGAGAAAGGAGAGCCTTGGTTCCTGAGATCGCAGGGAGTCATGGGCACAAGGTGGTTCAAGAAACTGAAAACGCCAACCCTAGAAAGATAAGGGGCACTGCCCATATTCTTGCTGGTTAAGGAATAAAGATTGCACAGCAGAAACAACAAGGAAGAATTGTAAAGAACAAACAAGCTTTGGTTTGAATATGAAGTATACCTTGGATATTCTGAAATCTAAAATAATTCTAGACAAGAAGGAGGAAGAAAAAGTAAGTATCATTTTCCTGACCCTGCTTCCCCCAAGGCAGCCATGTTACCCAGCTGTACATTACACCGGAACCTGGAGACTGGTCCTGATGCATAGCCTTTAAGTGCATGATGACAGACAATCCTTGTTCAGTTTCACTTACTGCTTCCGCAAGCCCCGGGCAGTTTAATACAGCTAACTTCCCCCTGCCTCAGTGTGCTCACAGGCACCGTGAGGGCAGGGAGTGGGGCTGCCTTATCTCTGAAGCATTCAAGACTACACAGTTAGAATGCTACTTACGGACGAGCCATCTGAGCCTAGGGACTTGATGAACAGGCACAGAATGACCACTAAATGATATTCCTGAGGATTTCTCAGGGTGGCCCTGACACCATCCCTGTGGTCCTGCCTACTTTGGTCTGACACAGGGATGGGATCTGCAGCCACCAAGAGTCTGAATTAACTCCATGGGGTGAAAAAAATCACAGCACAGCATACTGTAAGGATTGAAGAGGGGACACTGCAACCACCCCAGCCCCACCTGCTCTTGTGCACAGACTGACTCCTGAACAGTGTTGTCAGCCGCAGATGACACCTTTGGGGGAGTGTAGCTAGGTGCTGTTAGATTTAATTTTTTTCCCTACTTAGAGTACTTAAACCCTCGGTTTATTTATTTATTTTTAGTTGGACAGACTAAATATATGCTGGGACCCACCCTACCAGTTTCTAAATCAACTTGTGTCAAAATTCAAAGTAAAGAAGGTAAAGAAAGGGGCTGGAAAGATGGCTCAGTGGTTATGAGCACTGACTGCTCTTCCAGAGGTCCTGAGTTCAATTCCCAGCAACCACATGGTGGCTCACAACCATCTGTAATGGGGATCCGATGCCCTCTTCTGGTGTGTCTGAAGACAGTGACAGTGTGCTCACATACATGAAATAAATAATCTTAAAAAGGAGGAGGAGGAGGAGGAGGAGGAGGAGGAGGAGGAGGAGGAGGAGGAGGAGGAGGAGGAGGAGGAGGAGGAGGAGGAAAAGGAAAAGAAAGTAAATTAAGGAGCTGAGGTTTTTCATGACTTTCAGGCGGGCATCCTGATACACCTTCCGCACATGCAGATATACAAGCAGTGAGCATCTTAGCACAGCTCTGTGAGACCAGCCTTTGGGAGGCAGAGCTGGGGGCACCTGAGTTCAGGGGCAGACAGAGCTACAAGCGAGACTACAGAACTGCACCTATGAACGCAGACACAACAAAGCCAACTGAGCTTGCAAGTCCCGTTAAAGCGCCTCTAGCATTTACACTGTGACATATACCCATACCCAGAATGCTCCACAGCTTTCCCTTCCACAACAACGACATTTTAAAGACCCAAGCATTTTACTTACAGAGAGGAAGGTCATCCCTGAAAAGTTTCTCCTGTGCTCTGAATGTAATGGGTTAATGCTAACCCTTAAAGAACTCTTGCTCTCCATTACTTATCCTGCATTTTATCCCACATTTTGCAAATTAGCAGAGTTTTTAAGACCTACCACCCACAAACCACCTGAGACACTCAACTGTCTATTTTGTTTCATCAACAGGTATTTTCTGGTCAGAGGAAAGGACAAATGGCATGTCCACTAATCAGGCAAACATCAAGAACAGACACCAATCACATCCTTGATCCCACCCTCTTAAAGTCAGATGAAATAAGGATCCTATTTGGACAACCGCAATCCCGATTTCCGGCTAATGCTCACCTCAAACCAAGTAGCTCAGATGAAGAACACTGGCCCTGGCTCAGGACTTTAAACGCTCAGCCTAGTCCCCATTGCTAACACTGGGCTGGTGAGTTTAAACACTGTGGGGCTGTAGAGGTAGGTCAGTGGGGTCAGCCACTGGGGGATATCGCCCCTGCTGCCATCCCAGCTCCCTGATTGCCATCTGGTGCTGCAAGACCAACTACCACAAGCTGCCATCACCACGTACCAGAGTATCTGGGTGCCACGCCTTCCCTGCATACTTGGCTGTGAGCCAATGAATGCCTTTTGTTCCTTAAGCCATTTCTATCAGATACTTTGTCACAGAGATGAGAAAAGTAATGTAAGGACAACTATCCCACAGAAAAATGGGACAAACTCAAAACTCCATAATATTCTGCATACATGAATTAATTTCTAGTATATCTTGATTTCCTAAACTCAAGACACACAACAGAATCAAAGAAGAGACTTGATGATGGGGGACACAAATTATTTATTAAATAAATCAAAACTCGGTCTGCACTAAAAGGGAGATAGCACGGGCCTTACTGAGCCACCAGCTCCTGTCCAGTTGTTTTCTCTCAACATGAACATATGTTCCCCTTAATGTTAAAATTACTTATTTTTTCCTAGGCCGGTGTTTATTCAAGAGCCCTGCTTATTTTGGCATTAGAAACAAAATAAGAAGAGCCACCCAGAGTCCCCCAATCCAAGGGAGGAGTTTCCCAAGAAAAGCAAAATTCTGCTCTTGTGTTTCCTGTCTGCCCTGCCCGCAAGCACGCAGCAGTCTTCCACAGAGAAAGCCAGGGCCATGTGGAGGGGGCGCTGTGTGCAGAGCTCTGAGGGGGCAGGTGTGGGCAGAGACTCCACCAGTTCACAATCACTTAGTGCTCAGACAAAAAGACCGGAACTGGAAAAACGCAGAAGTGAGGCAGCGGAGGAAAGCCACGTGTGAAAAGGAAGGTCTGCAAATGCACACTGTGAAGAAAGAAGATGCCTTTCATTTCAGAGTGCCAGAAGAAATCAGACTCTCTCATCCAGAAAGCAAACCAGGAGCTGACTTCTGTGACTGAAATCGCCCTGAAGCATAGCCACAAACCTAGGCAAAAGCTGGCATGAGGTAGCCGGGGAGGCAGGGGAGTCCACAGGAAGAGACAGGAAAAAACAGAGGTCTGCAGATGGGATACTGGTTTCAATGAGGAAGGGCCAAGGCCAAGAACAGTGTGAGAATGAAGGCCTCGCATAATAGACCTCTGTGAGCAGGCCCCTCTGCAGATGGGAGGCTGGTGAGCTAAGCCTCCCACTTGGAAGCCTGTGGAACTGGAGCTGTGATATATAAAGTAAGACCCAAATGCCAAGGTTCTGACCAAGCCAGGCCGACGTGGCTGTTTGTGTTGGGTCGAAGAGGCCTTCCCCCCCCCGCCCCCCCACTGAGCAGAGAATTACGGTAAACATCTGCTCACCATGACCACAGAAGAGGTGGTTGTTTTCATCCACGGATCATTTTAAAGAAATAAATCCAATTAATAAAGCCACACAGTAAGAGTATCCAGTCCTGCCAGGAGCCTGCCTGCTTCTCTCCACTCTCCTACTCATTAAGAAGGTACTTAATCCAGAGAGTCTCTTCACGTTGTCTTTGAGACTTCGTAGGGACTTAGAAACGGGGAGGGGGGGCACTCTCTGTGTCTAAGGATTCTTAAAATCCAAGCTGACTTCTTACCCCATCTTTAAGGCAGTTATTTCTAGGTGGTTCTCTTGTCCTATTATTAAGACTTTGATGTGGAAAACCAACGTTACATACAAAAAATGCTAAATTAGGACTATGGGGAGGGTAAAATATTTGTCCTGAAAGTTTTAGTTTTAGCCATCCATCTTAGTTTTAGCCAGCCATACGTACACATAGCTGAATCAGTAAGCTATAGGTTTAGTAAAAGACCCCGTGGCAAAAATAAGGTGCGGCGGGAGATGGCCCACTGGGAAAGCGCTTGACACCAAGGACTGACAGAGTTCAGATCCTTAGGACCAACGTCAAAGCAGCCTGCCCAGCACACACCACGGTAATCTCCGTGGGCCACTGCAGGTCTACGGGGGCAGGGACTGCACGATGGCTGAAGCTCACGGTCCGGTGAGTCGGACACACACTGCAGTAAGCAGGAGAGACCCTATCTCATGGACGGCGAGGGAGTCGGACACACACTGCAGTAAGCAGGAGAGACCCTATCTCATGGACGGCGAGGGAGTCGGACACACACTGCAGTAAGCAGGAGAGACCCTATCTCATGGACGGCGAGGGAGTCGGACACACACTGCAGTAAGCAGGAGAGACCCTATCTCATGGACGCCGAGGGAGTCGGACACACACTGCAGTTAGCAGGAGAGACCCTATCTCATGGACGCCGAGGAGTCGGACACACACTGCAGTAAGCAGGAGAGACCCTATCTCATGGACGCCGAGGAGTCGGACACACACTGCAGTAAGCAGGAGAGACCCTATCTCATGGACGGCGAGGGAGTCGGACACACACAGCCGTAAGCAGGAGAGACCCTATCTCATGGACGCCGAGGAGTCGGACACACACTGCAGTAAGCAGGAGAGACCCTATCTCATGGACGCCGAGGGAGTCGGACACACACTGCAGTTAGCAGGAGAGACCCTATCTCATGGACGCCGAGGGAGTCGGACACACACTGCAGTTAGCAGGAGAGACCCTATCTCATGGACGGCGAGGGAGTCGGACACACACAGCCGTAAGCAGGAGAGACCCTATCTCATGGACGCCGAGGGAGTCAGACACACACTGCAGTTAGCAGGAGAGACCCTATCTCATGGACAGCGAGGGAGCCACACTCGAAGTTGTCACCTAACCTTTATATGCAGGCCATGGTCCTGTGCACTCGCATATACACAAACACACAGACACACAGGGTTTTTTTTTTTCAATTAAAAAAATAAATAAAATGAAGAGCGATAGAGAAGGACAACCTATGTAAATATCTGAACTCCACATGAATACACAGGTACACACACCTGCATGCACATGTTCACACACATGAATGCACATGTATTCACACCTGTACGCATGTGAGCACACACTTCCATGCACACACACACACATACATATACACATAAAACTAAAAATTAAAATAAGGATTCAGAAGAGTGTGGTGGCTCACGCCTGTTATCCAAGCACACTGTTGGCGAACACAGGAGGATTAAAGGCTCTGAGCTAACCTGGGCTACTCACAGGAAGACTCTAACTCAGGGAATGAAATGCAAAGCAGACAAGAACAAAATCAAGCATATGGTGATATGGATAATTAACAGAGTGTCGGAAATGTATGGGGCCCGGGATCTGAATGTAAGAGAAACAACAACAACAAAAATTAGTTAAAATAAATAACACAAATTGAAATTCTGATTGGAAATGTGACCTATAAATGCCCCAGATAAGATCTCTGTGTCAAAATATCTCTTCAAAAATGACTAGAGACTGAATGTAATCAAGAATGGTTTTGGCTTCTTAAAAAAAAAAAAAATCCCTTATTTGGTTCCTTCTTTAGAGGAGAGAGAAGCGGGCAGGAACTCGAGCACCATGCTTCACTCGGCCTGCCGAAGGAGAGCCGGAGCCTGCCTGCACCTCGAACAGTAACCACCCTCCAAAGGAGAGCCACCCCTGCCCAACATCAAAGGCTCCTCCTAAAGAAAACTAAGCTGGTTCCCGGAAGCCCTGAATGCCAATCTGAGTTAAACACCCTTCTGCAACTGCCTTCGATATGGTCTTCTAGATCAACGAAAGGCAGTGCTGGATGCTACTACAGGGGGATACCCAGAAGCTGAGCTTTACTGCCTCTGGCTATGGATGGGGTAGGGAGAGCAATCGGCAGTACACTAAGTTCAGTAAACACAAAGAAAAAGAAGAAGGAGGAGGAGGAGGAGGAGGAGGAGATCTATTCAGCTGGGGAGATAGCTTAGTTGGGGAAGGGGCTGCTGTGCAAATATGAGGCCTGGGGATGACCTCAGGACCCACATTTAAGCACACACAAAAGCTGGACATAGTGTATACACTTGTAATCCCAGCACCAGCGAGATGGAGAAAGACAGAGTCCTGGAGCCCACAGGCCAGCCTACCAAGAGCAGTTGACAAGATACAGGCTACTGAGAGACTCTGTCTCAAAATAAAAACCAAACCAAAAACAAACAGACAAACCAAGGTGGATGATCTTTGAAGAAACACCTCAGGCTGACCTCCGACTCCATACACCATCTTTTCTCTCTCCCTCCTCCCAAATTCTCTCTCAAACTGTTACATACAGACAACATTTTCACTATCCACTTCTCCATTTTCCAAAGACACTGAATATAGTCATTCATAAAAAGCAAGAGCTTAGTAAACTCATGAATGGATACATATTAAATTCGTCATCTCCACTTACTCCAGCTGTGCAGCTCCAGATGTGGCTGAGGAAGCTGGGACAGGGAGTCTGCTGGTATTCAAACTTTTCCAGCCCCAAGTCTGAACACCTCTGAGATGCCAAGCGATATAAGTGCACATAAACAAACCATGTGTTGCTTGTGTGTCCAAGTGCACAAGGGCCGGGACACACACAGGGACCAACAGTGATGTTCACTGTAGACTTGACTGGAAGCTGACAGTCACAAAACACAAACTGCTGGATTCCCAGGACAAGGAAACTTATTCTTGTGTTGACTTACAGGCTCAGTTTCTTAAACTTAGAGTGTGTGTGCATGTGTGGGGAGGGCCTGTGTACATACATGTGTAGCAGGAGAGTACATGCAGAGTCCTGATCTCTAATATCTGTGATCTCCCACACCCCTGCCCCATTCCCTTGAGATACAGTCTTTCAATTAATCAATCTTTCTTTTGCTAAAGCTGGTCGGTCCAGCCTGCTCCAGGTATTCTTTCTGTCAACCCCCTCACCTCGCTCAGTCCCGGTGTCACAGGTGCATGCGCCCATGCCCAGCGTTTTCACATGGCTTTCCTGGAGATCTGAACTCAGGTCCTCATGCCTGCGTAGATGCTCTTACCCAGTGAGGAGCCTTCTTGACAGCCTTATCTGCTCATCTTCTAAGGCTCTGCTATGTAGGGGAAAGGACCCAACGGAGGAAGAAGGGGAAAGACAGGGAGGAAGGGAGCACCTGAGTGATGCCTGACTGTTCTTAGCAACAAGCCATTAGCAGAGGAGGAGGAGAACAGCGGGGCCCAGGGGTCTTTAATAACCATCAATGCCTTCAGCTATGAAGGAGAGCCGGGCTTAACACCTTCTCAACATATAAAGTAAAAGAACACCATTAACCCACATAGGGCTGGGAAACGGCTCAGCTGACAGGGTGCTTTCTGATCAAGAATGAAGAACTGAATTGGGATTTCTAGCACTCAGGCACAACGTAATCCCAGCAGCCAGGAGACAGAAACAAGAGACTCTGTATTCTGACCAGACAGTCTACCCAAATCAGCAGGTTCCACATTCAGTGAGAGACCCTGCCTCCAAAAATAAGGTAGAGAGAAATTGAGGAAGTTCACTTCAGGCCTTTGCATGCGTTTACCCACAGTGTGCCCACAGATACACGAATGTGTCGCCCCCCCCCATCTCTTCCTGTTTCTTTTTCATGTCCCCTAACCTCACACCTGTGTGTCTGTCATATAAAACAAAAACAAAACAAATGGAAATACAGTGTGGTGGAAGGCTTGTCATCCTTTTGAGGAAAAGAGAAAAATCCAGTGAGTGTCGCTCAGGCAAAGTAAGTACCCAGAGCAGGGAAAGTTTCATTTGGCTGTGAAGCGGCTTCAGGGCCAACACCCTGCTTTTGAGCTCTCTAAAAATATCTAACACCCTTGCTTTCAGATATCATTTGAGAATGTAAAAATAATAATTCACGGAAGGCCAATTGGATTGTACACTGGGAATTGGGGTGAGTTTTGTTTGCACAGGAAGAGGGCCAGCCTGGACTCACCTCCTCTGCCCTGTCCAAGGCCCCAGGAGTGTCAGTTAGCAAGACATCCTGGGGCACTGACAAGTGTTTGCTTAAGTGTTTCCTAGTTTGGCTGCCCTATGTGAGGACAGCCTGGTGCTAGGTGCTAGGTGTCTCTGGCTGGGAGTTGCTGGGGCCAGAGTTCTTGACGCCAGCTTGTAGAGCCGACCTTCTTCCGGGTTCATCTGCCGCAGAGTGGAGACCGCATCCCTGTCCTTTGTCCCCTCGTAGCTGATTATGTGACAACATCTCTTCTCCAGCACAGGCCTGCTTCCTGGATGAGGCCTTTGCTTTTGGCTTGGGAACTCTCCTCACAGAGATTATGCTGGGGGCCTTGGGGTTTATATAGGCAGGTGGGACTGGACAGTCTTGTCCTGCACACTGTCAACCTATCCCCTGACAACGTAGTTCATGTTTCTCCTTTACAGTGTATTGAAAGATGGATGCTGAACTCCTTCTCCTTCTCCCCCATCTCTGTCACTATTACTACCTCTTTCTTCATCTACCTCTCTGTTTAAGGGGATGGAGCCCTTGAGATTTTCTAAACTCAAGAAAAACCTAATCCCCAGGAACTTTGTTCCGAACAGTTAAATGCTCCACCTTTTGAAGCCTGCTCTGTGGACGCTCTTTCTGAGAATTAGCTGGGCGCCACACACGACTCTAAGAATTTGACATTTGTTCACTTCAAACAGACCCAAGGCGTCTAAAAGTCCACTTTAAAGATGAGGAGACTGAGGCCCAGTGAAGTGTGGTTTCCTGCCTGGAATTCTCTGCCCAAGAGGGCAGTTGCAGGGATTTGAACCGAGGCCTGTTTCCTGAGGTCACTGGTTTGTGGCCTCTGCTCACCCGGCCTTGTTTACCTCCCTCTGTTCTCAGAGCACTGATTTCCAGGTGCTCTGCTTTAGCATGCGCACAGGACCACTCTCGAGCCTGTGACCCTGAGTGCCTCATCCGTCTACGCCTTTCAGATTTTTGTTTGTTGCTAATGCAAGACCTATGGGGACTGAAAATATGTCCTGGCATAATTAGGAACAAGCACATCCTTTTGTCTGTGGTGGATATGAGTGTTACAACATCCCCCTCCCCCCATCTTTTGAGTTGCTTTGTCACAATATTCTAATTAACCTCACATCTGTAACCCTTATTTTATGTCAGGTTAGCTTCTGACCAGCCAACGATTGATTTGTTCCGCTCAATCACCTGTGTGAAAAAGTAGGGTTAGCCAGAGTGCCCTGGTCCTCTTCCTGGGACCTTTTTTGTAACAAGCTAGGGCAGCAAATCCTCCTTACACATGAAAGCACTCACCAGAGAAGATTTTTATTGACCACCATAAAGATGTAGTCACTTAGAGTTACCTGTAGAAAGCCTGTAGTTACATGGTCAGTAGAATTGTAGATTCACTAGTGTGTCCATGATAGTATTAGTAATATAGGAGACCGGAAGATGCATAAAGCCAATAGCCAGGGACCACAGATGAGCTGTTCTCACTGAACTGGTTTTTTTTTTTTTTTTTTTTTTTTTTTTTTTTTTGGTTTTTTGAGACAGGGTTTCTCTGTGTAACCCTGGCTGTCCTGGAACCCACTCTGTAGACCAGGCTGGCCTCGAACTCAGAAATCCTCCTGCCTCTGCCTCCCAAGTGCTGGGATTACAGGCGTGCGCCACCACTGCCCGGCATGAACTGTTTTTTTAACTGTCTATTTTTCCATGTTGTCTCAGAGCAACATGTATGTGTGTGGTATGAATGCATGTGAATGTTTGTATGTATGTGTACATACATGTACATGAGATTGAGGAGTTCCTGTCTTGTGGTTGTCCATCCCATTCACTGATACAGGGTCTTCAACTGAATCTCCACAGGTCACTGTAGTGTAGTACATCTGGCTAGCAAGACATTGTCTTTGCCTTCCAAGCATTGGATTGGCCAGAGGTTGGGGGTGGGGTGGCACCCTGGCCACCTGGCATTTACATGGATTCTGGCTTGGGCAACAAACACTTCAACTACTAGCAACACCCCACGCATGGACCACTTCTAACACATCTCAGCCGTCAAAGCCCAAGCCTATCAGCTGTCAATCACTTTGGCTGTGACTGGCCAGCTTAGGCACAGGCACTGAAAGGGCTTGTCATTTTAAAAAGTCAGACGTGGCATGAGCTTCAAGAGCATCTGGGTCAGGAGGCTCAGGGGGTCTCCATTCCAGTCTTGTGGCTGTGATCAGTTCCATGTTACCTTCCCAGGGTGCCCCCTGGTGACATCACGGCACCCTTCCTAAATCTGCTTTGGGATAAGCTCCAGCAGAATAAAACTATCTTTGTACATTTTTTTAACCTTTCTTTATTAGTGTATTCATGAGTACATGAGTGTATTTGTATGGGGGAGGACTCATGCCATGGCATGTCTGTGGAGGTCAGAGACAACAGAGCCACCTCTGCCTCTCCAGATACAGAACTTGAGTTAAACTATTCCGCCAGCGTAAATCTATCCTACGGCCTCTTCAGTGCTCGGCAATTTAGCGTTTACTGTGGTTGTGATTTGGGGAAGGGAGATGCAAATACATGTGGAGGTCAAAGGCCAATCTTGGGTGGCATAGCTCGTACATCCTTCTCTCTTTCAGACATGACCTCTCATTGGAACCTCACCAAGCAGGTTAGGCTAGCTGGAGGTGCATCTCCTGATATCTGCCTGTCTCTCTGCCTTTACATTCCTTGGGATTTCAAATGCAAATCAACACACTTTTCCCATGGGTGCTAGGGTCAAACTCAGGTCTTCATGCTTGCAAGACAGGCACTTTACTGATGGCGCACCCCCTCAGCTTCCCATGATTGGTCTTTTGTATATGCTGGGCTGCCCCTCTGTAAAGCAGCAGGTAGTGGTTGACCTGTATAAAACAGTTGGGTAACTGGAGGAGGGATGCTGGTTTAGAAGACAGGGCAAAAATCCCAGGAGGTAGACTATGTCTGTGTATGTCAGGTAGGTTAGCTAACCTGCGATGACCTGTCATCTCTGAGATGTTTCTTGTGACCTTGTCTGCATGGTCTTTGGACATCTCAAGTGACTTTCTTACATTGAAAACGGGCCATCTCTCAGAAATATAGTCACTTCTCTCTACCCCAGAGGTTGGAATCCTCTCACTGCTGCCTGCCTCCTCCGGACTTCTACCTGGTGTATCCGTCTAATATCTGCCATGGGTGTATCAGTGCAGGCCATTTGATTTCAAAATTCCACTGCAAGGTCAGATGAAAGGGTCTTGGTGGGCTGTATCTGTGAAGAGGAGGTTGTTTGGAAGCGTTGGAAGCTTCATGGAAGGAAGAGACTTGGTAGGGTCTAGGAAGTAAGCTTGTGTCATCCATCCCAGGAACACCCATGTTGGCAGAGTCTTTAGGATTAAGCCCGTGGTACACTCAGGCTTGCAGTGAATTTCCCAGAAAAGCTGACTTAACATACTTGTTAATATGCATGCCTTTTATAAACAATTGACTTATTTTTATTTTATGTGTGTGTGTGTTTGCCTGCATGTGTGTGTATGTGTGTGTTTGCCTGCATGTGTGTGTATATGCATCATATGTGTGTCTGTTTCCTGAGGAGGCCAGAAGAGGGTGTCAGATCCCCGGAGACTGGAGTTATAGGTGGCTGTGAGCCACCTGTTGTGGGTGCTGGGAACTGAACTGGCATCCTTTGCAGGAGCAGCAAGCTCTTTAACTCCTGCGCCATTTCACCAGTACACGCATCTCTTAAGTCTTACTCACCATATATATGATGCAAAGGAGAAGCTGGTTTTGAAGGACTGTATGGACATCGGGGCCATGTGTTCTGCTTCTTCGGTTTACTAAGAGCATAGTGAGTGAGGAGTAAGTCTGCATGGGTACATTTCAGTGAGTTCAACTGCAGCATTCTTAGTGTCACTTCCCTAAGATTTTCAAATGATGAGTGATGTTTATGCAACAAGTATCCTTGAATGAAAACACAATCTTCTGGTCTGAGTTTCCTCACTTGGTAACGGATAAGACCCTTCCCAGGTGTTCAGGGTCATACAAATCAGAACATTTGATGGTGGTGGTTGTGGTGGTTGTGGTGATGGTTGTTGTTGTTGTCTGTCTATTTTGATGTTTTGAAACATCAAAATATGTTACTCAGATTGGACTACAACTCTGAACCCTCTTGCCTCAGACTCTAGAGTGCTAGAATTCCAGATGTGCACTGCCACACCACACCCAGAGTAGAATATCAACACACCTTTAGCCACAGAGAAAGCCTGGGTGTTTATTACTCATTTCTGTTATAGGGCATCAATGATTTTAAACCAGTTGTCACTGGCTTAAAAAGTAATTCAGTATATGTCTGTTTAATTATTGATTTAAACCATCTTTTTCCATATGCCCTACATAGATTTTATTTTTTGTTTGCACATGTACCTTGCATTATAAAAACTGAACCTATTAAAGATGGTGGGATTTAGCAAAGACCTCTTAACTCTACGCTTCTATCACTTTCCTGAATTAATAATTTTATGTCCCCCATTTCTTCTCCTTGGCCCAGGATCCATCCCTC
The DNA here is from genome assembly GCA_964023405.1 of Apodemus agrarius. NCBI lineage: Eukaryota > Metazoa > Chordata > Mammalia > Rodentia > Muridae > Apodemus > Apodemus agrarius. Next base: position 128,993,003 of record OZ030006.1, read on the forward strand.
TATTTGGATCTGTGCAAATGACTTGACTAATTAGGCAGTCTGTTAATTCTGATTACCGAATTATAACAGATCAGTGTCCAAGCATCACTGTGTAATTCAGATTAAAAAGCTCTTCATATTATCAAAACAAAATTTAAATGAACAGATAAGCACGTTGAAACGTGTTATATTAAAACAATGCATCTCCCAAGGGAAACAAAATATAAGTATAAAAAAATTACTTCTTCCTCCCACGTTATCATTATTTTTTTATTGTGACACCTGTCAGATTGTCTTTCACGAGGAACATCCTTAAAAGGATGAGCTTTTCTTCTTAGGTCTGGAAATTATAGCCAAAGGAGGCCGAGTGTTATCCAGGCATGATAGATGCGCTGTGTTTTCGCTTCGGAGTAATTTAGTGCCGTTGCTCGCGCTGATATGCTCGTTCTGACCACGCTGGCCTCTGATATTGGAGTCACTTGTGGACGTGAACTTTGGCAGTGGGTGGGGGAGGAGGGAGTTTCAATAAGCCCGGCTCTCCTTCACAGCTGAAGGCATTGGTGGTTATTAAAGACCCATGGGCCCCGCTGTTCTCCTCCTCTGCTAATGGCTTGGTGCTAAGAACAGTCAGGCATCACTCAGGTGCTTCCTTCCCCCCTGTCTTTCCCCTTCTGCCTCCATTGGGTCCTTTCCCCTACATAGCAGAGCCTTAGAAGATGAGCAGATAAGGCTGTCAAGAAGGCTCCTCACCGGGTAAGAGCATCTACGCAAGCATGAGGACCTGAGTTCAGATCTCCAGGAAAGCCATGTGAAAATGCTGGGCATGGGCGCATGCACCTGTGACACCGGAACTGAGCGAGGTGAGGGGGTTGACAGAAAGAATACCTGGAGCAGGCTGGACCGACCAGCTTTAGCAAAAGAAAGATGGATTAATTGAAAGACTGTATCTCAAGGGAATGGGGCAGGGCTGTTGGAGATCACGGATATTAGAGATCAGGACTCTGCATGTACTCTCCTGCTACACATGTATGTACACAGGCCCTCCCCACACATGCACACACACTCTAAGTTTAAGAAACTGAGCCTGTAAGTCAACACAAGAATAAGTTTCCTTGTCCTGGGAATCCAGCAGTTTGTGTTTTGTGACTGTCAGCTTCCAGTCAAGTCTACAGTAAACATCACTGTTGGTCCCTGTGTGTGTCCCGGCCCTTGTGCACTTGGACACACAAGCAACACATGGTTTGTTTATGTGCACTTATCGCTTGGCATCTCAGAGGTGTTCAGACTTGGGGCTGGAAAAGTTTGAATACCAGCAGACTCCCTGTCCCAGCTTCCTCTGCCACATCTGGAGCTGCACAGCTGGAGTAAGTGGAGATGACGAATTTAACAAAGCAACTTCGCTTTCTTATACACCCTGGCTGATCCGAGGCTCCTCCTGTCAATGAGCATGAGAAAATATATACTGGCCTTCTACCAGCAGACATTACGAGATGTGGGGAAGGGTTCTCTACCCCTTGGCTTTTATGTAATAAACCCACATTGAAGAGCACGTGGCAACCACAGGCATAGGGAATAACACAGCAACTTATCACCCTCTCAAGTCAGGTAAAAGGTGCTAACAGTGACGGATATTTATAGCTAACTCTTTCCAGCTATGCAAATGTTAAGTTTTCCATCAAAAGATAAGAACATGAAGACTTGGGCTGACAGGTCAATTGTGCATTTAACAGCATAGAAGGGTTTCTACTACTACAAGATGCCTTCTGCTGCCAGGCAGATCAAACCAGCCCTGACTAACGCTGGGAAAACGGATCCCCGGGGAGATGGCCAAAGGTGGGATTCAGTGCCACGCACACCCCCTTTCCAAGGTTCTGGAGACATGGCTTGGGCTCCAGTGATGTGCTGCTGCTGCTGTGTTTGACATGAGGACCCTTTACAACCTGAGACAAGGTACAGATATCCAACAGACAGCACACCGCAAACAAGTTACCCTCGCTTCCATGTTCTGTTGCCTGCGTGTGTGTGTGTGTGTGTGTGTGTGTGTGTGTGTGTGTGTGTGGCACATGTGTCTGTGTGTGAATTAGGGGACAGAGATGCAACTCTCCCATGCACACACGTGGAGGCAAGAGCTGGGCAGTGGGTACCCTACTCTTTGATTCTCTGCCATATCCCCTTAAAACAGAGTTTCTCACTGAACTGGAGCTTGTCATGTTAGGGGCAGAACTCACCGACTAGCAAACCCCAGGACTAGGGGCACAGACACATGGGACCATGCCTAGCATGCCTACCTGACTTCAGAGGTCTGAACTCAGCTCTGTCCTCATGGTTGTTTGAACCAAGTGTTCTTATCCTACAAGCATTTCTTCAGTCCATTCTTTCTTGCTTTCTATTTTACAGTTCATTTAATGCATAAAACATGAACGAACATGCAAACCCCACCAGGAATCAAGTCTCTCGGCCGGCCGGCCTTGTCACCTTCAAAATGAAGAGTATAAGGGAGGTCTGGTGCACATGCTCGTGAGTCCAGCACTGTGAGAGGTTGAGGCTGGAGGATGTCCAATAACAAGCCAGCCTGAGCTACACAGCACATATACACACTGCCCATAGAGAGAGGGAGAGAGGAAGAGAGAGGGAGAGGGGGAGTAAAGAATAAGCAAAACTCTAAACTGAAAAAAAACAACACTAAAGATAACATCTCTCCCAGAATCTCCCAGAAGCCCTTGCTGCCCTTTCTAATTGACAGCTGTGTTCCAGGTCATGGGCACAGAGCACTGGGCATGGACCACCTCAGCAGAGTAGCAACAGCCACTAGTACCTCTACCCTCACCTCACATATGGAAACTGAGGCACAGAAGAAAAGAAATCAATGTGACCAAGAACAATGAACCACAGGCAATGGAGGAACCTCAGTCTGGAAGGAAAGCACAGCCCATCTTTAAGATGTATCACCCACATGATATGAAGCTCTCTGTTCTGCCGGTGGAGTTATACACAGGCAGGGGTTTGTGACTGCAGAGGCCCCTGGATACAGGAGTCAGGCCACCTCCCAGGAAACCAGGAAACAAGTGCTGGACTGTGGTATGTGCATGTTCTATGAGGCAGACAGCTTCCCACAACCCAGCCAGAGCATGGCAGGTTTCAACATTTCCACAGGAAGTGCTAGGCACAGTGATGGCCTTCTCTAAGGACCAAAATCTGTACTGAGCTCATTTCCTGAATCATCTTGGTGATTCTCCACTAACTACCAGACTTGTACCCACTTTCCAGATGAGATAGTTGGGGCTCTAGGCTGTTAAATGATCTGTCTTGTCTACTAAGAGAAGCTCAGCTAATGACTTAGAAAAATAAGACCTGAGTCTAAGCCAATCTAATGGCAGCACATGTCCTGTGTCCACAGCAATTCTGACAGCAAGCCTGCCACCACAGCAAGTGTGCTGTCACGAGCTCTCACACAGGCCGGGAGACAAGGAGAGTGCTCCACAGTTCCCGGGCCAGTTTCATCCTCTTCCACGTGCCACAGAACGAACACACAATCCAGTCTGAAGCAGAAAACGTGGAGGGGGCAAGTCACTTGTCACCTGCAAGTAAGAAGTCATCAGCTGACATGCACCACAGCCAATGGGAGGGAACGAAGGGGGAGGGGCTATACATCAAGTCTACAAAAGACAGGAAAAAGCAGTGCCTGTGGCCCTGTCACTCGCAGGCACAGGGATAACACCACTGGGTACGAACTGGCCATGTCATTAGGATACCATGTTGATACCCAACCTGGGCCAAAACCGCAGAAACACGGTAAGGGACACCCCTCGGTATATTCAGGACTTTGAATTTTGGTTTACACCTCTCTACAGGAGAAAAAAATTCCTCACAATTCTAAGATTCAGCATGGCACCTTGAGAAATACGGAGAGTCTCAAGAGTTTGCTGAGATGTGAGTCTCTGCTAAGAATCGGGCCAACTGAAATGTTCCCACAGAGGAACTCAAACAAGACCCAGGACAAAAGAGGTCCGCCATAGAACCTGGTGTAAGTAAGCACGCGTGCAGCTCGGCACCTGTGCAGCTCGGCACCTGCGCGTCTCCCTGCTTTCCATTCCTCTAGGACACCACACTTCCTACAGCCAAGGCTGCATTCCTCAGAAATCCGGAGAACGGGAACAGAAGTCATGAGTGGGGCTTCAGGGAAGCTGTGCAAAGAAGGCCTCTGCTGGAAGGGCCACTTTCATCTCCTGATTCCCTGTCTCTTCCCGGAAGGATGTAGGAACAATCCTGCAGCCACCAAAGAAAGCACTACTGTCCAGAGCTGGCAGTGTAGAGAGGTAGAAGGCAGAAACTACTCTCCCAGGTGTTCCTGTCTACAGAAGCATCTGCTAGGAGACAGTCATTTGAAAATAATACAGCAGAAACAGAAACGCCCATTCAGAGTGCACTGTCATTTTTCTCTGAGGACAAAACCCCTAGAAAATCCAAAAACTGGGTTTATTATTCCCACTTTCTATTCTCAAAGCCGTTTGTTTAATCCTGGCCTCCCTTCTTAATTAGCACTACTGGTCCGGAGAAACGTATTTGCTGAGCCTGTCTATATGTTTTGACATGCAAGACTTGTGAAATTCAAACATACTGCAGACATTCAAAGCATTATTATTTATTAAGGCCTATATTAAAGGTGGAAGATCTTAAAGCCCTCTCAGATTCTGATGATTAAAGGAAATTTAATCGCTCTCCATTGGCATTTGATCTTTAGCCTGCCATAATCTACCCGTGTATCCCTTCATCCATATTTGATACTAAAGAGATATTTCAACAGCATGTCCATCAAGTGTAACACAGTTGGGGCTCCGAGACCACATGACTCACAAACAACGTCCCACCGCCCTGGGTTAGCTGGCTAATGACAGCGAAGGTGACTGGAGCCAGACAGATGGGAGAACTTTCTTTCCTCACACGGAAGGAAGCCTTTCACACGCTGCCCACGGAGCTTCACGGGGCAGCTCCCCTGCCAGGTCAGAAGGGCAGGCATTTCAAATCCTCATTTCTTCTGTGCTCAGTTTGCTCAAGATCAGAGTGACTAGTACCCTGTGAGCTGTTGAGTTCAGAGATGGTACCCCAACCTTAACGCATCAGAGGATGGGGGAGCAAACCTCGGGTCAAAATAGTTCAATGACTATTTGAGCACACAGTGTTCATGGGGATGGAGTGACCCCACCCTTTTCCTTTTCCACGTACCTATGGCTAATTCTGCTATCCAACAGCAGAGGGGCTTAACTGCCAAAGACACTGTGGCCCAGGAGGGTGACGAGAGTCACTCTCTGGCCTCTTTGAGACAAGGTGGACCACCTCTGCATGTGGACACTGTCCTGCAACTATGGCCCACAACCAGGCACACACGGGATCCCTTTCAGAGCATCCTGTTTGGGGTGGGAATGTCTGCGTACATCATACATGTTCATGGTTGTACAGGTACACATGCACGTGTGTGGATATGTGTGGAGGTCAAGGATGTCATTTCTCAGGGGCCATTTACCTTGTGTTGTGAGGCCGGGTCTTTAACTAAGACCTAGAACTCACTAAGTAGGCCAGGCTGGCTGGCCAGAAGGCCTCAGGATTCACCTGTCTGCCTCCTCAGAGTTCCGTCATAAGCAAATGCCTGGATTTTATTGTTGTTTATGCACAGGAATGCTCTCAGGCCATCATGCTGGCAAGGCAAGTACTTTAAACACTGAGCGATCATCTCCAACGCGGAAGGGATCTATATATACAATTTTCCTACAACTGTCACATGAAGTGGCAGCATACATGTGCCTGTCAACTTTGGAACTCTTGCCTGATCCTAGAGTAAGCAGGCCTTAATTTTCTTTCAACTCCTTGGTGACACAGATATTGGTCACTTACCCTGAGCTTTTGATGAGTCTCACAGCCATAAAAAGCCTGGGGTCACTGGCAGGGGGCCTGCAGAACGCCACAAGACTGCAGCACACAGACGGAGCCTGGAGGCGGGAAGGAGAGAAGCGTTAGGGGCCGGGACTCTGGCTGCTTCACAGAGCTGGTTTCTTCACATATGACATTAGCCCTGACTTCCCCCTTCCCTTCTAGAGTCAGGAAGATGAAAACCAAGCACACCTGAGGCTCGCAAGAGCAGAGGTATTCCCTGAGGTAGTTGGGTTCCCTTCTGTGTTCACCAGTGTCTTCTCCCTTTTCTTTAAGCTTGGAGCGTGTATATACACATATGCATACGTGTGTGTGTGTGTGTGTGTGTGTGTGTGTGTGTGTGTAGGTTAGAGGTCAGAATAAGAGCACTTCCTCAATCAGGTCTGTACACTATTTGGGGGATGGGGTCTCTCACTGAACCTGGTGCTTTCCCATTTGGCTAGACTAGTTGCATCACAAGGCCCAGGCATCCAACTGTCTCTATCTCATCAGCTCTGGGTTGAAAGAACATGCCACCATTTCATGCTTGCACTAGGGATGTGAATGCACGGTCTCATCTCATGGGACAAGCACTGTGCAGACAGAGCCATCTCTGCAGCCACACTCTTAGGATGCAATCTGAACTATAATGCTCGGAGGTCCTGGAGAGTACAAGCAAGAAGAAACATTCATGCAAAACAAGATTTCACTTCAGGTTTGGGTCCATGGCCTGGCTTCAGATATGCTGGAGATGAGGCCAGGAGGAAACGCACACCCTCCGGACACAAGTGCCCTGAAAAGGCAGGTGAGCTCCTGCTTTTGAGTTAGACACTCTGTCTCATTTGTCATTTATCACCTGCATTCCACATGCCAGTAGAGGTCAGGACACATGGGGGACACGTATGTGTGCTGAAGCTATGGGCTTCTGTGGTCTGGCTGAGTTTTAGGTATACTATTTACCAAGTGGGTTCAATTCCCTTCCAGTGCTTGCTGAATATGTCAGAATAACTGCCTGTCTAGGGCTCCCATGAAATCCTGAGGTGACCGCGCCATCTCCACTGCTGTGGAGCCTACAGAAGGAACGAATGCTCTAGAACAAAACGAAGCAGAATCGGGGTCTGGCATGAGCGCTTCAAGGGTATGCGTGTGTTCTTCTCTTCCCACAGCGTGCACAGTATGTTCAAGCAACATTTGACGACAGTACCCATTTTCTAGATTAATCAAACTGAGAAGTTAGAACTGAAAAGATGTGTGTGGAGTTTTATGACTTGAAAGTCTGAAAACAAGTCTCGGGAAACCATGTGGGTTGTCTGTCAAGAAAAACACAGAGGAGAGCTCAGAGATGATGTCCTGGGTTGTCTCTCTTTTAGTTTCAGGTAAGGTCAGGCAGACGCCACCAGGCTGTTTACTAGGCATCAGAGGCCGGCAACTCAGACTGTTCAAGTCAGACCAGCTTGAGCACCCTTAGTCTAGGGCTTGGGAGATGAACCAGGCAGCCCAGTACTTGCCAGGAAAGCATTAAGAAAGAAAGGAAAAGTTCAGTAGGGTATAACTGTAATCCCAGAGCTGCAGAGGTGGGAGGTCTGCGCAGCCAGCACAGCCCAGCCCAGTCAGTGAATGCCAGGTTCAGTGACGGATCCATCTTAGAAACTAATTGGGAAAGCACTTGAGGACCTTGACCTCCTCACACACATGCACAATGGTGGTCACATGAGCGTGTGCCTGTGCACCTACCCATCCCCCACCCCATATACACAAACAAATACTAGTTCTTCTAAGGTAAGCTATGTGGTCAATATTCTTCTCAAACTAAGCATAAGAATGCATCAAAAATATTTTTTAAAAAATGCTCATTGGGCCGAGCAGTGACCATTCAGATGTAATCTCCGAAGGAATGACTGCCATCTTGAGAAAGGAGCATTGTCATCCACTCGCCAGCATAATGAGCTAATGACGTTCATTATGTTGTCCTCAACGGTAGGACCCTTGCTGGCACTCCTGGTGAAGACCACCCAACACTGACACTGAGACCCCAAGAGCTGGGCATCTTCCCACAACCAGCTTCACATGCCTCAAGGGACAGTCCGTGGGTCTCAGTCCTAACACCAGGGCAAAGCCATTGAGGAACTTTGGGGCCCTTTATTATCGACTTGTAAAATGTTATAAGCCTGTAAACTAGTTAATTTATGAGCCGTGTTAATAATTTGCTCACACTTGATCGTGAGTTTCACAAACACGGCTTCCGGGGACGTGGGAGGATAATTTGTAGGTCCAGCTTCTCGGCTAAGGGGACACTAACTAATTTGACACAGTACCGTGACATTGATGGCGGGGCCCACTAATGACTGTACTCCTCGACGTAGCTGTCAGCCTGTCGTTCCAGTGAGAAGCCAGCTTGCTCTCAGTGTAGCTCAGGACACGACGCTCACCTCATTATTCAGACAGCACCATTAATGAGAGCCCGTGTTTATTTCCACCATACTAACCAGCGCTTAGCTTCCATTTGTCTGATACGGTCATTGATTAAAATGGGTCTCATGAATAGTAAATTTGAGCCCCACGGAAACAAAGGGCCACCAGAGAAAAATAAGCAAGAGCCGGCTGGAAAACAAACCTGGTCAACTTGTTTTCTGCTTCACATGTCACCCAGGACACAGTGACAGGTGGAAGGAAGTGTTACGGAGCCCGAGGAAAGAGAAGGGAATGTTATAATCACACTCGAGCCTACAGATCAGCTTGACTTGTTTTTGACCATGGCCGCTAGAACTTCAACCCAGTCAGGAGCGCCGACGGCCTCATACAAATCTTAGACATCTCTGAAACAGGGTATTGTGTAATATGCAGAAATAACAGGGTTTCCCTTGACACTTTCACACATATATGTACTTTGTACATTCACTAAGTCCACTCCCCTGCCCATCCCGCCAGTCACTTCAACAGCCCCCCTCTGCTCTCCTCTCCCTCTCTTCGCTTGAACTTAAATTCTACAAACAAGAGAAAAACTTGAGGTCCTCCTCTCTCTGCGCCTGGCTTCTTTCACTTAACAGGATAACCCCCAGCTCAGATCCTTTTCCTGAGAATGGCTTGATTTCTTTCTTTTTTTTTTTTTTAAAACAGAAAACTAGACCTCCTTTGTGCATGTATACTACATTGTCGTCGTTTGCCCCCTGGTATGTATCTAGGCAGGTTCTGTGTCTGGACTGCTGTGTACGGAGGAGCAACAGACATGGATGTGTAACTCTGATAGGCCTGGGATCCTTCGGGGTGTGGCTGGCTCAGTGTATCAGGATCGTTCTTTCCGGGTATTTGCTGTTTCTCGGTGACAGTAATCTGGGTGCCCTGAGTACGGATTTTTAAGTTCATTTCTCCATGGATGGCACAAAGACTTACTATTCTTTTTCAACCTTACAAAAGTTTGGCCTTTAATTAATCTGACTCAAACATGATCACCAAGGACATCAATAAACACATCTGTGATTTTTCTGAAATGATAACAAAACTGTATAGCTGGAGGGTTTTAAAAATAGCCCTTTATGCACGTCCCTAGTCCTAACTAAACCTTATAATCAATTTCTATCTTAAATTAAATTTCTAATTTGGTCTGACAAATTTTCCTTCATTTTGTGATGATTATAATCCTGAAATATTCATATAATAATTTAAAATGAATAACTTTTTTTAAAAGGTAGGCCTACATCTATTAAAGGGATGATAAAACGGAGACTGCTCCCAAAGTGGTTCATCACAGAATGTGCAATTCAAATTAAAGAAATATTTCAACAAATGCTGTCTGCCACTCAGGATAAAGAATTCTAGCGAACACTGCGTATGACTTCGGATTTTTATGAAATAGCAAAACAAGTCTTGAGCCCACATAGATCACTTTGGGAATGAGAGTGTCATTACGTGCAGCAATGCCTGAGTACACTCGCCTGGAATCCTCTCCCGAGATAGATCCACACTCTTAGAGGGTCACGACGCCCAAACAGGGTACAACATGTGGGAAGCAGGTTTAGATGACTGGCTGGTTTGTAAGTGCATTTCAACAAGTATCTGGGTCCATTGTTCCGAGCAGCCTGACTGTCTCCAACAGCTGCTATTTCCACGAGCAACTATAGCAGGTGGGTTCACAGAGGGTCAGCATCTCCATAGCGGACATTTCCAGTAAGCAGTTACTGCCCCACCATGACCTAGTAAAACATTGTCAGTCTGTAACCGTGAGTGGCTAGGTGCTTGTCAAATCCAGTTCTCCTCCTTTCTAAGCAGAAAGCTGGGAAAGATGCCCTACCCCCTTGCAGCTCTGAGGGTCCTGGCCACCAAGTCCTGACTAAACAAACCAAGGTAGCGTGTACGACCTTCTGACCCTGATGCCTCTTCACTATGAGAGGTCCCCTCTCATCCGTGGGTGAGGGTGCCGAGACCCAGTGGGACTGTCTATCTTCTAAGGGGAGTAGTATTACAGGACAGGATGTCTTAAACCCAGGGCCCTAAAAGGACTCACAGAGCTTTACAGGATATCTTAAACTGAAACCATGACAGGTCACACAGAGCAGAGCCTTGGCCAGCGACTCCACCCTCAGAACTAGTGCCAACCTAAGGGTACTGGGGAAGCAGAAAGCACCGAGTGAAGCCTCTTGGATCCAGTGACATTTGTAAGCACTATCAGGAGGGTCTGGTCCCTTTTATTTCTTTATTCCAAGTTCTGATGATAGTAAGGCTGGCGTTCTACTGTCTCGCTGAACTCACTTGTATGATTCATGACCATCCACCTACCCACCCACCCACCCATCCATCCATCCACCCACCCACCCATCCATCCATCCATCCATCCATCCATCCACCCACCCATCCATCCACCCATCCATCCACCCATCCATCCATCCACCCACCCACCCACCCACCCATCCATCTACCCACCCATCCACCCATCTACCCACTCACCCATCCACCCATCCACCCATCCATCCATCCACCCATCCACCCATCCACCCATCCACCCATCCACCCATCCACCCATCCACCCACCCATCCATCCATCCATCCATCCACCCATCCATCCATCCACCCATCCATCCATCCATCCACCCATCCACCCATCCACCCATCCATCCATCCACCTATCCATCCACCCATCCACCCACCCACCCATCCATCCACCCACCCACCCATCCACCCACCCACCCATCCATCCACCCACCCATCCACCCATCCACCCACCCATCCATCCATCCATCCATCCATCCATCCATCCATCCATCCATCCATCCATATTTCCAAGCCTACTTTCACCTCATTTCTCTCCACCCTCTCCCTTTCTTCCCTTTTACTCTTCCTCTGTTAAGTTTCCTCTTCCTCATTCCCCTTTCTCCTTTTCTCTTTATCTCCTTCCTTTTGCCCCTCTCCCTTCTATCTTCTCTGGTGAGCTCTAAACTATAAGTCTTCCATATGCTATGCAAACACTGTCCTACCGGCTCTAACAATTTTTTTTGTCTGCTCTCCTTTCCTGGTTCAAGTGCCACGATTTGCTGATTTCTACCTTAAAGCTGAGTATTTTGCATACCCATCCATTCACTCATAACACTCAAGTTTCCTCTAACATAATAGGAAACAACTCTGGTTAGCATTTTCATGCAGGACCTGATGTAAAGAGAGTAGAGTCAATGTGACGAAGGTTCAGGACATGACAGCTGTAGACTAGAACCCAGCTTCCGGCAAACTCGGACACACTGCCTAGCATCCCTTCCCTTAGCCACGCTCCCTGTGCTTACAAGCCACATACAGCACTGGCTGGCACAAAACTGTAAGCAATGTTTCCAACAACAAGAAGACCCAAGCCGGGCGTGGTGGCGCACGCCTGTAATCCCAGCACTTGGGAGGCAGAGGCAGGTGGATTTCTGAGTTCGAGGCCAGCCTGGTCTACAGAGTGAGTTCCAGGACAGCCAGGACTACACAGAGAAACTCTGTCTCAAAAAACCAAAAAAAAAAAAAAAAAAAAAAAGAAGAAGGCCCAAAACTTTTGCTCTCAATATAAAATGCCTGTGTTGAAATGGAGGTAATATATATATATATATATATATACACACACACACACACACACATATATATATATATATATATATATATATATATATATATATATTATGTATATATGTGGAATTACAAGTTCTAAAAACCTAGGAATAATATTCTCTCTGATTTCCAATGCCAGGCACAAAGGCTTTCTAAATTAGACCCAAACTGTTTTCCTTGAATCAGGGTGTGTGTGTGCTTTGCTAAGCAATTTTAAGGTAAGAGCTTAATGTCCAGTCACTAGACACACAGAGAGAACAACCTACCCAGTCCACTCCCCCATTGTTCCCTGAGAGCTGGGAAATGTTACAACAAAGATTTGGCTTGTTTTTCTTATTTGTTATTTTAGACAGCAACACACAGATACATAACAGAGAGAAAATAATGCAAGAATCTGTATCCCAGTTAATGTTTTATTTTAACATTGATGTGTACAAGATAATTTGAGACGCAAAATGAATAAATTCTTAGGAATCTGTTTTACCTAAACCATCAATCAAAACTGGAACAGAGGCAAGCAAGCGATAGTCCAGCCTGACAAAGGGGGACTCTGCAGCCATTAAGTATTAAGCTGGATATGGAGATGGTTGTGACAGGACACAAAGTAAGACAGGAAAATTAACCTGCAGTGGTCCTGAGGCATATGACAACAAGCCATAGGAGAGATCAAAAACTTAATTAATGTTTGCCTTGGACAGAAGGGATTAGACATTTTTATTTACCATTTTTAGCTTTCTAGATTTTTTTCCAAGGCAAAGAAATATTAGCTATACAATTTTAAAAACTTGTCTGAGAAGAGCCATTTATGAACTTGGCTATACGCAGCTGTGCAGCAGGCTGGAAGTGTCTTGTAGTCAGACACTTTGTCACCCCTCACATAGATTGGTGTTGGTTCTTCTTAGGAATTCAGTGAGCTTTCCTTGAAGCAACTGGATAGACTTCCTGACTTCATTAAAGTCCCCTTAATGAGAGTCCATAAATAAATTCAATTCTTATACTTTGAGCCTTTAAGAGAAATTAAATCATCCTGTTTAAAGAATCAGATTGCTTGTGGATTAGACCATAAATAAAATGCTTAATGCAGAATTCTACTTTCTCTTCTGTCCATTTCCCATGATGGCACACAGTCATTTGTCTTTTAATAACTTCAAACAATTCTGAGTCATTTGCTCATTAAAAACAAAATACATCTTGATCACGAAGCTCGGCATTTCATAAATATTTAGTCCAAATAAACTGCTTGCTTTGAACTAGAAATAGCAGGCTCGTGATTGATAAGCATACTGAATGCAGAAGAAAGGAGGGGCCTGAACCCCACTCTGTGTCAGCTGGACAAGATAATGCTGGCCAGCCACAAGATTTTTGTAGGCTTATCACCATCCATCCATAGTTCCCCCATGCTCTTAGAACAGAACCCCAAAACCTACGTGTGCCTTGCAAGATTCAAGGGTCTTGCAGACTGCCTCCGGCTTAGCCTCACATCTCTCCTATCAAGTGCAGCTTCTCACTGAGAGAAGGAGGGAGGAGGGGAAGAAGAGAGGGAGGGAGGGAGGCAGGGAGGGAGGAAAGAAAGGAGGGAGGGTGGGAAGAAGGGAGGGAAGACAGGCAGGCAGGCCAGGTCAAGATTTTAAATTCTATTCTGAGAACCACCTTGTTCAGCAGACAGTGAAGAAACAGCACACTATTCTCCAATGTTATACCCAGCACCATGCACATCATGTTAAATAAAAATTTCATTATAGAACTAGGTACCTCTCCATTTTATTAGGTACCTCCCCTCTTAAATTATTTAAAATTTAAGACAGGTTCTCACCTAACTCCCAGGCTGGCAGTGAATTTAATGTGTATCGAGCCATTGAGTACCTGAAGAAGGACACCCCAATGTGTCTGGCCTTAACATGGACACACACACACATAGACAGACAGACACACACATACACACACACATACACACACATGCACGAATGCATACATTTATAAAATAAAGTACATTAATAAAGGCTTAAAGGCTACTATTCTTTCTGGTCCCTGGAAAGCCAAGAATACTTAGTAACAAATAGGATATCTCTTTTATATAACATATTTACTTTTATGTGCATTGGTGTTTTGCTTGCATGTGTATCTGTGGGAGGGTATTGGATCCTCTGGGACTGAATAGAATTACAGATAGTTGTGAGTTGCCATGTTGGTACTAGGAATTGAACCCAGGACCTCTGGAAGAGCAGCCTATACTCTTAACTGTTGAGAAATGTCCATTCCCCAGACAAGCAGACTACCAAGACAGAAATGCCACAATGATACAACTAAGTCCACTTTGCTTTCCTGCTAGCCGCTGCAGAAGGCTACCATGGCCACATGCCCTGGCGTGTCATTTCTGGCAAATATGGTCAGCAAGCACAGGTTCACCATTGCCAACACTGACAGGGAGACTCCCTAAGTCCCCTGTGCCACCACAATCCACAGAACAATGACACACCAGGAACACTCTCACACCCTTTATTATTAGGCTGTCAAACCCTATGTGCTTGATATCGGATTCTGCCCACAGCAGAATCTATCCGAAAGCAACACTCATCTCTGGCTTTGCCTCTATTTCTCATTCTTGAACACACACAACTGTATGCCTCTGTTTTATGTATCCTTTCAGGGAAGGCATCTGTCCTGTTTCCATTCACCACCCTGACAGTTTTCAAGAACAGTTTTCATTTGTTAGGTTTTTTTTTTTTTCTTTCTTCCTCTCAGTCTATAGCCGTGGCTGGTCTGGAACTCACTATATAGACCAAGCTGGCCTCGAACTCAGAGAAATCTGACTCTGCCTCCCTCCCGAGTGCCTGGCTGGCCTGGCACGTCTGCAGGGCTTTACTGTGGGCTGACGCTACGTTAGAAGAGGGGCCTGCTCTGATCTGAGACAAATGAGGTCTCTACGCTTCCAAATCCACATCTACCAGGAGGCACTAGCAGAAGCATACGGAAATGACTGACACAGACTTGACCCCAGAGCAGGTAAGAAAAGGCTTTGCACAAGGAATAACCTACACGTCATTAAAGACAATTAGGCACTGGGTGGGTGCACAGGGCTGTGTGGAGGGCAGGGAAGCACTGAAGAGCTCTGCACTGGCACCACTAGGAAAAACAGACACGTGCAAGCACAAATGTAGGTCTTAATCTTCTCTCTAGAGTGACTGTTGAGAGCCCAACATCAGGGGGACTAGAGTAGAACAGTGTTCTCAGAGCATGACGGGGTGCTGCCCTTGTGAACTCACAACTGCCACGGTGGCCTGCACGAGACCTGCACAAGACTAAACCAGTCAGCACTCTAGTGTGGAGGGGAAAGGGGTTCACTGAAGAGCTATGGACAGGTGGCGGAGTCAGGGAGGGTGGGTCAGTTTTTTAAAAGGGTGTGGTTCTGGTGGATCATGCCCCAGTGGGGATGGCCCCACACCCACATGGATATGGTCAGCATGAATTGGAATCAACGGGTTATTATTAATGGTTATTTTGTAAGGACGTGAAGTTGGGTGGTTAGGAAGGTGGGATAGATCTGGGACGATTTGGGAGTGATTATGATGAAATATAAAGATATATGAAGCTGGGCGGTGGTGGCGCACACCTGTAGTTCCAGCACTTGGGAGGCAGAGGCAGGCGGATTTCTGAGTTTGAGGCCAGTCTGGTCTACAGAGTGAGTTTCAGGACAGCCAGGGCTACATAGAGAAACCCTGTCTCAAAAAAACCAAATACACACACACACACACACACACACACACACACACACACACACATGAAACCTCAAAACATTAATAAAAATATTTAATTTTTTTAAAAAAAGAAACAATAGATATTTGAGTGGCAGAACTCTCAAGCCCAAATCAAGGTCAAACTCACTGAATAAGAGAGAGCCTAGGCACACCATTTCATGCCCCCAAGTGCCATGGAGGGATGGGGTCCTTTTCCGTCTGCACTGGCAGGGAGAAGGCTATGATTCCCACAACAGCTACACTTCTAAAGTATCTGGGGACTCTGCTTCCTCTCCCACGGCATTGATCCTTCTCAGGGGCTGCTTCTTCCCTTAGAGAAATCTTTGCTGTTTTGCAACAAAACAACAAAGGTAAATTTGTGTTCTTTCACTCCACAAAGCCACAAGGAAGAAGTACCAGAGCCCTAGTCCCTCCTGCACCAGAACAGCTTCTCCCTAATCTCACTCTTCTCAGAAGACCTGAAGGTGAGGAGCTTTCAGTGTCTCAGGCATTGAACTCAGTCCAGTTCACCAACTCCGCCTCGTTGGCACCACGTGGAGACCTCCTTACAAATGGTAGGCGGCTGGGCCCAAATGCAGGTTCTGATTCACTAAAGCTAAGGAGAGAGAGGCCAGAAGATTTCAATTTCTAACCCCCAGTGACATTGATGGCTCCAGGCTCTGAGGACATCCTCCCAAGGAGGAGTGTTTCATCCCTTCTCAGAGTATCATGGTGCCTCCCTGCACTGATGACAGGGACTCCTGCTTCCGTCAGAAACAGCAGAGCGGTGTGGACTGCAGCAGTTTCTAGACTTCCTCTTCCAGCTCAGGATACCAGGGTCTTGTCTCTTCCCTGGAAAGCTTTCAGAAACTGCAAGCCACTCCCTGGGCAGTAGCTGGTTCTGGCACCTGATTTGGAAGTCTTCAATGCCAACAGCCATCGATCAGTGTGAAGGGGAAGCCGGCCCTTGGCCATGATACACAAGACCCTAATGCTCCCCTCCGCAGCCCTCTCCATCTTCCATTTCCATGCCCACTTCAGTCACTTGGACTTTCCTGCTCTTCCCTCAATGGAGGTTTGATCCTTGGTCATCTCCTCCGCTTCAATGTGCCTGTCTACCTCCTCTGAGTTTACCGAGATGATTCTAAGTCTGCAGATCTAAAATCAAGTCAGTTTTTCCAAGAGGCCTTCCGTGAACAGACCGAGGGGCTTCTCCAAGACACATTCCTCACACTGTCCGTCCTCTGTGAACTGTCACTGCTCAGAAGCAGCTCAGCCCCTCACTCTACCCACTTCTCCATCTCCTCCTATTAAATGGCTGCTGTGCACCGTGCCCTGCCAGAAACAGAAGGATGACTGGCAAACAGCAGACACTGGATAGACAGACAGCTGCAAAATCGATGAGTTACCAAGCCAATTACGTGAAGCTATAACAGATGACAAGTTTCAGAGTGATTTACAATGACATGAGACCGGGCAAAAAACCTACAGAAACTGAAGTGGGTTGAGAACTGGAGAAAATCAATCCTCCTTTGTTCCTTTCGAGAGCAACCTCCAAGAGACCCGCTTTGGCCTCTGCAAGCCTTCTCTTACGATCTCTGCAAGATGGTGCCCTTAACCCTCAACTCAACGTCTTTACACCCTCAGCCCTTCACGGCGCCAGTTGCAAGAAGCAAAGCAGGCACCAGCGCTCTTTACAAGCTGAGCCTCTCCGCCTCGGATGGCTCTGAAAACCACTTGTAAGCAGTCCGTGCTAACCACAGTTTGCAATTTTGTCACAGGTGTCTTGACTAGAAAGGGGACAAAGCCTTTTCAGACAGTATGCATGTATTATGTCACTGTGTGTGGCCAATACCACGCCTACAAGCTGACAGAGAGTCTTTCCTCTCTGAGTCTTGGAAGCCAGGAGAGGTCACGTGGCATCATTTTGCTAAGGGTATCCTATCGGCTCCAAAATGTTCACGCCTTGAGAAAACATTCACGTGTGACTTTAACACAGCCTGCCAGGAAAGCTGACACCAGGAACACTGGAGAGGAGGTCAGAAGAGAAGGGTCGTCCCTGGCAGTTCCAACAGAACACAGGCTAGCTGCGCTAGCTCTGTAAGGAAGCCAAGGCACTGGTCAGAAGTTCAAACGAGGAAGGTGACTGAATGCGTATTTAAAGTGTACCCTACCAATGGCTTTTCAACACCCACAGTGGACGTCATTAGGATGTCCTGTGCTTTACAAAGGCTGGGGCTGGGGATGTGGGATAAGGGGGACCGAGAGTCTGGAGCTGATCTGGGTTTGGAAGCAGATGCAACTCTTGTGTGGCCTTGGAAGAATCATACATCTTCTCTGAAGTACATCGGAGGGGTGGGAGGGTAAACCAGGGGTCACAATGCTTCGTTACAGTGTGCAGGCTCCCGGGACCCACGGGTGTCTCTGGACACACATCTTAGGTGGGCAGACACAAAGAAAGAGAAACTCCCTCTTGTTTTGTCATCCGGTAAGCTCAGGCAATGCTGTCGCTCCTCAGCGGAGAGCAAAGGGCTGGGGAACTACACTCTGGTTCTCTGTGTCTGTTCAAATAAAGTTCTGTTTCCATATACTGCAGGAGGGTGAGTTGATGTAGTAATTACCTGTTACTCTTGACAAGTAAGGTAATTAATGTAGCAAAATACCACCGCAATGTGTGTAAATTTAGACCACCATAATTAAAGCACCCGTCTGTTCAACAAACTGTTCAATTAAGAAAAAAATATTGACGGTGTGCTTTTTTTTTTTTTTTTAAATTAGAAAACGTATGGAATGAATGACTCTCCCTTGGTTGACATCCCAGCCTGGAACACTTTCTCAGCAGGGGGCATGCATGAAGGACTCACCTCCACTAACACAGAGAAGAACCTTAACACGAATGACTATGGCAGGCGTGGCTGATGCACAGACTGTGCAGAACTCCATTCTGTAAAGCTCTAGTCAGAAAGAGACCTCAGGGGCCATCTGAATGCCCAAACTACTGTAGAGAGTGATAAGCCGAGAAGACAATACTATGCCATTACCAGAGAGACAGTGTCACCCTCTAGAACCATAGCATCAAATTATCAGCATTACCATATACTCTCCGGTTTTAGAGTGCCTGGCACTAAACAGACTGCAGGTTAAAAAATACAGCTGGAAAGTCCTGGGACTCCTTGAGTGACAGTCCTACAGAGAACCTGAAGAACACAACTGGCCCCTTCACACTGGAGAAGGTCTTAGCCCTATTAGCCTGTTTTAGACAATCCAAAACTAAGGCAAACAGTAAATGGCCAACGAAAATCACACCACAGCCAGGGGAAGAGGAAAGGAAGGAGGGGAGGAGAGGGGAGGGGAGGGGAGGGGAGGGGAGGGGAGGGGAGGAGAGGGGAGGGGAGGGGAGGAAATCCATTGGCAAATAGCTCTAAAAGGTTGATACTTTCAAATTTATTTTGACAGAAGAAATAAATACTGGAAGAATAGAAAAGCCAAAGCAAGAAGAATGAAAGGGGGGAGGATGAAGGAAGAACTTAAAAAAAAAGAAGGTTCCAGAATGATGAGATGAAGATAAAAGAGGTCCTTGCTGAGTGACTCTGAAGACCCCATCCGCAGCACCATGGAAGGCTGAGGTGGTTAGCACTCGGCTGACTCCCAGCATTCACTCCAACCGCGTGACAGAAGGTGGAAACAGGAGAAGCCCAGCAGCTTGCTACTCTGTTAGCCCAGCATACACTGTAGCACACAATGGGCCATGGGCAAACAATGTGGCAAGAACCCGACTGAGGGACACCCAAGGTCCTCCTTCTTGCCATCACAGGCACACACACTACGGCATAAATGTACCTGTGCCTTCCCATTAACAGGCGCACATAAATACACACATGCAATAAATATATTCCAAGAGAGACATTCTCGGATGAATAAAGGAAGTGAGGAAAGAGGAGGGAAGCTCAAAGAAAGAAGTGAGAACTGCCTGGTGTGAGAAGGACGGGGCCGCGCAATGGTGTGTGCACCATTTTGTTTTGCTGCACAGCAGCCTGGGAGCCTAAGGAGAGGGCACGTGCGAGTCGTCAGTTCTGAGTTTATTGTTCTAAGCTCACTCCTAAATGTTCCCTGAGAACTTGGAAAGATCCCCAGGTAAAGACTAAAGAGCACAGAGACACATCCCAAGCTGAACACTCAGGGAAAGAGCTTCTCCAAAGACAACACTCCGGTTTCACACTCGGAGACCAGATCAATGTCACTGACCGAGAAATAAAACAAAAGTGTTCCTCTGCTCACTCGAGCGAGGTCACAGTGGGGGAGCAGAGGTGACTACAAAATAGACTCCCAACGTGGTTATCATGACACAGCATTCCAAAGGAGGCCAAATATCATGACAGGGACACAGAATTAAGAAACATGATTTTGGGACATGATGCAAATTCATAGATAAAACATCATCATCATCATCATCATCATCATCATCATCATCATCATCATTTAAAATTTTCAAATGCTCAAGAACCATCCGTGAAATTGAAAATAACACCTCCTGCTCATTTCCCTGGGTGGGTTGGTCTGTTATGCATTACAAAGATTTCTCTAGCTGACGCAGTCTACTGAATGAGAAATGGCTCCCATTTCTCATGGATTTGGACAGTTCATGCCCAGCTGGAGGCCCTGTTGTGGGAAGGTTGTGCACCTGTAGAAGGTGGAGCCCTGCTGGAGGAGGCGTGTCCCCGGGCAGGAGCTGTGAAGGTTTGAAGCCTCATCCTACTTCCTTGCTCTCTGCTTCTTGTGTGAGAGTGAAATGTGATAAACCAACATCCTGTTCTTGATTTCACGCCATGCCTCTCCCAATTCCCCAATAATGCACCCTCTACTGCTCAATAAATTCTTTCTTCCTTTGTTTTTTTGGTCATGGCATCTATCACAGCTATGACAGAGTCACTAACAGAGGTGGCATCCAATGGGCTACCGTAACACTGAAAAACACCATCCAACAATCTTACATGAGTGCGACCATTCACAAGGCCAACCAGGTCACATGTGTGTGACTATTCACAAGGCCAACCAGGTCACATGTGTGTGACTATTCACAAGGCCAGCCATGTCACGTGAGTGCGACCATTCACAGGGCCAACCATATCACGTGAGCACTACCATTTATACCTATCAAAGTGATCAGCTTTATCTCTTCATACAAACAAGTCAGCTAATACGTGGAGCAGCTAAACGGACAGTGTGACTTGGTCCGCCATGGACCAAGACAAGTCATTCTCCTTGGAATGGACTAAATCAATCTCTTCAATCAATAAATCAATTTACAGAGGTCACCTCAGTGCTCTATTTGCCTGACAATTTGGCGTTTACAGTTTTGACTTGGGCTTTGAATTCTGACTATAAAGTAACCAGACAAACCGGTGAATGTTCCAAAGCAATGGTGATGAAGATTGCTAGAGAATCACCCGAATTAGAGGGGGAAACATCAAAGATCTGATTTCACACACTTCTGCTGTGGTTGATGCTGAGGGTTGAACCTGGGGCCTCATGAATGCTAGGCAAGCACTCAACCATCAAGCTGCCTCTCGAGCCCCAAATATGTGATTTGGAATCCCGGCTTAATCATTTAGTAGAAATACCGAATAGGAACCGGTGACCCTACAAAGCCCAGGAGGCTGAAATGGCTGGCTGTGCATAGGATTTGCTTTATTACAACAGCAGCCTCCAGGGAAACAGCATCACCATCTCCAGCTCCCAACTTCATATAAACCAGATCTTAACTTAACTCTCTTTGACCCTTCCGTGGTTGTCAGCCCACAGTCCTCTTTTCATCTCACAGAATCGGAAGGCCAGGCAACTGGAGCCTGAGTGTCACGGGTCACGTACATTTTCCAGATGTAGAAACTAAGGTGAGGAATTTAAGGGAAAAAGAAGGTGAAATAGAGGAAAAAGAATTCAAAATTATCATGGTGATGCCTGTCATATGTCCTGGCTGCTTTTAACTAAAGGAACTCAAAAGATAAGCAGAAATGCATAACAGATTCTCCGACCTTTTTATTTGTTGTTGTTGCTGCTGCTGCTGTTCTTAAGATTATTAAAAAACTAGGACTGTAGAGAAGGATGAGAAGCCACACAGCACTTGCAGAGAAGCCAAGCGCCTGAGAGTCCCAGGACTGGGTGGCTTACAACAGCCTGTAACTGTAGCTTCAGAGGATCAATGGCCTCTTTCCACAAGCACCTCTACTCACATTCACACACACACACACACACACACACACACACACACACACATACATATACACACATACAATCTAAACTAATAGGTCTTAAAAACATTAGTAAGAACCAGGCTGGCATTGGTAGTGCATGCCTTTGATCCCAGCACTTGGGAGACAGAGGTAGGAGGAGCTCTGTGAGTTCAGGATAGCCAGGGATAGACAGAGAAACCCTGTCTCAAAAAAAAAAAAGATAGATAGATAGACAGACAGATAGACAGACAGACAGACAAACAGACAGATATATATATATATATATATATATATATATATATATATATATATGAAATTAGTAAGAAAGCTAAATGACTTGAGAGTTAACAAGTGCACTTGGACAGATAGATGTAGAGAAAGATGTACGTGGTGGTATTAAAATATGAGTTATGCTTCCTTGGTTTGAACGAAGAACATTCATAAAACACAAATATCCAGGGACAAGAAGTTATTCAATTTCTCATCCTACACACTCATATACACACACTAACATTTAAAATTTGAGTTAAAGTGTCGTCTTACACGTGTGAAAATATGTTAGGCTAGACTCCAATCTGCGGAGAGGGAGCACCTCGAAGTGCCTCTAGCTCCAAAGTTTCAGTACGACTTCACCTTCACCTGGGGCAGCAGCGAGCTGGCCGTGCTTTCATTAATTAGCCGCACACCTGCCAGGTAAGGGGACATTACTTGTCATGAGTCCAACATTCAGCCGGAATTTTTCTCTATCATTTAAAGGAAACTGATAAAGTATAATATTTTCGTTTCTATAGGACCGGTGGGTGCTTTCTTACCCTCATCTTCAGATGAGAAAATCCAAGCATAAAATATTTAAACCTTTTCTAAGTTCAAAAAGTTACTAAGTAGCTGAAATGAACTGGACAGCAGCGGATCCTGTCCCTAACTTGGGTAATGATTTCACCAGTTCGCCGCCACCCCTCCAAGCAAGCCTCACCTCGTCTAAGGTTGCTTGGCTCGTGTTGATCCTGGAAAGCAATGCACTTTAGGAAAACAACTTTGCTTTAAGAAGCTGGTTCTCACATAAGAAATATTTTTGAGCTCGTTTTATGAAGACATTATTTTGGAGTTATACCAGTGACTGACACCCTCTGAATGATATGTACAAACCAATGGGTCCCGGCTGCTGAGAGCGACTGGAAGCTTTGTCTATGCAAGGCAGAAAACACAACCCTCAGCACCTCGATTTCTACACACTCTCTCAACTCAGGTTGTGAGAAGAAGCCACACTGCCCATGCAGAATTCCGTCAATAAGTAACTTCTAGGATCCTGTCCAAATTACACACAAAAATGGGATTAACTCAGGTGGGGGGGGTGGCTGGGTAGACAGCTTAACCTACCAGTTAGCATTAAATGGTCTGCCACAAAGAAAGACAGAGGGCAGGAGGGTAAGGAACACTCTAAGAAACTTGTGAGTGAAAAAAAAAAAAAGGATGTGGCACAAACACCAAAGAGGGAACAGTAGCTAGGGAGAGGGGTTGACAGCACAGGGCAGCACACCTGCGGCTACTACAGATGCTCCAAAGTGAGGCACACGCTGACGCTGACACACACACACACACACACACACACACACACACACACACCTTTTCTTTCAAATCTTCGTTCCAGTGTTTAAATGAGCCATTCCCTCAATTATCCCTTCCTTTCCTCTACCCCCTTATTGGTCTTGCTGGTTTAAATAAAATTCTACCTTTTCTCTCCTCATCTTTCTCATGTGATCACATAATTAGATAATTCATAGACAGACAGACAGACAGACAGACAGATGATAGAGTGATATCTCTCCACCCACCCAGATCTCCACATGTTGGTAGAAAACCTTTCTCTTTGCCACGCAGGCAATGGAAACATTCAAGACTTAAATCACTAATGTGATCTGAAGTGACAGACACAACGAAACACTGCGAACTCAACCATGAGGACATTGTTTCTTCTCCAAATCTATTTCAACTCTGGGCCTGGCATCAGAGGCACTGCTTTACAAGGTACAAAAGCAACCTCACACACACTACAGTCCATTTGTAACTTAGGATGAATAGCCATGGGTGTACAAGGAGTGGCAAACCAGTCTGCTATCAATTTTTACGCAGCTCACTAGTTAAGAAGATTTCTATTATGTTAGTGGTTGGGGTAACTCTTAAAAGACCCAAACCCGCACTCAGCATGCCTCAGTCATTCTTGAGTATCTCTCTTTTAACCCCTATGTTTAAAGTTTATGTTAACAATATTCTCTTACAGGCTGAGGAGACAGGGCGTGGGGTATGAGGGTGGGCTGGAGATATTAGGATGGGGCTGGGGTATGAGATTGGGGAGACAGAGACAGAAGAAAACCTGGGGGTGGAGCTTGCTGGCCAGCAACAATAGCCAATCAGCAAACTCCAATGAGAAATCCTTTCAAGAAATAAGATAGAGGGTGTCTGAGGAAGATACCTGGCACCAACCTCTGATTCCTGTGGACAAGAACATACATGTCCTTACCCCAACACACACACACACACACACACACACACACACACACACACAATCTTTTAATACACCCCCAAACCTTAAATAAATGGGGGTTAATAGAAATATTTTATAACACGGAAAATTATCTGAAAGTCAAACTTCGGTATCTAAAGATAAAGTTTTGTTGGGACGAAGCCATTCCTACTCCCTCATGAATCCTCTCTGGCTGATTTATAATGACAATGGAGGAATTAACAGTTGTAAATGAGCTTATATGGCCTGGGAGGTCAAAAGTGGTCAGCACTGGGCTTACAGACCACTGGGCTTAAAGAAGAGGTTGAAAGCCTCCATACAGTCTTCCTCACCCCACCATAGCACGGTCCTGATAGAACTCTTCACTACACAGACTGGTTTATGTTCCAACACATGAAGGGAATTAAATGGATATAGAAACAAATGACATATATCTGACATTTAGATAAAAATTGTGGAAACTATAAACAAAAGCATAAAGAATGTCTGAACACGGTGAACTTTGAAAAATAAGCTGAGAAGAAGGGAGCGGGCCGGGAAGGGTTGGGATGTAAAACTGAAGACTAAGTAAATATGACATAGATACAGCAAGTCTGTCTCCTGAGGTCAGAATGGAGTCTGAAACGTGGACTCCTGCTGGGAAGTTCAAAGAGGCCATCCAAGATCATCAGCTGGGGCCAACTCCATCTGAGGAAGAACAGATTCTTATTTTACACCCAAGAGACCCTGACACACAGGCCAAGAATTCCAAGCGTGGCCACTAGGAGAGAAGTCGGACCTGTGCAGGCAGCACTGTGCATTGGCCAAGACAACAGCAAGAAGCCAAGAGCCAGTCAAGGGCTCCTGAGTCAGCATCCCGTGGCACTCGGCATCCCGTGGCACTCGTCATCCCATGGCACTCGTCATCCCGTGGCACTCAGCATCCCGTGGCACTCGGCATCCCGTGGCACTCGGCATCCCGTGGCACTCGGCATCCCGTGGCACTCGGCATCCCGTGGCATTCAGCATGCCGTGGCACTGCACTGGTACTGTTTCCTCTGCCGCCTACGCGAGCTCCTTAACTTGCTCCCTGTGATGGAAACGCTGCCCCGAAATGCATCCAGCACAAACACATTCTGCATCCCAGAATAAGTTCACATTACCATTGACTACACTTTTCTTTCTTCAGTGTCTGATATGTGCACAATGTTTACTCCTGAACAATGGAATTTCTTCCACAGTTTGTCTACACTGTTTTTAGCAATCCCTTTCAGTACAACAATCTTACATTCTGTGTTTGCCTCTCCCGACATGCAGTGAATATGCATCTTTCCTGTGGCCTTTCAGCTAAACATTCTTCCCCCAAGACAGAATTGTTTGGGGCGCTTCCTCTAACAACAATTTCTGTTGTTGAGTCATAGACATTATCGTAGTAATGTTACAATCTTTCTCTTTCCATATGATTAATGTTTTTTAAAGCATGCTAGTAGAGTGTAGCATATCTGAAACGATAGACTTGAAATTTAGAAGTTTACATGTTAAAAATAAAACCTAGACAACAGAATGTCATTTTTTCCACATCTGTATACCATTTGAACTGGTCACCATGTCTAAGGTGATTTACTGTCTGTTTCATCTGCTATTGATTCAGAAGTCCAACACAAGACTCTCAAGTTTTTTAACAGCAAATAATTCCTTTCAGTAAAGCCAAGAGATCCCACCAACACAGATGAGCTGCTAAGTTACAGAGAGTATACCTAGCGACCCCGACATGAAGGACTGACTGATTTGTAGAGCACATCGCCCAAGCTGCCTATCAGAGCTAACAGCTTGAAATGTTTATGGCTTAGACTCAAGGAACGTGACATCTGGTTAACCCCACAAGCCTCATCTTGTGCAAACAACTGAATGAACTTCAGACCTTTATAAACATAAAAATAGCTCAATTAAAGCAACATGTGTGCCAGAGCCTCTCGTGTCCTTTCCCACACACCCTTCACAAACAGGACCAGTTCAAAGCGGGGGAGTCGCAAGACTGGGGGGCAGCAAGCACTGGTGCCATCGCCACTCTGTCTATGTGTCCTAACACCATCCATCATGCTGGCTATGAGTGGAAGGGTTCATGTGGGCAATCTGTCCAGAGAGGGCTACAAGGATTTTCTGAAAATCTTTAGAAAAAAAAATTTCAATTCTGCTTAACATATTCAAGAATACCATTATCCTATGACTTCCTAGGAAGCCTTAAGATTTCAAACAGGGACAATGTCAGCACACACCAACGCCATGGAAAGGTAAGCAGTGTAAGAGATGGTTCCTTCCATGCAAACTACTCTCCAAAGATTTATTAGTCCCAGTGTAGAAAGCTGCACAAACCAAGACGGCTGTTGCATGAAAACATGTTGTAACCCCAATGTAATTATTTAAGAATCTACATGATTGTCTCGCCTATGTCTCAATACATAGCCCATAGAATTCAGAGAGCCTATATTAAGAACCAACCACTGCAGGGGCAAAGAGAGATCATAAACATTTAAATTGAGTGTTAGACATAGGAGACAACTGATGCTCCTGCACAGAAAGCCTGCTGTATGCTTTTCTGAGTCTTTGTAACCCCAGGTCACAGACATCAGTGTGGGAGCCGTGAAAGATAACAACATCAGGAAACAGCCTAGTGTTCCTCTTCTAATTAGAAGATGGCCATGCTGGCTGACATTAATATGGTAAAGTGGCATGAGGAGGTGAGTCAGCTCCAGGTGGCTCACACACAGCTAACGCTTCCAGCTAGCTCTGTGTTGAAAGATACCACTCATTAACATCCTTCACTTCCAAGGGAAAGAAGAAAGTTCATTACAACAGAAGGCACGATTAAAGGATGACATATGGTCATCCCTCGGTGTCCACTGGGGAATGGGATCCCTATGGGTATCGAAATCCTTGTGTGATCAAGTCCCTTGTATAATATGGCATTACAGAATTACATCTGCAAATAGCCTGCACATATCGTTCTACACATATCAAATGATCTTTGATTACAAATGTAGACATGAGGCAACTGCTATAAACTGCCACCACACTGTATTGTTCAGGGAATAATGAAAAAGGACAAAGTCTATATGTCGGAATGAATTTTTAATCCTTTTCAAACAGGTTGATTCTTCACCTGAGGAATCAACATAGAGAAACCCATTAGAATGTGAAATTTTATAAGGAATATTGGGAGGTCTGATCAAAGGCATGTTTAAAATGCTACGTTGGGTCGAGAGAGATGGCTAAAAAAATCGAGAGTATTAATTATTCTTCTGAAGAACCTTACTCTGATTCCTAATGCCCACACGGGGGGCTCACAAGCATCTTTAACTCAGGTTACAGGGGATCCTATGTCTTCTGTTCCCCATGGGCACTGCATGCATTGACACATTCAGGCAGAACACCCCTACACATAAAATTAAAAGAGAAAGAAAAAGTGATGTATGGCTGAAAGTCTAGCGATGGCCAAACCATCACCACAACCACTCCGCTGGGAGACAAACTACTGTCCTAGCCTAACAAAGTGAGTAGAGCTGGTGAGACATCGAGAAAACAAAACAAAACA
Organism: Apodemus agrarius; assembly: GCA_964023405.1. Taxonomy (NCBI): domain Eukaryota; kingdom Metazoa; phylum Chordata; class Mammalia; order Rodentia; family Muridae; genus Apodemus; species Apodemus agrarius. The sequence goes on from OZ030006.1 coordinate 129,021,011, forward strand.
AAACAAAACCAAGTTCAGTCCCTAAAACCCATTTAAAGAGCCAAGCATGGTGGCAAATACTTGTAATGCCAGGTCTGGGGCACAGAACCTGGCCAGCCAGTCTGAACAGTAATCCCCAAGAGAAGCCAGGCGGTGGTGGCGCACACCTGTAATCCCAGCACTTGGGAGGCAGAGGCAGGCGGATTTCTGAGTTCGAGGCCAGCCTAGTCTACAGTGTGAGTTCCAGGACAGCCAGGGCTACACAGAGAAACCCTGTCTCGAAAAACCAAAAAAAAAAAAAAGTAATCCCCAAGAGAGTATCCCTTGGCACAAAATGGACAGCACAGCACCTACAAAACAAGTTTGGCCTTCATCTCTCTCTCTCTCTCTCTCTCTCTCTCTCTCTCTCTCTCTCACACACACACACACACACACACACACACACACACAAAGATGCATGCACACACGTACACATGCAATGGCAGAATCACACCATTGCATGCATACGTGCACATGCAGAGCAGTGAAAGAGAAAAACAAGAAGAGGGTCAAGTATCAATAAAAAAAAATTCTAGAAATCAGGTCCATCACCTTGAGTCAAACAAGTTGGCTCCTTAAAGGAAGTGATGGGAGGCGATGCCCTGTGGAGGGAGAACCTGATCACCCGAAATAAAATGAAGTGCCACAGTGAAAAGTCATGCCGGGTTTGGGCACACTTAGTGGAAAGGGCAGGGATGGGGAGAGGAGGTGCTGTTTTTGAAGGGTCCTCAGGAGAACAGATGATTATCCCTGTAGCGCCCAGATAGACTGCTGGCAACTGGGAAGACAGACTCTTGCATCTCAATGGCGAAAGGGAATGACCAAGACAGGCAAGCTGGTTGAAGAATCGCCATGAGTAGATAGCAGAAAGAAAGGAAAAGCAAAAAGAGAAGTAAGAGCAGAGAGAATGAATGAAGTGAGCAAAGAGCGGGTGGAGACAGGCTCACCCAAGCCGCCTGGGCACACGCAGGTCCGCACTAGACTGTCAGACACATACAGGCCTAGGGTGGAAACCAGGAGGCAGGCTCAGGTAGAAAAACAGCTGAGGCTAGGCTGGGGAAGATAAGCCAGAACCTGTCTTTTGAAAACCTAAAATAATCAAACAAACAAATAAATATCCTGTTATGTACCTGGATGGAGCCCTCTTGAACCTACAGTTCCTATGAATATCTGTGCAAGACTGGGTACACTGGCATTCTGTAACAGAGAAGTGGGAGGCTTTGGGGGCACCTTTTTCTCCCCAAGGATACAGACAGTGGTTGATGGGGAAGGCATATTATCATCATTAGTGTAGCCACTGATAAAGTGTCTACATCCTACAAACAAAATCTCACCATTCCCTTATAACCAACTCTAACGAAAATCACGGAGTTACACAAAACAAAACAAAACAAAACAAAACAAAACAAAACAAAACAAAACAAAATGCAAAACAAGCAAACAAGAAACCATAAGCCCAGAAGACACTTTGGTAGAGGAAGGAGCTCAGTGGGAATGGGAATGAAACAGAAGAAGGTAGGTAAATGTAGGAGAAACACATTCTGTACATCTATGAAATGAAACCCATTATTATGTATAATTACTATATGCTAATAAAAACATTTTAAAAGGCATATATTTAACTCCAAATCTCCGGAGGCAACACCCCTCAGCCCTTGACAGTCAAGTCACTGTGAGCATTGTGTGAAGGAAACTCCTAGAAATAATCTCTCAACTCCGAGAGAAGAACAGTGACTAGCAAAGGCTTTTAACCAAGATCAACCATGGCAACTGTGCCTCCTCTGGGAACTCTTGGTGAATGTCCATAGGGCAAGGACAAAGGCTCAGGGCCAACTCTGTTGAAACTCTCAAAAACCAAGATGGCTGCAGCTAACAAATGACTTCTCAAACCACGGGACAATGTCAAAAGTAATAGGGCCAATTGGAAGGAAAGTCCTAGGAGAAACACAAAGAATGTCGACCACCCCAAAAAGAGAGTGACCTGCAAAAGGTTCTCAGGTAGATTTTGTCAAAATGAGCCTCGTCTACATGGGAATGTCCACAGGCATTTCCTATCAATGACGACCTCAAGAGAGGACAGCACAGAAACCTCTTCCCTTTGGCATGACCCACAGCATTCAAAGCACTTGGCCAGCGGCCGTGGAAGGAGTGAAGATGTATCACAGAAGGCCATTTATATAGGAAGGAACTTTCTAGAACTCCGGGAGGAAAATACTGGTATCACAGAAAGGGGAGACTCTGTCATGTTTTCAGTTGACAGCACACAACAAACTCTTTAGCTGTAGAATAAAACAGAACATGGCTGAACTGGTATCTCCTTTGCTTACCTCACTAGGATTGAGAAAAGCATGAGGAAGGAAAGAGAAAAAAATCAGTATTGTCTTTTGTTGGCAAAAAGCAGGGAGAGCAAAGAGCTTGGCTAGCACAGAGCAGCGGGTAAGTGGACGCCATCCAAGACAGAAAGATCACCCCAAATGAAACGTTAACAAGCTTATTGACCACAGTGTCACCCCTTATTTCCCAACACAATGGTCATCTCGATGAATTCTGCGAAACCCCACTATAAGTCATTTAACATTGACTGGAGCATTTAAAGCCGCCAGGCTTATGTGTTGGAATGCGACTTGGAGGACTAAAATTGTACGTGGTGGCCTGAGCCTCACACACACTGAAAGACAACCCAGTCTTCCCTTTACTACTGAAGAGCCTAGGCAACATGGAGCAGCACCCTCCCCTGTCAGCTGTTCTCAGGAGGGACTGCCACCTTCCCTACCCTTCTCCTCACTTACGAGCTAAGGTGGGAAAGATTCCCAAAGATACATATGTGAGCTGAAGAGAACAGCGCATGCTCATGAATAAGATACATATACAAACACACAGGGAAATACATATGAATGTATATAGGAATACATACATAAATACGTACATGAATATGCATCCAGATATGAATATGCATAGCTACGTGCCTGAAGCGTGGCCTACAAATCTGTCATCTTCATGTGCACAAAGATTTTTCTGTTTCTCTTAAGGCTGATTATAGCCTGGTCTCTGTCTCCATCTACTCATTCTTCTCCCTAACATGGAATGCTCAGTCTCCATGTCTACACTGGCTTTTGTGAAGTCAAAGCCTCATCTCTAAGCCCAGACTGCCTTCCTAACTCAGTTTCAATGTACACTCACCATCCTCCAGGGGAAAAAACCATCAGGAATTCATATCAGTGGCCGGAGTGACTTCCCAACCTCAGCTCATCCCTGCCTAGCTTGTCTTCTGCCCCCATCTGTCAGTGTAAAGAATATCTTCCATACAGCGTCCGCATACCCCAAATATTAGGGGTGTCAAGTCCCAGCATCATCACCCTCTAAGTCCTTCAAGTTCCTTACACTGCTGCTCTTCAGGACTGTTACAATTCCTTCCAACCTGGGATTTTCACTCCATGCACTGGCAGATGAATTATCCCAGCACACAGCTCTGAACAAGAGTCATTTATGCCCTGAAAACCCAAGCTGTGCCCACTGTGCCCACTGGCTCTAGAGACAGTCTCCAGAGAGCTTCTTCATGAGTCACAGAAGGTCATTTGAACCCTTGGTTAACATCTCATTCCTGGGACATGTGGGAAGATTATGAAACCTTTCAAAGGTCCAGTTTCCTCCCTTGTACTGTGAGATAGCACAGATACAATACAGGATGAATATTCTTCAACAGAAAACCTGAGAAATCACACACTTCTAGAATGTCATGGCAGTGAGCCCCAAACTATCAGATTTTAGAGTTCTGAGATTTTTTTTTTTTTTTTAAGATCAGGGATGTTCAACTGGTCAATTCTATGCAAAATATTTCATGCAAAATTTCTGGTCGAAAATATTTCAGATGAGGAACACAACCTAGAAAGTTCCCTTCCTTGACTGATTATGAGTAAAATAAAATATAGATGTGTATTGAATTATCCACAGCTGAGGCAGCTGCCTTTCCCATAGCGAAGTGTGTCCACCAATGCGTTGTTACTGGATAAATTCCTTACTCTTCGTCCGCCAATTGTGTTTCCAACTGATTTTCTTTCTCACCCTTCTGTGATCAGTGTATCGAATAAAACTGTTCATGGTTGTGCTCCAGTACCAAGATGTTAGAGTTTTGTTGAATATTCAGTTACCATGAACCAGAACAACACTGCTCAAGAATCTAACTCATGGCCACCTCTGCTGCTAACTCATGGCCACCTCTGCTGCTAACTCGAGGTAAATGCCAATTGTTTAACTACTTTATTCCTCGGACTGGAGACTGAGAATGAACGTGGGTTTTCTCAAAGTTGCTTCAGACGACAATAAAGATGTTACAGACTCAGTCCATGAAGCAGGGTGGGCAGGGAGGGAGTCAGATGGTCTTGTATGGAGGGGCCTGGTATATTTCTTAACACATAGAAATCTAAAACTGAGCTCAGACCCTTATTACCCCAACTCCTTTACCAGTAGTTGGTAAATATATCCTTTTCTTAGTTGATTTAACACTGACATAATGGGGAGATTTAATTTGTATCTTAATAGCTCAATCGTACATATTTTCTTTTCCTGTTGTAAGGAAGATTTTTTGATGACCTCAGGAGCCATCATGAGGACAAGACCGCATCATACCTGAGTGACTTAGCATCGCCTATTATCTGTGTCTTTAATACTTTACTTCTAATTCCAAAAATCTATGCACTTCACAGACTGCGATGTGAACAAATGTGTAGCAGTTCCTCCAAGTGACCTATGCATTTGTGATCACTACACACTCTGACCTCAACAACCACACCCCTGTGTCATCTTCCAATGGCCTCTGTTAACAGCCCATATGTTCACACTACAAGTCAAAAGCAAAGCCACTGTTCGATCCAGCTTCTTATTCCATCAGCTAATGCTCTGAAGAGAATGGGTGGTGTTCTGTTATTGAAAAACTTTCTAACTGTCAAAACAAGAACCCGACTGGGTTATAGTCAGAGGCTTGTAATGCCAAGGCGCAGCCAAAAGCCAGAGACTACAATAAAAAGGAAAGTTCCCCATTGTTCCGGGAAGTCTGTTTCGACATGGTGCCCGCCCATCCAGCCAATTCAAAAGACACGAAAAGTAAAATCTCTGGCTACGCTGTAGCCAATCCAGCCAGCGGATTTCCTTTACTAAATTTTTTTTTAATGTCCTCTAGACTCATCGTAAATCATTTCCAATCTAATTCTCCAGCTTCCCAATTTTAACTGTCGGCCTTATTTAAAGCATGGCCTCTATATTTAACAGATCCCATAGCCATACTGAGAGCACCAGAGCTAAGAAAGCAGACGCCATTCTAAAACGCCTGATTCGCTGTGCAACTTTTAAAGCAGCTTCAATGTTGAACAGCTCAATTGTCTTACCTAGTGGAAATGATATATATGATTTTCTGCTAATGAACAAAACGAGAATTCCCAACCTGCCTTGAACATGGTTTCAAGCTTCTATGATCTTTGGAAGCTGTGTTCAGGACGTGTTCTAATCCACCCATGCTCCATCATGGGCAGAAAGCAGAATTCTGGGGAATTTAAATACACCTTTCCTTGTCTGCAGTGAGATACATGCTGTTAGCGCTGGCATTTTGTTAACCTATAGCCTAGGATGGCTTTTACTAACACTGAAAATTAAATGATATTTTCTAAGGCACAAGGTAACAGTTGACAGTTGCTTTCAAGGGTTCTCAGGGGAGGGGGAAAAAAGGAAGAAGGAAAAAAAATGTGGTGGCAGTTATACAACAAATTAACAACATATAATAAAAACGCCATAAACATGCGGCATACATAATAAATCTAATCAAGTCTACAAGGCAGGCAGATAAAAATGATTAACGGCCACTATCCCCGAAAAGGAAAGAAAAACTCTGTCCCCAGTTGTTCATCACAGCTAATGCTCTGACCCTAAATCTACCAGGAGATCGAATGATCTTCAGAGTCACACTTTGTCTTCAGCAAAAGGTCTCTCACTTCCTATTGTATTTTCTGAGAACCCAGGAAAACAACCCAGTAGAGCAGAGCGAGATGTAATGTAATGAAAGCGGCAGAGGGAGGGGCGGGGGCGGGAGGGGCAGGGGGGGTAGGGTAGGGTAAAGATTCTCAGAACTCGTCTCTATTAACAGAAATTTTAACAATAAAGAAAACCAAAACTCCAATGTCTGGGCACAGACATGATAAAAAGTACTGTCTGGAGGTCACACACAGTCATTTATTTCTTGTCTGAATTCCCATCCCAGGTCTGATAGGGTTCAAGTTGGTGGAGGGCCCTGGCCTATCAAGGATCTTCACAGTAAACAGGTAGGGGGCGAGGACATTAAAGCTAAGAAAAGGAGCCTGGACGGCTGCTGGACCACGAGACGAAGTGCCAGGGACTCCTACAAAAGGCACGTGAGCTTTATTCTGGGTGTAGGCCACTGCCATTAGAGGACAGCTCTGTCCTCCAAGAGCTATGACAAGAGTCATCAACGATCTGCACCCACACATGGGTGGGGGGAAGAGTAAATAAATAGAATTAAGTAAGTTACCTTACTTTTTTTTAACTAAAAGTGTTTCAGATGAATAAATCATGATTTGTTCCTCAAAGGGGGGAAAAAAAACAAAACAAAGGGATCTCCGAGACTTCCCTGAGACTTAACAGATTATGAGCAAATTAGAACAATTAAAAACCCATTAAAGATAGAATAATTGAGAATACCTGTTTGGGTAACAATGACTCTCTTGAATTACTCATATCAGAGGGTCTATTTTAAATCAGTTTTTGTAAAATCTTGCATAACTTAGCAATAATTGTGGATTTTTAAATTTATCTATATCCACAAGAACATAAAGTGAAAACCATAAAATACAGACCGACTCCAGCTGTTAAATGTTGGCATTTTGTCTTTTTTTTTTTTTTTTTTTTTAGGTCAAAAATCTGTTTCCTTAAAGCAAGGAAATGTGGGAAAAGGCCATCATGCCGGTGGGAACCTTGAGCAGCCGGTGCTGTGGTTTCTTGCCGAGACAGCAAGCTTTCTTTCGTGAGAGAGAAACCCGCTGCCAAGGCAAATATTGTTTGCCTTCACACCCAAGAACAAACTGTGTGCATGGCAGAGGCTGGGAAGGACTCGGAGCAGCTGGAGAGGACCGAGGCAAGGTAACAGCAGTGTCAGGCCACCGTACACTGGTTCTCACGTTCCCATCCTCAAGTCAGCCTCCCAGACACGCCAGAGCTCTCACCCGGCTACAATTCACAACCCCTTTATTCCACGTCAACAAGCTGAGAGGCTAAGCTGGGGGTGGGGGTGGGGGTGGGGGTGGGGGGAGCGGGGAGGAGGGGAGAGGGAGAGCAAGCAAGCAGGGTGAGGTGAGACAGAGAGACAGAGACAGACTGACTTGCGGGGGGTGGGGGGGAGGAGGTTGAGGGGGGAGTTGGGAACCTAAGGCAAAAGGAGACCCAGGCTTTAAAGATGTTACCAGAAATTTTCGCGCTCAATGCAATGTGCAACCCACCTTCTCTCCAAGCAGGAAATGCTCCCTGAAACCTTGTAAACCAAAGGCTGAAAGTTCTGACAAAACAAACTGAAGGAGCAGCTCCCCAGGGCCTCAGGGACCACATACCAGCAGGTTGGGGTGGGGGCGTATGGCAGAAACCCAGCAGTGCGCAAGTACCCCAAAGCTTTCCCAAAGAGAAAGGTTTACCCCCAAGAGGACATCTTGCATATAGAAGGTTCAAGTAAACACAGTTTAACTGCTCACTGATAAGCTGCCATCACTAAGTCTCCAACTCAAAACCGTTCAATAAGGAGTCTGTAGATTCCCTTGTCCACTCCACTCTGAACAGTTAAGATGGCTGAGAGAGAGGTAGGTGAGAGAGGCCCCTGGTGGGGTGAAGCCTGCCCCGCAGGAATGGCTCTCCTCCACACCCATACTTAAGAGGGGCTAGCAGTGTCCCATCCAAAAGAGAAAATCAAAACCCCACTGTTCCACCTAAGTCTCTCTTCCCTGTGAGCACTATGACTTAGAGTGGCTCACAAAAATACCATCAAGGGACCCAAGACACTATACGGGAAGAAACAAGAAACAGTATGGACGGAAGGTCTGAGTGTTCTCACCAACAGTTATAAAGTTTGCCCAAAGGAAAGAAAAAACAAAGTACACATTTCCAATTCTAGATTGGATGTACCAAGATTTCAATATTACGAATTAAGTTGTCTTGCTTCTTCTGGTTTAAAATTAGAAACCTTTGTCTTTTCTGCCTGACTCACCCACATCTCATGTCCCCCATCACAAAAACTTTGATAGTTTACATACAGGTTGGAAAAAAATATAACTCTGTCCAGTGACACAAAAAGCTTTTCTTCCCCTAAATCAAAAGGACTATAAGAATCTGCTGACTGCTCCCCCCACCCCCCTCCCCACCCCCGAGACACACACACACACACACACACACACACAGCAGACACCATCACAGAGCCAATCCTGCAGGCCTCCAGGATGATTGATGGAACTCACTGGTTCTTTTCAGCATTCCCTACCTCGTCTGGTCGCTGGTGAAAACCAGGAAGCCACAGACACACACTTTGGTCTTTTGCTTGTGCGGGCCCCAATTCTCCAGTGCCAGCTTGCAGCCAGCGTCCTTGCAGCCCATGGTAGGCAGGCCACAAGGTTCACGCTAACTGCAGAGTGTTACTACACTGAACATCTGGTCATGAATGAACGGATTGCCCACTACCGCTCAGCGTTGGGCAGCTGATGAAAAATTCAACATTTTCCTTGTTGGCACAGTGGTTTTGGAGAATTCTCTAGAGCATCCTGAATTATATTAAGAAAATTTCACTGCAGCAATCTATATCTGTGAGAACAGCTGGTGTTGAAAGGGTTCCGCTGCTCTCTCCCTGTGCTGGGGGACCTCATGTTGGATCAGGACACTTAGTACATTTGTCCTTGAAACTCGGCCTTCACTCTGAGCTCTCGGATGGAGGGACTGGCAGACAAGGCACCTCCCAGCTGCTGGACTGCCCACATCTTAATTCGGGGGAAGATTAAAAAACAAAACAAAACAAAACCAAAAAAAAACTGCTATTCGGCTAAGGGGACGCGAACATCAGAATCATAGCTGAGAATGGCTCAGTTTATTTATTTTTATTTTTATTTTTTTTTAAATAAAATATATCGAAATGGCAGCAAAAAAACTCTGATATCACACTGGTCTCCCAGACAATTTCTGCTGAAAATTTAAGCTGAAAACAAGAGTCCTTTATAAAAAATACAACAATTTGTCCAGACATTATTGTCTCTCGCCACATACTACTCCAACTCTTGCTGTCTACCTAAGGGTGACACCCTTAATGCCAATCAGATGTGGGACATTAGGTGGCACTCAGCTCTGGGAGAAGTCGCATCAACAGAGGTTTGCGCAGCCAAGAAACCCTCTAAAAATATGTAGTATTTAAAGAAATTGACTTGTTTATGGAATATATGTGATATGATTGTTATTACTATTATCATTATTACGTTTTTTTTAAAGGAAGTGGTAAACTTAAGTTGAGCTAAATTTAGGCTATTATCTATGCAGCATAAATTTCACTTCTGTGTGTAAATGCTAACTTGCATATTTCTCCATGGTAACAAACTATGATTAAAACAACAGTGGAGCCAGCCTTTAAGGCCACCTGTTTAACTAGGAACAACCTAATTTACAAAAAAAAATACTAAAACTCTGGGTATATTTTGTGCAATCGATGCCACCCATTTCCCAGCAGAAAGCTCCCCCTGTCACAGACGTGTAATTGCAGCGTGCTTCGCCAAGGGTCGTAATCATTCTTTTTTTAACTAGTGTAATTTTTTCGTGTATTGTTCACCCCAACATAAGTGGTATTTAAGATTATAAAGAATAAGACCCTAATAACTCTTTCCAAAAAGGAAGTTATTTTACCACTTGGAAGGGATTAATTTACCTAGAAAGTATCCTCACATTTTACAAAGAGAACTAATAAAAGTAAGGAGGAAAAAATCCAAAGGAAAATGTCTGAGATAGCAAGCCACATTCAAACTCATTTTTTTATTGAGATAGCCTTGTAATTTACTAATGAAGAAATGGGCTATTTTATTGGTGAAATTAAAAGAAATAATTATAATATGTCCAAGAATAGTAAAAATGTAGGTATAAGCAGTATTTTCTTATTTAATTATAAAGCATAAAAGTGGATTTGAATGTGATTCATTCTGAAACTTGAGAAATAGGTTCAGAATTTAAATACTGAAAACCCCTTGAAGTTGAAACATCATGATAACAGGTCGGAGGCCTGATGGGAAGCCCATGACTCACATGTACAACACAGAGGCAGAAGGACCTCACTGAAAACCTTATCTGAAACAAAAACAGGTCCTTGGTTTTTTTCCTGTCTCCGGGTCTTCACATGATGTAATGTCTAAGGCCACATTTCATACTGTTAAGTAATGATGACTATAAAACTCATGATAAAATAGTCATAAAATGTGACAATTTATAATTTTATGTATATTTGCCTCTGGAATATCACATACCTTCACGTAGTAGATGCTAATTAGATATCAATGGCTTTAGTATAATGCCTATAAAACCTGCCTTTAAAACCAAATCCTGTTAAAAATCGTCTTTTCAAGCTGACATAGCCCATTTCCAGGGTCATATTTAAAATAATTAGCACCCCTGCTAGTAAATGATACAATAAAACTAAAAAATGATATCTAAGCAGAATGCAAAACTGTCTAAAATTTAAAAATTGTCTTCCAGTGTTTCAAGACAGTATTGACAAAGGCTATGAAAGAAATCAAAGAAGGGTCAAGATTCTGAAATTCAGACTCCCTGCAGCCATTACATAATTCCTGAAAAGCAATCTCAAAGAGCTAGACCCAGGGTCATAGGACTCCATGTGATTCTTTTACTAGCTAGGGCAAGGGGTTCTGAAAAGCAAGGGGAAACTCTACCCAGGTATCAATAACAATCACTATGGAGCTGGAGATACGACTTGCTCTCCTTGCAGAGGACCTGAATTCCATTCCCAGCACACATACCACACAGCTTACAACTGCCCATAACTCTAGCTCCAAGAAGACTCAATATTCTGGCCTCAGAGAACACCTGCACGCTAGTATGTATAGCTCTTACCCATATACACATAATTAATAAAAACAAATAAATATTTAAAAACAGTAAGAATAGTAATTGTGTGACACAAATTTCTTCATGGGTTACCAGGTCTCAAAGAATAGTATGTAAGAAGCGGTTATTTTTGGAGGTGCAAGTTTGTTTGCTTGTTTGTTTATAAGAACAATATGACTCTCTTGAGACGATTTTGAAATACTTATAGTGAATCACCTCTGTAAGCTCCCCCTTACTTCAAATCCAATCTATCCATGTAGAGTCAAAGACCTGGTGAAGGAATTCCGTGGACAATGGCCATTGATTCTAACATCCCAGATATTAGAGAAGAGAACAAGCAGGTTGATCTGAGGGTACAAGCCAGCATCTGTGAACTACTGCTAATGAGGTAACCACGTTCACTGCAAATTCTGCTACTATGGTCCTGTAAACATTAGATATAACTAATTCATAAAGACATACTGAATAGTTAAGTAGAGTGATAAAAATATTGATTCTGATTTCTATGTATTAGCACATAGCTTTGCACTGCTTGATATGCAATGTCCTGTTAATCCCTCATTATGCCAACTGAGAAGGACTAGATAAGAATGCCCCCTTATAGGCTCATATATTTGAAGGCTTAGACTTCAAGAGGTGTGGCCTTGGCAGAGGAAGTGTGTCACTGGGGATGGGCTCTGAGGTTTCAAAAGCCTGAGCCAGGTCCAGTGTTAGTCTATCTAACTTAGAGATCAAGATGTAAATCCCAGCTCCTTCTCCAGCACCATGTCTGCCTGACCAACATTACACTCCCTGTTATGATAATGAACTAACTTTACAACTGTACCCAAGCTCCAAATTAAATGCTTGTTGGCTTTTCTTTCTTCCTTCTTCCCTTTCCTTTCCTTTCTTTCCCTTTCTTCCCTTTCCTTTCTTTTCCCAGTGCTCTCTTTTATGAGTTGCCATGGTCACAGTGTCTCTTCAGAAACAACAGAACATGAGACCATGAGACCAACCCTGAGCATCATGTATATCACAAGTCTCCCTCGTGAATCAGCTGATAGAAGAAACCCAGCAGCTTGTCCCAGACACTTCAGGATTTGTTTAGGGACTCAAATTATAGCATTCCTTCCATTAGTCTGCTTATAAATTAAAAAGTGACCCTGGTAATAATAAAGGCCAAGGCATCTATTACCTCCCGCTGCACTTAGGACATGGAGGCTGACTGACTGAATTCACTTAATGACTAAATAGTTTCTAAGTTTCCTCTTAGTTTGAACATAGCTAGAACAATACTCAATAACCACACAACCATCTGACATGCAGAATCTATAAGAACAAGCTCTAAGCAACTCTACTACCCCATTCTCTCCCCACTCCACCTTACTACCCCAGGCCAGCCACACCCATCTGCTTTCTCTCCCTCAATTCTACCAAGACCAAGTCATATCTTGTCCCAGCCCTAGTTATTCCCAACGTCTAGCTTCTCCTGGTTGCCTCCTTCTTATCTCAGTTCAAATACCATCTCCTCCAGGAAGTCTAACTGGACTAAAAACCACCCTCCCTCCACCATTCTGCTGCATTCCTTTGCAAAACACTTGGACTGGACATTGTTCTTCATTAAAGGTTTCAAGTGTGTCTCAGACTAGATGTCTGTTCTTGGCAGTCTTGTTAACAGTTGTATTTCCAAAACTTACAGCCCTGGCTAGCTCACAGAGTCTCCCACAAATGATTGCTACATGAACAAATGAATCATATCCCACATCACACTGGTCTCCAACGATACATCCTTCCTCCCCAGAAACATGGAAACCTTTCATATGGTCAATGTTTTGCAATTTCCTGCATGAATGGGGAGGGGTGAGCTTTAGTTATGAATGACTAGGCTGCATTAAAATGGGTTCTAAATGCTGTGCAGAAAAGAAGTTGGTTCTTTTAATGATACACTGAAGAAGTAGCATCTTTGAATCACTGGGAACCAGAAAAGGGTTGCATAACGCAGGCTTTATTTACACAAATCTTTTCCTTGTTAATTAATCACCCAACATCAAGGAGGAATCTCAGAGGAGAGGGAGTAGCTAGGGCTCCATTGAGAAAGAGGAAGCAAGCATGAATGAACTAGAATCCAGAGTACTATGAACCCTGTTGTAGGGTAATGACAACAATACTATGCAGTAGATGGTGCTTAGGTCTCAGTCAGGCTCCAAAGGAATCAGCTCTACACTTTTTGGATTCTCAGTCTCAAGATGATACAAACACGCATTATCCAGCCAACTTTGTAAAGAGGAAACTGGGTTGAGGAAGTTGAGCCAGCTTGCCCTGTGGCAGAGCCAGGACTTGGTTCAAGATGTTTAAGTCAAAACTGAAGGCTTCATTTATGTACTAGTATCCTGTACGGGCAGGGTTATTACCAGGCATGAAATACATACAGCTTTTAGAAGTCATAGTCAGGGAACATTAGGCCTGAGGCAAATATCTTCTGGTGACCCTAAATCTGGTAAGGAAAATAACATGAGACACTGAAAAATTTACATGACAGAAAGAGCATATTGTGATGGGAATGGGCAGACTACATAATTTATGAGGTCTAGGGGAAAATGAAAATTGAGGCACCTTAGTGAAAACTCTTAAGAACATCAACTGGGACACTATGACATTACACTGGTATGATTCCCTTCAAGGCACAGTCTGGGGAGATGGCGAAGGTTTTCTATCCATGAAGCAGACGAGTCTACATATTTTCTTTCTATGAAACTGCACTCTCTGTCTCAGTTTTATTCATCACTTGAGAGAATTCAATGCATGAGTCATCAAGAATCCATTTCTACATGGAAGAAACTGCCCTGAGGAAGAGCAAGAACTTTTGACTGAGCTCGGAGCCAGGCCATCACATAGTGGTCTATGAGACTGCATACATGGTGAATATTTCCAAGACCAAACTCCTTTAGAAATGGACCAGATATACATAGACTCAAAGGCTCAAAACTTCAAATGACACTGGTGGCATAAGATACACCAGTGGGCTCCATCTAGGGCATGACATATGTGCCTGACTCTGAATAAGAATGCCCCCATAAAATAGTTTAATACTTGGTTCCCAGTTGGTAGACTTGTTTGGGAAGAATTAGGAGGTGTGTCCTTATGGTCACCAAGAGTAGGCTTTGAGATTTCACAAGATTCATACCAATATTCCTTTTCATATTCTCATATTCTCATATTCTCCCTCCCTCCCTCCCTCCCCATCTGTCTGCCTGGTGGTAGGTTTCATCTCTGGAAACAAAGTTTGTGCTACTGCTGCAATGTCATGATTGGTACCTTGCTACTTGCAATGGTGTTCATAGACTTGTCCTTTGAAATCATACGCCACTATTAAATGCTTTGTTCTGTAAGTTGCCTTGGTCATGTACTCTTATCACAGCAATAGAAGAGTAACTAAGATACTAGCCCTTACCAGCTGATCAACTCCCTGGCCAGAGAACTTTGGAAATCTACTTCCAGACATGCAGACTGGAGTTGGTTATGGTAATTAAGTGAGAGATGAGAAACTAGCCCTGCTTTTTGCCACAGACACTAAGGATCCCAACTTAAGTACCCATGCTTGTGTGGCAGGCACTCTACTGGCCTCAGAGCATAAAAACCCATGGATGGAACCAGGCGTGGTGGCGCACGCCTGTAATCCCAGCACTTGGGAGGCAGAGGCAAGCGGATTTCTGAGTTTGAGGCCAGCCTGGTCTACAGAGTGAGTTCCAAGACAGCCAGGACTACACAGGGAAACCCTGTCTCAAAAAAACCAAAAAAATAAAAAAATTAAAAAAACCAGTATGATGCTCAGCAGCCTGGCTCTTTTGATTCATCCAACATATCCAACATGTACTCCTTGTTCCTGTCATGGAGACAGGATCTAGGATCTCACACATGTCAGACCACCATTCCAGCACTGGGCTACATCTTCACCTTCTTTCTGCTTATTTTTGAGAGAATAGCTAAGTTGGCCAAGTTGACCTTCAACCCATCTGCAGTCCAGACAGGTCTTGACCTTTCAAAGCAGTGGGAATGTACAACTGTGGCAACAGGTCAAGCTGTCACGTATTTAAAATGTACTGTATGTGGAAGATGATATCCTATTAGGTCTTAGAAGTATACTTCCTGACGTGGGCAACATACAGAGCAGGCACAGGAAGGGAAAAAAATACCATTAAAATATACGAACGATCAGGAAGGCATCCTGCAGATGATGCTAGTCCTAAAGTGCCATGAGAGCCAACACAGGAAGACACCCACTTCTCAGCTGAGAGGACAAATGAGGTCACAGTACTAAGGACGTACCACCAAAATCCTGACTGCTCTCAAAACTCATCGGATATATGATGCTCTGATGTCTTTAACAAATACACTTCTATTAACTTTCTGTCAGAAGAGGTAGAAAGCCCCTAGATCTAATCTTATGTCCAGACCTCCATGTGTCCAGGAGAACTTCCCTCCAAAGTAGTGAGGTACAGCATGATTTATTTTGTGTGCCTGGCCCTTTAAAGGACCCTATGCCCTTCAGTGTCGGTTTCCTCTTGGAATTCAGGGAACAGAAGAGGAGATAAAAAAGCCAACAAAGGCTGAGAGAGATCCAGTAGAAGTGGAGTCGGGTCCAGGACACAGAGGAGTCGGGTCCAGGCTGCAGAAGAGTGTGGTTAGAGGAGAGAGCTGGTGCAGGAAGAAAGAACGTTGAGTTGGGCTGGAGAAGACAAAGAAGGGCATGGAGCGGGGTGAAAACAGGACAGGGCTGAGAGCAAATGGGGCAGAGTGAACAGAGAAGACGGTTGGTGAGGATGAGCAGGAGAGGCGGAGCTGAGCCACAGGAGATGCTGTTAGGAGACAGGCAGCAGCAGGAGCCACACAACGTACCAAAAAACTGTTCGGAGACGGTCAGGAGAAGGTTCACACGATGGATCGAATAAAGAACAGCTCAGTGAGGCGGTGGTGGGGAAGGAACAGTGAGAGGAAGCAACCAGAGGAGAGGGCAGGGGAAAGAGGGGAGGGAGGAAAGGAATAGGGAAGAGAAAGGAGAAAGGTCCAGGCCACGCCCTTCTGCCCACAGACTGGCTTTGATATAGGACCGTTTTCTTTGTCTTTCCTCCTCCTCCAAAAGCTAGAAAGTACTTTCCAAACCTTTCATAGCTTCTATCACTCCAGAGTCTTAACATTATTTTAACAGAGCTTTGTGTGTGCAAATACACTAAAACCAGGAATGGGTCGCCTCTTGTTGGAAGCATCCATCTAATCTAACTGTATATATATCAAGGCTGTGTGCAATACACATGTCAACACTGCTTAAATGATATCTTGTCTCCATTGCTTCTGATTACTCTCGATTCTCATATTAACTTCTCTCGGTTCTCGTTCTCTCTCTCTCTCTCTCTCTCTCTCTCTCTCTCTCTCTCTCTCTCGTTTCAAAGAGTGTGGGAATTTTCCCTCTTTGAAACTTGAAAGAAACATATTTCAGTTCTTGCTATGAAGCAAGACACAAATCGAAATCTCATCAGCACTTCTGTCTCATTAGTTTCCCTTAAACACCTACTTTGCTGGTATGAGCTCACGTGGACCTTTCACACTGCCTGAATTCCAACACACAGCCTGCACACAACAATCAACGCGTGGCTCATTTGCCTCGCTTCCCGGAGCAGCGATGTCACTCACGCCTAGAGCCACGGGCTGGGCTCGCAGAGCGATTCCGCTCCCATTTCATGTCAGTCAATGGAGCCTTCTGTGGAAAAGCTTTTAACAGCCACATCTGGCCTCTAATAAATCACGGCACTTTGTCTTCCTGCCAAAACTCCTCCTTTATCTAACTTACATCTTCATGATGAGATAGGAAATCACGCATTATGGAGGTGACAAACAAGTGTAATTATGTCATTAGTAGCCATTTAGTCTACAAAGGTGCTCAAAAAAGAAATACAAAGCACAATGAGAAATATAGGATAATACATTGATCACAGTTCTAATCTGCTTTTACTTCATGAGTGTAAAAAGCGGGCGTAATTCTTGGGCACAGCAGGCAGTAATGGCATACCACTTTATGAACTATACAGCTATTTTATTCCCCTATCTACTTAAAAATAAAAAAGCATTTAATAGCTTGATTTGGACATAAAAGTTATTTGTGATGCCTCGCTGATTATAATATTTATTTTTCAACTGTTGGTTGAAGTGACTTTTTGTATTACAAAAGAAACTTGAGTTATTTGGGTTTAGGGAATATAACAGCTGTAATGTGTGCATCCTTGTGCGTGTACACACGCATGTGTGGGACCACATATAGTCCACATATATAGTATGTGTGTATGTGTGCCTGAGAATACGTGGACATGCACAGATAACATTCCTAAAGGAAACAACAGAATCTGTTCTCAGCTGGGATCCCAACGGGTGATGAAAGCAGATTCAAGAAAGCAGCCTGTTCTTAAGGCGATGTCACAGAAAAATGTCCATTGCTTTGTACAATGAGAGTGTATGGGGGATCTCTTATCCAAGGACCGGATTTCTTCCATACAGATTACAAATAAAACATCCAAGGAGGGCCTGGCAGGTGGAAGTATGTGTATTCTAAAAGTTCTAAGAAGCTGCTCATCTACCCCATAGTTTATAAATTCAAATGTCTGATGCTGTGAAGACTATAACACGACAACGTCTACCCAGACAGAAGCGCCACTAAGAGATGGGGGTTGGGAGAATTTAAGAACCTTCCTCGAGATGCCTGAATAGAGAGAGTGATGTCACTTCCCCCCTCTGAGTTGCCACTGTGGAAATGAGCACTAATAAATATGGGTAGTCTCTCACCGACAGCACGCTCAACCATGGCAGGCCAGAGCGTTTCATAAGGAACATCTTTCAGCAACTAGCAACTCTCCACCTCTTAGGAACCTCCGCCACCGTGCAACGGCTGCACAATACTCTGCCAGAGACTCTGGGCATCACTGAGAACGCTTGCAGTGTGGCACAGACACACTGGAAATGCCACTGAGGCTTCACTCCAACCTTCTAATCTAAAGGAAATAAAGAGGCAAACAGTGCGAATAAAACATTGAAGGTGGGGACTGCAGAGATGGCTCAGTCAGTAAGCCTGAGTTTGGAGCACAGATGCACAGGGCTGAGAAGGAAGAGACTGTGGAGCTCACTGGCCATTGGGCTTTGCCACACATATCAGAGGTCCAGGGTCAATGAGACCTATCTCAAAACAACAAGGCTGAGAATAACTGAGAAGACACCGAATGCCTAATTGTGGCCTCCACATGAACATGTAGGCTTACATGTTCACCCACACACATATATATTCAAGTGTACACAAACACATATACTCACATGTGCACATACATGAACACACACAGATATACATGTACAAAGATGGAATTAGTAACTCTGATACCAAATATAGTTGGAAATATTAATAATTATGGCCACAATCTCCAGGCAGCTCGACTTTTTAATGTATATACAATACATTTCCATTTTTTCCATAGAATAGCAGTGTAGGTTATCCTGGAAATTTTTGAGACTGAATTCATTCCTTCTTATTTTAAATTTGCAAATGCATGAGATATTATGCATATATCAGCAGTAATGTAATAATAGCATTATCTGGCTGATCCACGGAATGAAACTATTTCAAATTCTTCGTGAACTTTCTCTAAAAGGCAGGTGGTTAATTGAACGGAATGCTTATAAGGCACACACTTCTTGGATCAAATTTGTGTATAATTATTGTTTTGTGTTTACTTTAATATGGATATAGAATTTCTGATTTTTAAAAAGATACTTGGAAAGTAAAACCATCTTTTTTTTTTTTGATAGCAATATAGTTTGTAAAGAGAAGAAAGTTCCCATATAAGCAATAGGCAACAAAGAGAAGGGAAATCTTCTTACCACTGTTCCACACACTTAGCGAAGAAATCCAAAGTGAATATTACAGGGTCTGGAAGATACTTCAGTAGGGAAGGTGCTTCCCTCGCAGGCATAAGGACTCAAGACTGATTCCCAAAACCTACAGTTTTTGTTGTTGTTGGTTTTGTTTTGCTGTTTGGTTTGGTTTGGTTTTGTTCTTTTCTTTTTTTAAAAGATGGGCTCTCAAGATGACTCCGTGGGTAAAGGTACCTAGCACTGGGCCTGAACGCCTGAGTTCAATCCTTAGAACACAGTAGATGGAGAGAGGTGACTCCTTAAAGCCATCCTCTGGCCTCCACGTGCACACCATGGCATGTGTGTACCATACACATCAATAAACAGAAGTATTAAGAGGGAGGCATCATAGAGGTACCCATTTATAACTCTAGTGGAGGGAAGAGAGTCAGAATATTGGAGCTTGTAGCCAGCCAGCCAGCCGAGCATAGTTGCAAGTTCTATACCAGTAAGAGACCTTGGGGTGGGGGAGGGGGGTGCAGCTGGTGCCTGAGCAAGGACAATAGAAGTTGCCCTCTGGCTTCACACCCCACCCCTGCTGCACACACATACACCTGGACACTCATGAATGCAGATACACACACAGGAAAAGAAATCATTACAAACAAATGCAGGGTACAATATATGGCCTTTTCAAGAATTTCCTAAACACCACAGTGTTCAGCAGAATTTAACCTACAAGCTTGCAGCTCGGTTTTCAGGGCCTGGATCTGTCTCCCATCAAGGAATAAGACCTTGTGTTCTGCATTTCCCTGCCACCACTCAAACAACTTGGACATTTACAATTTCATTTTTTTAAAGAAATGCTTATCTGGAGTCACATGTGTCTCCTGTTTCACCCGTGAGTGAAAGTACTCAATTCAACACTGTAGTTACAATTCCCCTGCCTACTGTCTCCTGGGCACTAGCAGTTCCAAAGTTCAAACAGGTTCCTGAATACACTGAGACAGAAAACAGGTGCCCATTCCGTACTTGCAACTTAGATTGTGGTGCCTTTTAGCATGATCTAATGTGTAACAGGGAGGAAGACAGTTGCCGCAGAGGGTACTGGTTCCTGTGAATGGCATTTCTCATTTTGACTGAGAAAGCTGTCTTGGTTAAGTTGAGGGTGTCAGGACTAGACAGAGACAGAGTTCTGAGTGCATCTCAGGATGAGAAACACAAAGCCTCCTCCCTTTGAAGACAGCCCATCCTTCCATGACGTATTTTCTAGTCTACTTCCCTTGGCTGCAGTGTTGATCACTGCACCATGGGCTCCACAGGTCCCTGAGAGTGGCGGCTTAGCAAGCAAGCACAGACAGGAGGCACTGTGAAGAGCACTGCATCCGGGCTGAACTGACCTGCGGCCATCTTGCCTTGCTAAGTCCATCTATTATAAACAACTGAGGCTGAGGCGCCTTTAATTTGGTCAGGACTGAGCTAACTATATGGTTCTCTCCAGGATCTTAGTTCAGTCTGATTCAACACAGTTACACTGTCCACAGAACTAGAAGAGCAGAAGCTAGAACTACTGCCCTCAGTGCTAACCTATTCTCAGAATCTTGGTTCTTCAATAACTGCATGAAATACTTAAAGTACTTATGAGTCTGTGTATATATTTGGAGATTATAAACATTCTACCTGTGTAAACAAACATATAAAAAGTAGTATAGAATTTAATCTTGCAGGATGGAAAGAGGAAAAACTTAAGTGGAGTTCTAGCTATACCTGGGATGCTTTGTTCCTGTTCAACACACCCATCTTAGAGGGGAAATGGGACATAAAATTAACAGCTAGAGGCCGGGCGGTGGTGGCGCACGCCTTTAATCCC
This sequence comes from Apodemus agrarius, assembly GCA_964023405.1. Lineage (NCBI taxonomy): Eukaryota > Metazoa > Chordata > Mammalia > Rodentia > Muridae > Apodemus > Apodemus agrarius. The sequence continues at coordinate 129,041,898 of OZ030006.1, forward strand.
AGCACTTGGGAGGCGGAGGCAGGCGGATTTCTGAGTTCGAGGCCAGCCTGGTCTACCGAGTGAGTTCCAGGACAGCCAGAGCTACACAGAGAAACCCTGTCTCGAAAAACCAAAAAAAAAAAAAAAAAAAAAAAAAGGACTGAAAAAAAAAATTAACAGCTAGCTGTTCCTTCAAGCTGCAAGGTAAGCTGATGGTGGCTAATATCTGTACTTGAACTTGTACATGTTCTCAGTTCTCAGTTCTTTGTCTTACGCACCTCATTTTGAAAATGGTTTGAAATCCATTCACTCAACTGTCTGTGTTCTTACAAACCCTTGGCCACAATCTTTGTCATGGTTTTTAAGGGTCTGGCCGATAGTTAGTTGGCTATTTATGTTTGTTTGTTTTTGCTTTTGTGCCTGGGATGAGAAGGAACATCATGGTAGCTGGATCTTGTCTTGGACAGAACTGCCTCTTTCACTGGGACAGGGAAAGAGGAAGAAGAGAAGAAAGCCTCAGGGACAAGGCATCCTTTAAGGGAATGTCTGAGCCTCAGAGACCTTCAACTAGCCTAGACTTTCTGTGTCTCAGCATCTCTCAATAATGTCAACCAATTATGAATCCACCCAAGATTTCACCCACTAATTAGGTCCGTATTCCTGAAACCCTAGACATGAACACAGCTCTTGACACATGAGCCTTTAGGAGGGGACACTGCCTATTCAAACCATGACATAATGAAGACCAACCTCTTCAAACTCATGATATATAAACAGCCTAAGGCAGGGCAGGGCCCATGGATGCCTGCTAGTTGGATGATGAAAAGACAATGGCTCTTCTCAGTGACAGGGACAAGGGGGAACCACCAACATAACCAAAACCGTACCTGGACTCTAGACTGGAGGGAATGATTTCAAGAGATGACATGGACCCCCATCCTCACCTTCGTGCTGACACCTGCTCAGTGGCTAAGAAAATAAAAGCAGCACGGGGGCTGGGGCATGCATCCATACTAGGCTGGGGGCTAGCAAGATGGCCCAGCCGGCAGAGTACTTACATGGGAAAGAAGAGACAGGCAGATTCCCCTGGCTCCTCCTTACAGTAGAATATTTTCCCTTTGATTGATGGAATGAGTCCCCCCCCCAATACCTCCTCCACCCCACCCCCGCAGCCTCCCCACAAAAAACCCTGCCCATAGCAGTGGATGCAAAGAAAAGAATATCCTATAAAAAGTACTTCTTCAGCCATGTCCACTTATACTAAGGCCAAGGATGAGGAGAGATATTTATGGAACCTGTCAAAGCAGAGAGGACGGCCTAGGGATTGTCACAGTCACAGAAGGGGTGGGCAACTGGACTTCAGAGAGCCCTTAGTTACTTAGAAATAGGACTTGGCTGTTACTTGAGACAGTGTTAACTCGTTTCCCAAGAATCAAGGCCAAAGCTGCAGATTTTCATAGTGACACCTGACCAGGTTTCTAAAAATGTGTACAAAGGCCATTAAGTAGAAAAAAGAAACATAATTGTTGACTTTAAATATGCAGGCAAAAGTCATGGTAAATAACAATAATTTGCTTGGAATATTGTTCTGTGCAGCATTTCACAGAAATCCAGCATACAATTTTCAGCAAAGTGCAGGCAAATTAATTGTATACTTTCACCTTTTCTTCGCAACTCATGTATGAGAAGAATAACATTTTACCGCACATGGAGAAGCCCCAGAGGCTGCACAGGGTTTTGAAAAGAAACTAATCAATAGTATCAACTGAACCTGAGATTAGATTAAACGGCAGACAGAGGCGAACAGCCTATAGCTGTTGAGAAGCATCGTCCCTGTGGCTTTCTGCCTCCCTTTGCATGACGGCAGGCAACAGGGCAGTGGAGTTCACGTGCAGAGACAGAATCTGGGGGAAAATGCTACCCTGGGTACTGGGAGTGACACCAGTAATGGTTTGAGAAATGCCTGCCTCAACGGGACCTTGTGAGCCAGCACAGTGCTAGCTTCCAAATCCCTGGTGTGTTGTCCCTGGGTGCCTTCACTGGTAGGGAAAGCTGGCATGGGTCACATCTCAACGTGAGACCCAAGTGAAACCCAGACATACTTCCTATGGAAATGACAGTGTGGACGAATGGCTTAGCTTCCCTGGCACTTTCCTGTCTCCACTGTGAAATGAATAGAGGGCCAGAAGTCACCCCCAAAGACTACCAGGAGCATTATAACTGCACCAGAGAGTTAACAAGGTTGGCAATTTCACCAGAGGACCTATGTCTTCTACCTGAAGACCAAAGCAGCAGCCACCACTCAGCTCATTGCACACACGGGTGCTGTGCAGACACTCTCCTACCACTCCTACACGACTCCCTAGCAAGTCACAGGATCCCCATCTTTCACAGATGAGAAAGCAAGCTGAATGAAAGTCCACCATCAGAAGGGAAGGCGGGTGTATCTGCTGGGAAGGCTCGGGCTCCAGCAGCAGTGCTCGGCAGTCTCAGATACCCTTCAGAATCACTCCGGGAGCTGACACTGCTCTGATCCTCAGAACACAATCCAGATCAGTTAAATAAGAGTTTCTGGGTCCAGAATTTGGACACTGGTGATTTTTAAAGCTTCCCCCATGACGTCAATGTGCAGACATATGTGACAGCTATTCTGGTCCCCATATAACAGCAGACACGTGGCTCTTCCCTGGTGCATTTGTGTCCTTTGCCTAACAGTATAAACAAAACATTTTCCTTTCTTACAGTTCTGGAACTCACGAATCTAGCTGTAAGGAGTGAGATAAAGTCACTGCTGGCATCCCTTCTAGGGCCAGGCTGGTTCATTAACTTTTCCTGCTTCTGGAAGCTGCCCATGGCCCCACTCCTCTACCTTCAAATGAGCCCTAGTGGAGCTACCCCAGTGAGGCCAAGGCTCCCTCATGCTACCGCCTCTTTAGCTCTTTCTCCAGCCTCCCACTGCAGCACTGAAGAAACCACTGAGCTACTCACAGAACCTAGGATCATCACCCCTTCCGAAGCTCAGAGGATGAGCAAGTATCCTTCCATCCTCTGAGGCGCTAGTGATGAAAGATAGAGACTTCCTAGGAAGACATGATTCTGTCAGACATACTTCATGTCTGCTCGTGGGTTACTACCAAGTCACAGGCCAACTAACAGGTTCCGAACATGAGTTCAAAATGTGTCAGTTTACAAGATTCCCGTTGCTTTACAGTCTAATGGACAGTGTTTGGAATGAGCCTGCACCTTTAGTACCAAGTTCAGTGCCTGGCTAGCCAAAGCGCTCCACAGACATTTGCAACAGGAAGGACCAAACCGTGATGCGTTATACACAGCTTACCATGTACATCCAGCAGGCTACCATGCTCAATCAAGAAGCATCCTCTGTTGAATCTGTACTGACATGCAGGAGACCGTACTGCGTCTGGCTCGCCGCAGCCAGCCCCCTCAGCTGGGACAGTAGCTGCTACCCAGTCCCCGGCTCACTCAAGTCTGCATCTAATTTTGTAAGAGCTTGGAAGTTAACATGTCCTCTAACATGAGTTTCCTTTGCCAGTGGCTCCCACAAGAACGAGTTACTTTCAGTAGAGTGCATTTTGTTGGGTTTGTACACTGGGATTGTCTTTCCTGAGCTAGGGGGAGTTGATGGGGGGTGCTTATTTTTGGGGGGGCGGGAAAACATGCTTTTAATCCTTAAAAAGACTAAAATAGTTCCATCCTTTCATAACCTGTCATCACGCATGTTTTTCTAAAATTAAACACATATGGCTCAAGCCAGAGTCACATTATGCAGCACATTATGTAATTATCTTTTCAATTTATTACTCCTCAAAATAGAAAGAGATTAGCCTATGTTTCTTAAGTCTAAGTAAACATATGGCTGAGGATTGTAAATGACATCCTATCTTTAAAAGAAGTTTCAAGACTAAACAACATACAATACTGCCTTTGGAAAAGCCATATATGTACCAGGGTTGGGAGATACAGAACAGAGATTGTGTGTGTGTGTGTGTGTGTGTGTGTGTCCATCAATGTGTGGCTATCTTTGATTTCTGGCCATGGTTTTAATGCCATGAAATATTCCTGCTGGCAAATCATAAACAGCACAAAAATAAGGGAAAAAAAAAACAAATAGATCTGCATTTTGGCATTTCCTATTAGAGTACTTCAGGTCCTGTTTCATCCACAGGGACAGAGCTTAGATGTCTGGCTGTTGGCAGTGGAACTCTCTAAGTCTACAAGTCAGATGCTGGGTATATCCCCCATCCTGATGTCACCTCCTTTGAGAGCCTCTGTGTGATGGCTCTCCTTCCACACCAGGAAAGAGAGAGACAGGTGAGGACCCTTGTGGCTGCCAATGACTCCCTCCCTTAGGGCTGCGTTCAAGCCCCTTCCAGCCCAGTGTGGAGCACAGAGGCTGGCCACATCCCCGATCCAGGCAGAGTGGACTGCAACTCGAAGACTTTTCATCTGCACAGAAGAAAATTATTTTTTGCATAGGTCTGTAAAGCATAAAGGAAATATTCCAGAGACAATTCAAATAAGTTTCACTTTTGGACCTCGTTGGACCCTGCCTGAGTGGCTTCTGAAGCTTGTATGCTCCACGTAACTACAAAGGAGAATTTATTTTATTTTTTTAAGCAAGCAACTTGACAAGCAGCTAATCAGGCCTGTACAACCCTGTTCCCATAGTACACACAGGAGCTTAAAAATATACATTGTATTGGGAATGTCCAGGGAAATCACAAATTTCAGAAGACATTTTCTTAAGAAAATGTAATTATCAATCGGTGTATACCCACTTAACCCATAGGACACATCAGCCATTGTCTGCTACTTCTAAGATGCAGGCACCGCTGGGTGGGGAAATGGCTCTGCCAGTGCTGGGTGCCTGTGTGGCATGGTAGCCACAGGAGAGAAGGTCTAATGTTAAGCAACTAGAAAATGATTCAGTGAGCTGGGAAATATGTCATCTTCTTCAGCAGCTAAAAGAAGAGTGCACCCTCTGCAGAGCTCCCATGGCATGCAGTCTCCAGTGAAGAGACGGGAAGGTCTGAGAGACTGGGGAAAGGCTTGCCCGGCAAAGTGCCTGCCATCCAAACAGGAGGACCTTGGTTGATTCCCCAGAATCTCTGTAAAGAGCTTACAGCAAATGAGGGCTTGCAGGGTAGCCAGTCTTGTTCAATTATAGAACCCCAGGTTTAGGAAGACACCCTGCCTCAAAATACACACACACACACACACACACACACACACACACACACACATCCTTTAAAATGTTCAGGCAAATCATTGAGATACAGAGGTTTTGAGGTTCTGCTTAAGATATATCTTTAGTAAATTATAATGCCTGATTTTTTTTTTCTTTTTTGAAGAAAAGGTCCAAGTATACATTGTGGAGGACTGCTTCTAGAACCCACTTCTTATGAGTACAAAACTCCACAAAAACTGCAGTCCCATGTGTAAGACGGCAGAGTACAGCCAAGAAGTTCTGCACCCGCTGCGGCGTTTTCAATCACTTCCAAATTGTACCTAAGGCAACATAGATGCTTCTAGTCCAGCATTTGGGGGAAGAATCACCCGACCAAAGGTCTGTGCATGCTTGTGACAGACACAATGTTTTCGAAGGGCTGTCTCTCCATCCCTGGTTGGTTGACTCAGCCGGAATGGAGCTCCGTTGCAAACATTTGGTTTTGTCCCTGAGTTATAACAGCATTTGCAGATTTCTGGGGTGGTGTGGAGTGGTGGCATTTGTTTCCGTTTTTTGCAGTTTCAAGCCATCAGAGTATACTTCACACTGGAGCATCTTTTCCCAGCGGGATGCTGAGTACTCACAAGAGGAAAACAACTACCTCATTCGCCAGAAGACACAGTAAGATGGTGCAGGAGAGCAGGACTGCCGTTTCCCGAGCACATCTCCAGCATGTTCCGTGTGCAGCCCCGCCCAGGAGCACTGCAGCACACATGCCATTACAGCTTGAAGCCATCCTCTGAATTTCCCTGAGCACAGTCTTTTGCTTCTAGGGTGTCTACAGCACAGATCACGAGAAAATCCAGACTTGAAACAATCACTTTGTTCCACCACTCTTCTCCTTTCCAGTGTCCAAAGACTCACTTTTGTCACGTGCCACAATGTCAAGATTAATGCCTTTTTTCCTCTTTTTTTTTTTTCAAAATAAACATTTTCTTTTCTTTTACCTAAACGAGTGAGCACTCCCCCCTCCCTCCGTCCCTCTCCTTCTGCTCACATGGAGAACTCACTGGCTGTGTGCCTCCTCGTCACATGTGGTTTAATATCTGTGGAATGATAAGAAACAAGCCCAGAGCTGCAGAAGCTGTAGGCTGAGAGGGCTTCATTTAGGGGTGCTGATGTGCTGATGGCATGGGTGTGCTGCAAAGCAAGAGAATCCATCCACTCTCAGAGATGGGCTCTTGAGTACCTATGGCTCCATTTTGGCATTACCTAATGCAGATGAGGTATTCAAAATGGTGACCTCCCCCATTCCACTGTCCATTCACATATCTGTTCCGGTTTCCACTCAAGAGAAAATAATCTCTCCTGTGATTTCAACAGAGGGGTGTGGGTGTGTGTGTTTGCACATGAGTGAGAACACGAATATGAACGTTCACATGTGGATGCGTGTCTGTGCATACACATATGCCGGCAACATCTGGTGTCATATCTCAGTCACTGTTCACCATGGTTTTGTCATTTAAGACAAGGTCTCATTGGCTTGGGGTGTAGCAGGCTAGGATGGAAACCCCAGGAATCCCATCTCTGCCTCCCCAGCACTGGAAATAAAATCCTGACTGGGTTGTTTTTTTGTTTTTTTTTTTTTTTAACCTGGATCCTGAACTCAAGTCTTCAAGCTTGCATGGCAAGCTCTTCGCCACCTGAGCATCTCCCAGCCACTGAACACTGCCGTCTTTTCTGTGCGCAGATGCTGGCAAGGGAACAGGGAAGCCTCTTAGGAAGAGTGACTCATGGCAGCCCCTCCTTTTCAAGAATGGCAGACCACGTTAAGCTCTGTCAACTTTGCAGGGAGGGAAACCATGGCTCCATTACAGCCTTAGCTACTGGTAGTTGTGACCCTAGACAAGTCACATGGTCACTGAGAGCCTTGATTTCTCTCTCCATCAGTAAATATGGATAGGAGGCAGAGCGGAAAAGTCAATACCCAGCCACCAGTGAGGAGTGCACCCGAGGAAAGAGTCCATTGTTTGGACTGTAAGTGACACATAGAGCCTCGGTCTCAGAGATGGCTAACAGCCATGGCCACTGTAAGAACAAGACGTTTTAAAACAGAGGAGGTGCCTGCCGGCCCTTCGGCAGCACCTGTGGCCCCTGCACTCTATCAAACGGCCTCCATTTTGTGGACAAATGGTCCTTTCTCCTGTTAATTTTGATGCTAAATATTCTCAACTGTCAGACTGCCTAGAGACACCTGAGGACAGACGTCTGGGCATGGCTGTGAGGGCATTTGTAGATTGGGGTTAAGGAGGTGGGAAGACCCAGCCTGGATGTGGGCAGCACCCCATGAGCCTCGCCCTGCGGGAAGGAAAAATGAGCTGTGCACCAGTGTTCATCTCCCTCTGCCCCAACCCCCACATCCCCATAAACACACACAAACACACACCCATACACAAATATACACACACACCCTTCTCTCTCTCTCTCTCTCTCTCTCTCTCTCTCTCTCTCTCTCTCTCTCACACACACACACACACACACACACACACACACGAGGGTTTCTCCATCATTTCTCTGGCTGTCCTGGAAATTGCTCTGTAGACCTGGCTGACCTCAAACTCATCGATTCACGAGTCTCTTCCCCGTTAAGAGCTGGGACTAAAGGCGTGTGCCCGCACTGCCTGGCATCCCTGTGTTCCTAAGTGCTAATGCCATAGGACCAGCTGTCTTGCACTCCTATAGCTCGGCCTTCTCTGCCTTTCAACAGTGAGCCTAAGAAAAGTCTGCCTTCTTGAGTTGTGTTTTGGGGGGTAGGAGGGGGAACATTTTGTCACACCAGTGAGGAAAGTGACAAACACAAACCTGTTCATTTAAACTCCCATCGCTAAGAAGGGTGGAGGAGTACAAGGTAATCAGAGATATAAACTTGAATTCTTGCCCCTTTGGGGAAGTTCCCTGATGTCTCCTTGCCTCTGATTTCTTGCCGAGAACCCCACAAGGGTGCAAAATCATTGCCATCTAATCTACTTTCTGTAATGACAGCTACGGGGTTCTAGGGTAGGGCAAAGGTCAGGTTTATACCTGTTGAAGTCGAGCACATAGTCGGATCAAAGGGGCCCCAGTGCTTTCTCTGCCTTGATCTCAATGCTGGGACTCTGCTCAGGAGTCAAACACAACACAACACGCTGCCGTGGCCCTCGTGGGCTGGACAGGAGCATAAAGCCAGGGCCAACCACAAATGGAGCACAAGCGACCTCGCTGCCCTTTGAAGTAATGCCAACCAAGAGATACGTGCTATTCCCAATGCTTTAAAATGATGCAACCAAATCCTCTGTTTGAGTAAGCAGACACAGAAGACACTGAGAGGAAAACCCTTCTGGCGGAGGTCCTGCAGTGCTCCACCAAGCCAAGCCATCCTCCCTCTCTCCCTGCCCACTGAGCATCTGGGCACCCCTGCAACTAACGTGTCGACAACGTGAAGGGAAAAGATCAGGAAAATAAACATGTTTGACAGGAAAGGTGTTTCGCTAATTAAAAACACTGTCCTGCTCACTACAGGCTGGCGGGCTGCGGGATAGATGTGCCGTCTGCACTTGTACTTAGGCAGAAGGAAGATGTCAAGTACAATTTCAATAGGTGCTTTGCCTCCTGGAGGGTAGAGATGACTGCCCAAGTTCATGCTCAGGGCTCCAGTCCCTCAAAAACACAGCCATGGCAATGGAGAGGAAAAACAAACAACAAAGCCAAAAATAAACCAACTAGCTTCATAGCTCCTCGGACCAAAAACACATACATAAATAACCTACGCCCAAAATCCAGTGATGAAATAAATGATACAATACTCATACAATAATGCTTTGTGACATTAGAAAATATAATATACATGCATTATCAATACTGCGCAGCATCATACACACACACACACACACACACACACACACACACACCACTTCTACATGTTTCCCGTCTGTCTCCTCGACTCTCACTGGATTTCCCCTCTGACATTTGTTCAAGCATCTAGCTACAGAGCACAGTCCCTTTCATCCCCACACCCAAATCTTCCATCCCACCCATCAACACAGTGTTGTTTGCCTTACCACACTCCACACATCTACTCTGGGGCTGAACGCACATAAAAAAAAATAATAATAAGTCCCACGATACATTTTAAAGGGAAAAGACAAACCAGCAAGCAACATGTGCAGCATGACCTCGCTGATAAAAATATACATAAGTGGGTCAGGCCTGACAGAAACAATAGAAGGAAATACCACAAAATGATACCAAATGCACGAATGTATTTTCTCCACTCCTTATATGTGTGTGTATACATATTTTCATTTTGCTCATTTTTTAACAATAAAAGGAAAGAAAGATAGAAAGGGCCATTAGCCACCAATACATCCATCCTCAGGCTATGGAGATTCCGGCAGAGTCACCTGTCAGGCCGGCTCACAGGACTGACATGGTCACACAGGGCAGGGACTAGCAGCCAGGTTGTAGGCTGGCTCTCAGCCTTGCTGGCTACTCCAACCATCCACTATTTAATTCAGGTTCACTACTGTGTAGATATGGTTCGAGAACAATTTCCAGCCACCTCCTAGAGACTCACTAACTATGCTGAGGACTTCCTGTTTCCTGGCTCTGTATTGTGACCAGCTGTCATATAAACTACCCTCTGCATCAGATGAGGAGGACACGGGTTATACAGGGCCATTAATACCCATGCCATGCGCAGCTCTCCTGTTAAGACTATGGGTCTGCAGCCCCTTGGGTCCATGCTTGTAGCCTGAAGAAGCCAAGAAAACGCCTGTCATCAGTTAAAGGAGCCTAGAGTCCTTGACTTCCTCATAAACTGTGTGCCCAATTGAGGACTCGCCAGAGAAAATTTAGCTTCCAATTACAAAAATAGGGAACCAAGAGAAGAAATTGCCTGTATTCTAAGAACATTCTAGAAGAACATCCTAGAGTTTTCTGGATACACTCCACCTACAGACAGAGTCTGGAAAGAGGATAAATTTCACAGAACAAGAGAGAACTGGAGCACTGGCCTGTGGTATGCTTCCTGTGAGCACGGCCTGGAAGAACTAGATATGCATGTGGTAATGTCTTATGAGGAAGAACCAGACAGAAAGAGGTAGCTTACCTCAGGCTCTTCAGAGTTCAAGCAGCACTCATGAATGGGTCAGTGGAGTCTCCAAGCTCCAGGACTCACAGTCCAAACCCCGGATCTGGCTTCACGTGTGCAGTTCATAGCCACGCTTGCAATCGGAGTGCTAGGCCTTCCATGCACTTCTTACCATGTTTCATGTTTGTAAAAATTAAAAGGGCACAGTCAAGGTTTAGGATAGGTGTGTCCCATTGGGAAAGCCAGGTGCATGGCATGATGTAATCAAGTTCTCCTTAATTTCTTAAGAGTCATTTGTTGCATAACCACGCCCCCTTGCCATAATCACATGGATTCCATAGATGACGAAAGGGATGTGTATTTACACCTAATGATCCTACCTATACAGATTTATGTCACATAATATTAAATTCACAATCCTGAAATGCTAAACCCTAAGCACAGCCCATTGGATGCATCAGAAAATTAGAGATTATTTAAAGGCTCATGAAAACATACCAGTGGCACAGAGATGTGGCTCCATGGGACAGTAATTACCTATCAGGTACAGGGCTTTCCACGGCCACCACAAGGAACAGAAGCAAATGCTAGGAACTGGGTACCTTGGCCACAGGGCAAACCCCCAAATCCAGCTGTCTATCAACATGACAGCTTTTCTATCTATGGTTTAGGATCATGTTCTCATACTGACAACAGGGAGACCGTGTCCGTGCACCCAAGAAAGTGCATAGCCTTTCTGAGATGTGGACATGATAATACATGGCTGGTTTTTATTTTAACCCAGGTCTTCAATATTAGATTCAATATGTATATAAAGAAACTCTGTAATGTGAGAGGCGGAAGGAAGCTTACCTATCATGGACTCCAGCTCTCTAAATAGACAAGAGAAGGATTCCAGCAATGGGAGAGTCAAGAGGCTCATGTGAGGTGGCAGGTACGGGACAAGCAGGCAGAGACAGACACACTGGCATTCTCCTTTAATAGGAGTCTAGATTAAGTGAAACGTGTCTTTTCTCAGTGGGAGTGTGTGACAATTGCACCTCTGGCGATCAAATAGTGGGGACCACAAGTTCCCTTAATGTCCTAAAACATAGACTCGCCCCTTTCACACAAAGGCACTGTGGAAGAACTGATAAGCATGAACCTCTTAAAGAGTAACTTCTCGATTTGTAAGTAAACTCTCTGGAACGGTTGTAAAGCAGGACTCCTCGAAGTGCTCAAAATTCTGGAAAGCAGAGCTCTTAGCATCTCCCCTTCTGGTAGCTCAAGACCCCCATCATGGCCATTTGCTTAAGGAATGATGACAAAGCTATGACTTTTACAAAGCATATGTTTGTATAAACGTAACAAGTCTGTGCATTTGCTTAGACAGTAGAGCAATAAACAGAAACATATCCTTTTGCCTCTTGGAGAGGTTAAAGGAAACTGTTGCAAAGAGACAAAGATCTAGTAAGCTATTGTTTGAAAGAATGTCTCAAAAATAAGTTACCTAAGGCCAAGAGAAAATGCTAGAAGGATGTTGTACTGGCTAGTCTTAAGTTGACACCAACTAGAATTTTCTCAAAGGAGGGAAACTTAATTGAGAGAATGCCTCCATAAGATCCAGCTGGAAGGTATTTTCTTAATAAGTAATTGATGTGAGAGGGCCCAGCCCATAGTGGGTACTTCCATCCCTGGGCTCGTGGTCCTGGGATCTGTAACAAAGCAGGCTGAGCAAGCCATGAGGAGCAAGTGAGGAAGCAGCATTCCTCCATGGCCTCCGCATTAGCTCCTATCTTCAGGTTCCTGCCATGCTTGACTTCCTGTCCTTACTTATTTTGGTGACAAACAGCAATGTAGAAGTGTAAACTGAATAAACCCCTTACTCCCCGATTTGCTTTTTGCTCGTGGAGTTTCATCACGGCACTAGAAACCCTGATTAAGACGTATCACAACACAGTATTATCAGTGAGGACTTCCTTCTATGCTAACAGTAATATCAGGTGAGAACCGAAGACAAAGAGAAGAAAGAAATAATGTCCAGGCAGAAGGAAAGCATATGCAAAGGCCCCGTGGTACAGCAGGCAGCATAAGGCATAGCCAGAACACAAGGTGAGGAGGGCAGGAAATACCCACCTCTGAGCTGGGTCAACCCAACCCCATTTTCATCATTATTGTGCAAGGAAAGCCAGCAAAGAAATCCTAAATAAGTGACCTTGATTAATTTTGCCAAGATCTCTCAGACTGCTCACAGAGAGCAGGTTGGAGAGAAGCCAGCCAATTTATGACATTTTTTTTTAATGCCCAGTCTTACTAAAATCCTGTTAGAAGAAAAGACTGAAGAAGATGGGTGCTCATGAAATGTTCCATGTAGTTTTGCAAATACACTCCAGGCAACAGGTGGAGCTGGGGTGGGCATGAAGGGGCTCCGAAATCACACGGTATGCCCTAGCAGCCCGCTCACGGTTTGGCTCGGAGGTAGCTCATGGGATGCAGATAAACATGTTGAGCCCCCACCTCTCCCACCATGGAATTTACAGATGGTTTATTCCAGCATCTGTCTCGCCTTGGCGATGGTCCATTCTTATTGATTTTAGATTTCCAATTATCTCTGTATTTGAGCTTCTAGGCTAAGATGTGTAAGACCCGCCACAAAAAAAAAAAAAAAAAAAAAAAAAAAGGAAACCCTCCCAAGTCGTCCTCGGAAAAATGAGCACTGTGCTTCAGGACTCGCTCCCCCAGCAGACACTGAGGAGCGCATCAAAAACAGTAAATAACGGACCATCCGCATGAGATCTTAACACCAGCGCTCATCATTCCACCAACCACATGGAGCCTCTTGTGATATTTTTTAAAACTTGCATCTGAGACCATATCAAAGTAATACATTTCCAGATTTTAGAAGGGAGGAGGAAAAAAAGCCCTGTACTCACAGGGAACGGAATCTCTTCTAATCAAAGGAACAGGGACGAGTTGCTGCATCCTGTCATTTTTCTGGCATCTTAGCTGGCCCTGGATGAGCTGCAAGTTTGGGCAGAGCTGAGGCTGTTGGGTTTAATTTGGCCAAATAAAGGAACTCTCAACCCAACGAGCATTTGGTCCTCAGAGCGGAGGCTCTTCCGATTACAGATCAAGGACACCAGCAGTTCTGTTTAGAAGAACTGGCAAAGCTGTTTAGACAAACACCCCGAGAAGACAGACTGTGGGTAGGAAATGTGGTCTGTTGCACGGTTAGCCTAGTTTTTTTTTTTTTTTTTTTTCCTTCCTCTTCTTCCTTCCCCTGTGAGCGCTTTTCATGTAATTTTTACTCATGAAGATGCCAATACTCAGACCACATTTGGCAATACTTTTTCTTGCCAGTTCAACAGTAAAATTCTGTGTGCTTATGGAGTGTGTGTGTGTGTGTGTGTGTGTGTCTGTGTGTCTGTGTGTCTGTGTCTGTGTGTGTCTGTGTGTTTTGCCACTGAATGCCACCTTAAGCTATTCCTATGGCCACAGATTTGACAATAACCTGGGCAGCATGACACTCATGTGTCCCTATTGACAAACTTGTCTCTATTAAAAAAAAAACAAGCAAACTGAGAGTTGGCCCGAGGTCAGCTTCATGCATGGATCCCCACAAAACATTCACAGGGGTACAACAGGGGACCACGGAAAAGCTATTTGCATATTCTCCCGCACAGGGTAACAATACCCAAAAATTAAAGGCTGACTGATGTGGGTTATTTTTCCCCCTTACATGCTCTATAGCAGAATATCCCCTCACTGGCCCTATAATATAAATGAACTGTTAAGAGAGCTGGAATTGGGAATTAAATTGTAAATGCAATTTTGTTTTTTTTTTTCGTTTTTTTTTTTTCATACTAGTTGTATGCTGGTCCTTTTTTTAAATCTCTTCATGTGATGTACATACACATGTGTCTGCCCATGGGTGTGAGTACAGGCCTGGGCGTAAGCATGGGAAGGCACAGTGTGGAGTCAGAGGACACACCTTCGTCCCCCTTGTTTGAGGTGAGGTCTCTTATTCACCACCATGAGCGTCCGAAGAATTCTATCCCTGTCTCCCACCTCACTGTAGGAGCACTGGAACTACAAACATGTCGTCTACGTTCCCCACTTTACGCGGTTTCTGGGGATCCAAACTCTCATTCACATACTTGCATAGTGATAACATAACCAACTAAGCCATCTCCCCAACCCTCAATGCTTGCTGGTACTTTTTTCTGTAATTCTTTGGAGTGGTAAAAGGGCTAGCCCACTCCAAGGAGCTAATAAATACATTAGTGACTATCAGAACCGTAATGTGTTCCTATGCCCAGGTCAGAGCCCAAACAACAGTCTGCTACCAAAAGTTCATGGGAAAGGTATAAACCAGGGGATACTCGAGAATAGACACAACTTGTATCATTTTTTCCCAGTTATGCACTTGAGGCCAGATGTTCTTACTTCTAAAAGGCTATGTAATACTATCTTAAGTGTTTTAAATGGCAGGTAATGGTCCACAAGGAGAAATGGGAAAAAGACACCCTCTGACTTCTGCAGAACTGGAAAGGAAAACCAACCAAAAGTTGATGTCTGTAAAAGTCACAGCACTGGAGTTGGTCTTAATGCTTGGACCTGCTCTTGACAGTATGACAGTGACAACATATCCAGGAACATGGTTCATCTCAACCTGCAGTAAGTGAAGGGCCATTGTCTTACGGACTGGCCTCTGAAATTCCATACATTGAAAATAAAGTAGCAGGCATAAAGGCTCATTCAAAATCTCCCAATGTGTGTGCACTTCAGTATGTGATACTCAGGCTATCTTCAAATAAAAAATGAATAAGAACACATCGTTACACACACACACACACACACACACACACACACACACACAAACACCCCATCAAACTAAAAAATAAAAGGGGACTTGGGACGTAGCTTAGTCAGAGTATTCACCTCACATGTGCGAAGCCTTGGGTCTGATCCTGAGCACTAAAAAATCAAATACTGGCAGCCACACACATCAATATAAACATAGAGAAAGAGGCACAGAGAGAAAGATCTACATATGCACATAAATGTCTGTCACCTCTGTGCATAGTATACACACATCTTGTATATAAATGCATGCTCCTGTATATGCAAGCCCGTCTGTATCTATGTAGAGATGGGGGTATGGAGACCATGTGTACTTGTTTCTTTGAGACAGACTGTTCATGGGCTGGGCCTGGGATCTGCTAATCAGTATAGGTTAGGCTGGCCAGTGAGCTCCGGGGACTTTTTCCATCCCGACTCTCCCATCTTTGAAATTACAAGTGTGTGCCACCATGCTCTGCTTTCCTTTGCGTGGATTTGAGGGATTCAGCTCAGGTCCTCCTGGCTCACACAGCTATCCTTATACATTATTCATGCAAAAATTAGACCCCCACCTAAGGTCCTCATCAGTCAGGAAAGGTCACACCTAAGAATGCCAGACTACACCACCTCTGCATTGGCTATCACAGCAGCACCCCTTGGGCTTATACAATGAAGTTACATGCGCTGTTCTTTTCGGTTTTCACATCAGCATTCCATGCAGCCTCATCCTGGGAGGTCCACACCAAAAATGCTATCAGTCTGCAAGAGACAGTTATCAATGGAAAACCTATCATCATTACCACCACCAACAGCAACAACAACAACAATGTCATCACCATTACCACCATCTCCAAAGCCTGGTGCTTCCTGAAGACTAACAACCTAGTTTCCAGGGAAAGGAAAGGAAGACTAAGAAAAGAAGGGAAGGGAAGGATAGAAAGAAGAAAGCGATCGCAGTGATTGAATGCCACTTTCCTCCATTCTGACATCACGATAAAAAAAATTAACCACATTAGAGATGAATTTAGCTATGCAATGCCATCCTGTACCCTCAGGTAAATTTATGCCCTGTTCATAATTTCAGGAAAAAAAAAGAATAAAGCTACATGTTTCAATATTTTCTGTATGCCAGGGCAATCTAGTTATACTTTTATTCAATAAGGCAACTGAAATTGTATGTTTCCTAAATAATCTTGAATTTATACACGTTGACATTTTTCCAAAGAAGCGTTCATTATCCAAGGACCAGCTCCTCAGCACATGACAATAAATTATAGTCCATCCTGTTTTCGGACAACCACAATATGAAACGTTGCTCACCAGCGGACCAGGCACAGAGACACCTGCAGAGTGTGTGTTTTGCTCTAGAAATAGAAAGGCTGTTGCTTTCAACATGTCCTGACCAAAGAAAGGCTGGCTCGACTCTTCTTTCATCAGAACGGCATGATGTCACCACGCCACTGCCCTAAGCCCTCTCTCAGAATGGCAAGTTTACCACCAACTGCATGTCTCTTAAACAAAAACAGATTCGTGGGGTTCTTTGAAGATTCAGACCCCCCACTGCCTCATAGCTGCTGACAGGGCAGTGCCATCAGACTAGCTTCCTAGACCCCCACTGCCTCACAGCTGCTGATGGGGCGGTGCCATCAGACTGGGAGCCTAGACCCCCACTGCCTCATAGCTGCTGACAGGGCAGTGCCATCAGACTAGCTTCCTAGACCCCCACTGCCTCACAGCTGCTGACGGGGCGGTGCCATCAGACTGGGAGCCTACTGCCTCGCAAGCCTCCCCTGATGCAGTCTCGGCTTCCCATTGCATCATGCACACATCCTCCTCTTCTGAGATGCTTCACCAGCCTGGTCCAACTGCGAAAGGCAGTCTGCAGTCAGCAGGAGACATGGTGCATCTTCCTGAGCATCGTCCCCTCTCCGAGGGTCCTGGCATATCAACAGTGATAAGCTACAGGAGACATGAAACCCCTCACTGGTTTCAGCCATCCTTCATAGCCTCTGTCAATTCAAAGGCAACACGGAAGGGGCCGGAGATTCGGGAATGGCAATGGAATTTCTCTAGAAGAAAGAGGCAAGCACACGCATCCTGGGAAAGGTGACGACCATCCTCTTGCTTTACACTTGCTCTTTTAATTTACTTTCCATGTATGTATGTATGCAGGCATGCACATGTTTGCACATGCATGCAGGGACGCATGTAGGGTCCAGTGATCCGTCTGTGGCATAATTCTTCAGGTGTGTTTTGAGGCAGGATCTCCTGCTAGGCTAACTGACCTGGCCCCACCTCCCCTGCACTGAGATTACAAGCACCCTCCACCACTGTCCATGCCAGGCTTTTTAAACCTGGTTCTGGGAATCAGACTCAGATCCTCATGTTTGTGATGCAAGCGCTTCACAAACCTTCACAAACCGAGCTATCTTCTCAGCCCCTCTTGCTTTACACTTCTATGAGAAAAAAAAAAAAAGTTCACACAATCTTAAAAGTTCTGCTGCTCTTCAAATAAATGTCCATGAATCACCTGTAGATCTTGTGAAAGACAGACTGAGTCAGGATGCCCGGGGAGGGGCCAGGACTCCGAGTGCGGCCAATGCTGGGCAGCTGGGCTGCCTGCTGCTCTGAGTACCACACTTGAGATGGTGAGGTGACATGTCCCTCTCCATTCTCTCTCACCTTCCCATAAGGGTCAAGAGAGCCCAGAACTGCAAACAGGTTTCTACCTGCTCCAGAATACCTATTTCAAAAGAGTCCAGTGTGTAGAAAAAGAATGAAAAAGAAAGCCAAAAAGAGAATCCTTCGAGTTACAACAAGTCCCTCCAATTAAAGGTGGAAGTAACTAATTGATATTGCTAGTGAACTCCCACGCTTCTGAGGAAAGATCTAGCAGGCAAAGTTCACCATCAGAGGAACAAAAGCAGACCCTATTGTCTCCCCTGGCCATCTTGAAATTCTTCTCTGCTACTTGCAATTGCTAGAAGTTACCTAGGAATTCTGGGTCAGTCCTCACATGCACACAGACACATGGACAAACCCTTTACTTTCTATGAGAAAAACAAAACCAGAATAGCAAGTAGAGACCTGGTTTCTAAGCTGAGATGGGAAGCTATGGTTCCCTTGGAGGAAACCGGGAGTCCTTTGGAAGGAGGTAGGGGTCACCCACGGGCCAGGGGTCAGCCTCTGAGCCTCTGCTCCAGCACCTGAGATCCGTGAGATGGTGATGACTGTGACCCAATGAGCTTGCAGCATGTCTGAGTCTCCAGAGACATTCCCACCTCCAATGCTTGTCCTGAGAGCGAATATGCACCCAGTACCTGTGAGAAGTTGATGAATCCATTTTACAGATGAGGAAGGGCACTGGAGTACCAGGCTCTTCACAGAGCAAGTCCCAGCTCACACCCCACGGGGTGCAAGAGGCTCCCACTCCCAAGACCATCCCAGGCCCTGGGAACATCCCAGCCACAGGCCCTGCGGGTGGTGTTCCCTTGGCAGGGACAGGCTCATGCTGGACTTCCGCCAAGGACAACTGCTTGAGGCACAGAAGCATGCCCTCTGCTTCCCCTCACCAACTGCTCACCTTTATGAGGCCTGTGGATCAGACAGGCTTTTGGTGACAATGAAGACCTTCTTGCCGGTCAGCATGCTCAGACATGGTCCCAGGATGGATATAAGAGACCAGTGGGAGAGGCCAAGGCCAGAAAGCCAGTGGGAGAGGAACAGTTACCCAAGAGGGGATGAGCACCCTAGCCTGAAGTATGTATTACAGATATTACCAGAGGATCTATCCTGCCATGTAGCAGGGTCCCGTGCTAGCCTTGGACTGGAAATATAACTATATCCTGTCCTCCTCTACTTATAAACTAGCTGAGTACAAAATACTATGTGATTTCATCATCTTAATTGTCTTAAGTCACGCAATGTCATGTGTATGCTGCTAAGAATGTCCACAAATCTAAAAGGGGCTTCTACAAAAGCGTTGTGGGGTTGACGCCTAAAGGTTATAACCAGCTGCCTAAGTCCAATGATACAGAATCCAAAAGTGCCTGAAGACCTCACTAACAGGCTAACTCCGATTTTGTTACGGCTTCTTCACGTGGCTTAGGAGCCTCGCATCCCAGAAGAAATACAGAACTGAGAGTCAGAAAACAATGCTCACATGGGGCCCCCTGCCATCAGACCCAAGTGGAAGACACAGAGCCCTTGCTCCCATGAACCAAAGGTTAAAAAAAACACAAAACAAAAACAAAACCCCCAAACAAACAAACAAACAAAACAAAACCAAGCACCCAAAACAAAACAAAAACAAAAAATCGACTATTAAACATTACTCATAGTGGACAGGAGGAAGCACCAATATAAGGGGAGGAGTGACTGAGAATTGAGGGAGCACGTCTGGAGGGGGAGGGCAGTACACACGATGCTGTTTAAGTCTTTGCTAAGAAACAGATCATTGTAAAGTACTCTTCTAAGATTGTATATATAAACTGGGAAGATACACAACTGAAAATGTCAGGAAAACAGACTCCAAGGTGTCTCCCTTTTCCTGCTCTTCACACAGGCTGTGGTTTCAGACTCTGTTTCAAGGGGCTACATTGAGATGGAAACTGCTAGAAGCTGAAGCCAAGGTACCTCCTGGTATGGAAGGAAATGCCTCCTCAGCATCTAGCAGTCTCTGGCAATGGAAGCTTGTCCTAAGTACCTGTGGAATGAGAAGACAGGAGGGCAGATTCTCTTCGTCAGTCATAAGAACCCAACCTTTGTTTATTTTAAATGGGGGGCTCCAAGGCAGACTTCACTCAGGCAAAGGAGCCAAGCCACTTTAAAAAAATATATAAAACTAAAAAGAGACCTGCAATTTATGAATATCTCAAAATCCCCCACACACACTTTTTTTTGGCTCTACCATGATATTTATCCAACATGAAGGGCCATTAAATTGGGCTTGTTTAACTCAAGCAAATGGACAAGATCCCAACCACGTCGGTCCATCCCCATATCGCTGAACCACATCAGTCAATAGCATGGCCTGGTCAACACTGAGGCCTACGGGCCAGCTGGGTATGACCAACATGCTGGCTCGTCCAGATTTCTTCCTGCCAAAGACTGGGGGAAAAAAAAATCTATCAAAGTTCAGTGTGTGGGTGACACATCCTTCCAGCAGTGCAGAATCATGGGAGGTGGAGGGAGGTCGGCAGCCAACACTACCTTTTGACCTAAGGATCTTGAAAACAAGACACTGTGGAAACAAAGATAGATCTGGTCACTGAATGGAGTCACAGGAAAGTGGTGACCAAGTGGGTTCAAATCTCAGTTCATGGTGCGGTTGTAGCCTAAATAAAAATGTATCGAGTAATCTGTGACTTCCTGTCAGATGGGAGTCTCCCCTGTGGAAGAACTGGGGAAGGACAACAGAAATGGATTGTGTAATGTCTCTGTATATACAAAATCCAGATAAGAGTCATTTGATATATTCAGTATGAGGCAAAGCAGAGGGGCGCTCTCTGGAAGGATTGATATGGGCGGAGCACACAGGGGTAGAGATGACAGCCAAGTGTCCCGAGGAAGCTTGACTGTCAGCTTGTGAGGCCATCTCCAGCGGACATCTGTGAGGGCAGCTCCAGAGACAGCTGAGTCTCAGGCACCTACTATAGGAAGAGGTGGGGCCTCAGGGGAGGGAAACTATCTCACTGGCAGTGCGTCCCTATGGGCTGCAGCTTGAGCTGGCCCTCTCTTCTGTGCACCTTTTCTTTGCTACCCACCTGCTATGAAGAATCTCCTCCATCACATACTCTCTCTCACAATGAGTCCAGAATCTTGGAATCAAATGACCATGGGTTAAACCTTCTGAAACTGTGACTGCAGGGAAGAAACTCCTCCAAGCATGCTCCAGCAGGGATGTGATCACCTTGCTGAGAAAAATAGCCAACATACAAACTAAAGATGGTTCTGGTGAGAGACGGAGTCTGTGATATGGGTTTATTGGGTGTGGGCGAGCCAGAGGCACTGTTTCCCAGGCACAGGCTCCCTCTGCAAAATAATCCCTGGGTTCATACAAAGAACCCAAACTAAACTCAGGAGGTAATGAATAAATGAATGAATGAATGAATGAATGAATGAGTAAGCAAATGACATTAAAAATAGGAAAGAAACTTTTTGAAGAGAAGGTTTCAATGGGAGATGTGAGGGGATAAAAAAAGGAACGGGAAGGGGGGGATTCAACTGAATGGGAAGGGGATGAGAGAGGAATGAGGAGCTACAAGAGGAGGGAGAGGGGATGAGGAAAGGGAATGGGGGATGGAAATAACCTCAATGCATTACATGCACATATGACACTGTTGAGGAATGTTTAAAAATATATTAACACAAGACTGTGTAAACCCCAACACCTCAAATAAAAATACAGGACCAAAGCCTCCCGGGACAGTCGGTCAATCACCTGGAGGGAACCCCTCTCTACCTTTCGCTGCCTTATAATATATTGGATGTCCATAGGGCTGGGTTGGAGAGATGGCTCAGTGGTTACTAGCCGCTCTTCCAGAGAGACCTGAGTTCAATCCCAGCACCCACATGGCAGCTCACAAGTACCTGGAACTCCAGTTCCAGAGGATCTGGCACCCTCGCACCAACATGCAGGCAGAACACCTAAGCACATAAAAATAAATAAATCCCAATCTATTGAATGTCCATTCCTTTTATAATAGTTAGATTCATACATCTGTGGTTTTTGTTACTTGATTCTTCCCTTCATAGAACATACATGCAGGGTCTAGGGCTGCTAGGACTACCTCCAGTTATCCAGTTTCAGTGGTGTGACATGCATGCTTCATGGGATCGTGGCTGGAGAGAAGGCAGAGAGGCCTGTGAATGGAAAGACTAAGGAAAAGCAGAAACTGGGATGTTAAAGATGTCTCTGAAAGCTTAGAAGCCAGCCGGGCTGGGCTTTCCTCCCAGTAACAGTAATTAAAGGTTGAAGGCAGATGTGTTTGTCCTGATTTAGACAGTCCTTAAAGCCCCACTCTAATGGTCTGCAATAAGTGCTGAGGTGAAGGGAAATGCCCTCTCTCCTCCTGTGAAACAATGAGACTGTCCTGTCCAGAGCCAAAGTCCTCACTCCCTCGGGACAGTTACTGCAGTAGTGAGAGAGGAACAGTTAGTCTACCCAAGACATCCCAGGAAGAGATTCTGATGGCTGCCCCGGTGTTTCCTGGCCACCTAACCTCCAGCTAGGACGTTCTATCAGGTCCTCTGAGTCTCTTGTTGGTTTTCAAAACACCCTTGTCGCAAATGTTTCCTGTCTAACCCAATTGATGGAACAGCCCAGCTATGCACGCCAGTGCGGAATATGGCAAAGTTGACACAGCTCACTTGCAATTGTTTGTCCAAACATCTCAGTCCACCCCTTCGGGCTCGAAAAGCAATCAGCTTATTAGTGGAGAAAGGCCCACCGTACCCTGACAAGTCTGTGCCAAGGCCTGCTCTGTGATTTGATGTCATGAAGAGGTCTGACAGAAAGCCCTCCAGAAAGGAGGCTGCTTGTGACACACCTTTCATGTGTAAGGTTTTCAAATGAGCCCTTCCAGAGAGACTCAGAAATAGAAGAGGCAGCCCGTGTCACAAGATGTGGCCTGCGCATACAGACAGAAAAAAAAGAACCTTCAAAGGTACACATGGAGGCAGAGGTCTTTACACACTTGAGCTTGCACGAGCCCTGTGAGCATGTTTAGCCTAGCTGGGACAGAAGTGTGAGAGTCGGGGCTTTCCCACCCTGAGGTACGGTTCAGCTGTCCCTTCCACCACACAATTACAGAATCAATAAAATATCCCTTTGAAACTCCCTGGACCAGTGCTGACACGCACACAGTCGTCGGCTGACTTCTTCTTCTTTTTAATTTTTTTTTTTTTTTTTTTTTACTATTTCCGTTACTGCAGCCAGCAAACATTCAGAGAAGACTAAAAAAAAAAAAAGAGAGAGAGGGAGACAGAGAAAGAAAGACAGAGAGATGAAGAGACAGAGAGAGAGAGAGAGAGACAGACAGACAGACAGACAGACAGACAGACAGACAGAGGGGGAAGAGAGATGGGGAGGGAGAGATGCAGGCAGGTTGGGGAACCAGAAGGGAGCTAGGGGGTCCGTTTGACTTCATCCAAGCTGGCTGGCCTGACCCAAGGGCCTGACCACTGCACCACGGTGGCACTGTATGTAAGGGAACTAGCAGTGAAGAAAACCAAGAGAGAACCTGTACTCTGTCTGCTATCATCCCTTTAAGTGGCAATAAATACAAACAACAGCAAGTGACTGTCTTTCTGTCTGTCTAGCTACCCAACTCTGGGTGTGTGAGTCTGAGTGAAGGAACACTCAGCTCACGCATGCTCGTCAGAAGATAACGTGCTAACTTCTCTAAGACAATGCCCCTTTCTCACTTCTGCATACTCAAGGCTCGCTGACATAGGCATTTCGTCTCCTCTCCATCTCAGAAAGGAGTGCTGGATTTATAGAGGTGTGAGGGGCATACAGTCCAGCCTCACACGGGTTCTGAAAATCTGAATTCAGGACCTATAGCTCGCTCAGCAAGCACGCCCCCCACTGAGCCATCTCTCCAGCCCCAAGAGATTTTTTTTTTTTTTTTTAAAGGGGGAAAAAAATAAACTTGGACAGGCTCACCTGAGTAACACTTTTTTTTTCCTGGTCTTCTCTGAGCATTTCAGGAACTACCGGCCTGTGCCAAGAAGCAGGCAGCAAGGCGGAACTCAGCACGGGTGTGTGAGAACTCAGGGGTGGGGGAGCAGGCAGAGCAGAAGGGGGGGTACTGCATCGTTCCTGCCCATCTGTTGATGTCTGGGTGGCAGGAAATATTGAAATGGAAATAGAAAGTTAGAGAGATGCTTCGGAGCAAAGCCTGAAAGACTATTGTATTTGAAAGGGGGCTGTGAGACATTGTATAAAAATGGAAAAACAGAATTAACATGTTCCATAATGCTCCGTCTGTGTGAACTAAATATTGAGCTGAAATTTGGTGAAAACCTCAAAATATGAGTTCCCAAGGAAGCCGCTGTCTTTGGGGCGCTGTCTGTGGAGACCCGCGGCTCCCGGGGCGGGTGCCCTGCACCCCCCTCACCTGGCCGAGGGCATTCACACTTACTTCCCCCCCCAACAAAGCCAAACTCACTCCAAAACCTCAAGATGCACTAGTTACCAGCATCCCTCCAACAGATTTGCATATCCAGTGAAAAACAAGATTCAGATCTTCTCCCAGCTACTCCTGCCATCTAGGGAAGAGACACCCTCTTCCCTCTACCCAGACAGCCTTGCTGAGCGTGCCCTGACAGAACTGACTGAGCGGTTCTCAGCAGACCACCCCGGGAGCAAAGCAGCCTGACCCAAACCCTAAAATAGCCAGGCCACACCACCACCACCACCTCTCCATGGCCGTGGAAATCCTGACTGGAAGCCGTCTTTGCCGCATGTGCCATGCTGGCCTTGCTAGCCTAAGCCCACAGTCCTTCCTTGTAAACTACAGACCGCAGCCACGCACACGTCGTAAAATGAGCAGGCGCAAATCTGGCGCAGCACTGCGAGCCGAGTGAATAATAGTACAAAAATATCAGAAAAGGAAAGGTTACAAAATTGTGTAACAGATGACAAATTGGTAGCTTTTCCTCGCTTTTCTGGAAAGGATTCAG
Source organism: Apodemus agrarius (assembly GCA_964023405.1). Taxonomy (NCBI): domain Eukaryota; kingdom Metazoa; phylum Chordata; class Mammalia; order Rodentia; family Muridae; genus Apodemus; species Apodemus agrarius. The sequence continues at coordinate 129,066,701 of OZ030006.1, forward strand.
TAACAGATTTGAATCTTGGGCTCTGACGCTTGTCTATGATATGCAGGGATCCCAAGTTCAAGGGAAAAAAAAATAAAAAGCAGGACTCATCTGACTATACGCTGCTTATCACAGTGTTAACCCTTTGCCATTTATTCTGGAAATTATCTGGCTGCTTACTGAGTTTGCTTTTATTTTAAAAATGACATTAAGTTTGTAATGTTCAATCTCAGGGTCTTCTGTATTTCAAGCTCCCAGTTTCATCTCTAAGAGATGAAGTTACCTACTCAGGTCCTGGAGCAATGACCAGAGGAAGCGTCTCATTCTGCTACCTTGAAAACAAGGCTTACAACTCTGCCATATGGCGCCTGTCTGTCACCCAAGCTCTTCAGCTGTGGGGAGACAGCCATGTGATGTTGCTGGGACTACCAGAGTAGCCACAGGGGACTACTACACAAGTCACCGGCCAGGCTGCCTTCAGAGCAAGAGCGCAGCCCCTGCCTCCTCAGCGCAGCAAAGGCATTGTAGATACCAGCTGGGCCCACAGGCTTCCCCTATGGAGACACCTCCCCCAGGGCATTCACCTCAGGGCCATTTTCTACAAAACCTTCAGAAACCAGGTAGGAGGAAGTATCCAGATAAGGGGCAGAGTGGTGCCCCAGGCCTATAAGTAGCTGAGGCCAGCCATGGAGAAAAGGGGTAGGGTACACAAATGAGCACGCAAGCTCCTAAATGACAGAACAATTCTCTAGTGAGAAGGGAAGACCCAGTGCCAATTCGTTGACAGGTGGGAAATCGTCATAAAGAACAAGAAGCCAAGTGCTAGGCTATGTGTGCCCAGGAAAGAGCCACGCGGCCCGCCCAGGCTTCACCAGTGGGCATTAGAGTTCCTCTCTAATGAGAGCTGACACAGAGACTCTGTGCTCACAGGTTAGTTGAACGGAACCAGGCAGGGCCATGGCTTCCTGCCTCCCCGTCTCACCAGGGCTCCTGGCCACTTTCCAAACAGAAAAACTTGAGGTTCCCAGAGACAAAGTAACTTGCTAGGGTCACCCAAGCAAACAAACAGGGAAGTAGGAACTCCATCCCCCACCCACCTCATCTCCACGGTCAGATTGCCTGGTCTGAATATTTATTCGGCTAAATGAACTTTCTACTTGCTTAGCCTCCAATCAATAGAAACTTACCCTTTACTCCAAGCTTTCATTCCCTAAAGGCAGAGACCAACTTTCCAGCAAGCCACCCCAAGATGACAGACTGAACTCAAGAATCCAAATCGCTCATCACCATTCCTTGGTCCATATTATTTCTCCTTAGCATTAATTCTGGCTTTATTCTGAAATGTTACATGACCCAACAAAGGTCCTGCCAGGCACAGTGGTGTGTGCTGGACCTTCAGAACTCTACAGCGGCTGAAGGAGGAGGTAGATCCTAAGTCTGATGCCAGCCTAAGTAACACAGAATGGCTGTATTAAAGAAAAAAAGGGGGTGGGGAGTGAAGGAAGGAAGGAAAGAAGAAAGGACAGATAGATAGATGGGTGGGTGGATGAATAAGGAGGGGAGGAAGGGTTGGCCAGTAGGTAGTGCTCTCTTTTCAAACTTGAAGATCTGGGTTTCATGCCAGGAACTTACACTAAAGATCAGGAAGGTCTGTGAGAGGCCTTGTCACAGAACAACCCAAAGGTGGAAAGGCTTCTGAGGAAGGATACCTAAGGTTGTCCTCTGCCTCTCCATACTGACACTCACCTGCAAAAACACACGCACCATGTACAGACACACATAAAAAGGGTGGGGACTGAGGGTACTGAATGTCAAAGGTCAAGGAGAATCCCTACCCAACATGCACTTTCAGGTCCTTCGCCTGTTCCTGGGTGCAGCCATTTAAGAAGTAAAGATTTTTCTCAGGGCTTATCAATGTCTCAAGGGGGCTCCTGGGAGCAGGTTGGCACTTGGAGCAACAGGGCACTGCACCAGACGAACGAGAGGACAGACTGGGCCTGTGGTGGTTCCACCAGACAGACTCAGCCTACACACCTCTCCCCCAGGCCTTGGTAAAGCCCACAATCACCCAGCACAGACCCAGAATATTTCTGTTCCCTCCTTTCCCACATCTATCTGGTTGATTTTTCCATCTCCTCCCAAGCCCACACAGCATTTTCCCCTTCCCTTCCCCTGCCCAGCCAACCTGACCCAGCCCTTGACCTTGTACCCCTCCCTGCATTCAAAGTACAATTAATGCACCCCTCCCGGGCCCTGGCCCAATGACCCTCATTCTTCTCTCCCTGGAAGCTTCCTTTTCCTGTCCCTCCCAGCCTAATGATCTGCTCCAATTCCACTGGGTCCTCTGGCTGGAGCCCCACCTCACAGGGCAAGGCCTAGCTTGGCTTTGCCTCCTAAGCTGTGCTTTTCCAAACCCTTGGGCATGGAACGCCGCCGCCGCCGGCTGCCTTAGCACGGCCTCAAACCATCCTCTCAGATCGCAGCGCTCTCGGCATTTACATCAACGTTCAAGCTTAAACATGGAGCTTAAGTCTAGCCTTCAACGCAGCTCAACACTTAACTCTGGCAGGAAATGCGAACATGCTTGGGGGGAGGGTGAAAAAAATGTCATGATTTGGCTAAGAATCTGTTCTTTGAAATGGCTCCAGGAAAGAAGGCATGCACACTCAGACAGAGTAACAGTGGGTTTGGGTAAGCCTACTGGTCAGAACGCCCTACCACCTTGGATTCCAGTTCCTCAAGTGTTGAAAAAAAAAAAAATAGTGACCAGTGCGACTTGTTTCAACTCCTCTTCTCTCCATAGAAATAGAGCCAATCAATGGTGGAAGTAGATTTATAGGTAAGGCTTCAGCCATCAGAGGGTGTAAGTCGACCCATAAAGTGCTGATATACAAGGATCCTCGAGAACACACAGCCGGTCAGCCTGAAGTAGCCCAGCCACTTGAAGCATTGTTTTTAAAACTATAAAATCAAAGAGGGGGGTGTCAGACTTTTGATATATTTCTTTTCTAAATATGTGAGCATTACAGTGTCCATCGGAGCAGGCTGGGCCTTGCATTTGTTATTGTATTGGACACGGTCTCTTGAGGGGAGCAGCTTTATGGGGTCAACAAAAAGGGACACATTCAAAGACCCCAACACTCTGGCATCTGACACATACATAAGAGAAGGGACAAGTGAGGGAGACTTTGAATAATCTGTGGTTGTGGAAGGGAGCAAGGTCTACACACTGAAATAAAACTATATCCTCAAGAGAGCATCCTACACAAACAGCACAAAAGGGGCTCGAAGGGGTGGTGTTTTCCTCCCTGGCGACACCAGTCCTCCCGGGCTTCCTGTGTGTACTTCAGGCCTGCTAACCTGTTTCTCTGTCATTCACAGGAGCAGCCAAGCACCTCTGGGGGTTTCCTCTTCCCTGTGAAGCTGATGGTGGGTGTGAAGGTGCCTACACTGCAGGTGGGTGTGTGAAGAGATCTTCTGTGTTTGCCTGCCTATCTGCCAGCCTTTGATGTGCAGGGAAGTCTAGATATAATCAGCCACGGATCCAGGCCTTCAAAAACCCAGGGCCACACGAGAGCTGGATGCTGACTACTGCCTTCAAATGGATTTTATTCCCTATGCAGGGCTCAAATGTCATTTCTAAAATATTATTGTAAAACTAAACATCAGATGGGGGGCTAGAGAAATGGGTCAGGGAATAACAACACTGAGGACCTGGGTTCAGTCCCCAGCACCCACATGGCAATGCAGAATTACCTGTAACGCCAGTCCCAAGGAAATCTGATACCCTGCTCTGACCTCCTTGGGCATCAGGTGCATACACTCCATATATATATACATACATTGAGGCACACGTACAACATAAGATAAATAAATTTTAAAAAGAAAAAATAACCCTAATCATCATAATGACTGTTTCTACTGTTTAATACATTTAAAATAAAAGCAGAGGAAGAGTGCCGGAGGCTGCCCTCTGAAGCCCACCTGCACATCCACCTGCAAACAAAAATACACACAGAGGGAGCACAGTGATCCACGGGCATTGAATATAAAAGGCCAAATTCAATCCCTTCCCAACATGTACTTCCAGTTTCTTCCTGCTTAGGTATTGAACCACGAGGGAACACAGGCCAGGGATGGTGGTAGACATTAAAGTCCACTGCTTGGGGGGCTGACGG